>CM028335.1:9364404-9371904 GCA_016647705.1 Eucommia ulmoides | reverse complement strand
ATCTTTATCACCAGATGTGTTGACTGCGAGATTTCAAGCCGGATTGTCTGACAAGTATGATTTCAATGCAAATTTGAGCCATATTCGATGTTTCTTTTCACAGATTTCAACTCTTGCTCAAATCCATCAAGTTCCGAACACAGAAAAGTCTTACGGTCAATGGAAGTCAGCCGTAGTGGAAATTCCAAAAATGCCCCTAGGAGTGATCTAACTGTTCTCCTCTTTTTTTTTTTTTTTTTTTTTTTTTTTTTTTTTGCGACACGGTCTCTACATTTTTCTCATAGCGCTCTTTCGAGTTTTCACCATGTTCGGGCCGTACCCTTTTTTTTTTTTTTTGAAGCAACAGATAATCACAAATTGAAATAAACTTACTTAGAAAATAATGACATTTATTAGGCAAAGTATTTCTTTACAGAATCCGAGTTTAGGGGCTCGGGAAATACATCACCATCCATTTCCTGGATAATCAACGCTCCACCGCTCAAAGCCTTATGAACAATAAAAGGACCTTCCCAATTTGGCACGAACTTACCCTTAGCTTCATCTTGGAAAGGGAAGATTTTCTTCAATACTAACTCACCGACCTTAAAGACTCTAGGGTATACCCGTTTATCTTGGGCTCTAGTAATTCTCTGTCTGTAACACTGTCCGTGGTATATCGCTGTTAGCCGCTTTTCATCGATTAAACAAAGTTGGTCCACCGTTGTTGTACCCATTCAGTTTCATCAAGCTCGGTCTCTATGAGCACTCGTAGAGATGGAATTTCCACCTCGGCCGGTATCACCGCTTCTGTGCCATAGACCAAAGAATAGGGGGTTGCCCTTGTCGAGGTCCGAACCGAGGTCCAGTAAGCCATCAAAGCATATGGTAGCATATCATCCCACTCTTTATAATTATCAATCATCTTCCGGAGAATTTTCTTTATATTTTTGTTGGCGGCTTCCACTGGTCCATTCATTTTTGGACGGTAAGGTGCTGAGTTTTTGTACTCGATCTTGAACTGCTGACATATTTTCTGTATTTCTGAACCCTTCAGGTTTTTAGCATTGTCGGTTATCAATGTTTGCGGCAAACCGTATCTTGACACAATATTTTCTTTGATGAATCGAGCTACTATCTTTTGAGTCACTCGGGTTAAGGAAACAGCTTCTACCCACTTGGAAAAATAATCAATTGCCATCAGAATAAAGCGATGACCACTCGGCGCCTTAGGGGTAACTTCCCCAATAACGTCCACACCCCACATTGAGAAGGGCTATGGGGCCGCCAAGCAATGAAGGTGCGAAGGTGGGACATGGATTTGATCACCATGAATCTGACACTTATGGCATCTTCGAACAAACTGCATGCAGTCGCTTTCCATCGTTAGCCAAAAATAACCGGTCCTCAGGATCTTCTTGGCAAGCATGAAGCCGCTCATGTGAGGTCCACATACGCCACCATGGACCTCTTTCATCAACTGGATGGCCTCTTCGACTCCAACACATCTCAACAGGCCCATGTCAGGGGAGCGTTTGTACAGTGTCTCCCCGCTTAGGAAGAATTGGCCTGCTAACCTCCGGAGAGTTTTCCGATCAACACTTGATGCCCCTTCCGGATACTCCTGATTTTTCAGAAAGTTCTTTATGTCATGGTACCACGGGTCTTTGGCTGGCTCAGATTCAAGCTGGCAGCAGTGGGTCGGTCGGCGTTGAACTCGGATTACCACCGGAATGATATCATCATCCTCTCGAGTGATAGATATCATAGATGCCAAGGTAGCTAAGGCATCGGCGAAGTCATTTTTGAGCCTCGGTATGCTTTCAAATTCTATCATCGTAAATTGTTCGCACAATTCCAGGAGGTGATTGTTATAGGCTATCAAGGTCGGATCCCTTGTGGCATACTTATCCGTCACTTGATTGATTATCAGCTCAGAATCTCCGAACACTAGTATTTCTTTGATTCCCATGTCGACAACCAGCTGGAGTCCCAGAATACAGGCTTCGTACTCAGCTCGATTATTTGTGCTCTGGAACTTCAACTTGGAAGCCACTGGATAATGCTGCTTGCCTGGAGAAACCAGAACGGCTCCAATTCCAGCCCCTCGAGAGTTCACTGCTCCATCAAAATACATTTTCCAGATTGTTTCCTCGTTTTCTTCATCTACCGCATGAATCGACTCGTCAGGAAATAATGTCTCAAGAGGCTGGTTATCCGTTTGAGCTGGACAACTAGCCAACTGATCTGCTATTGCCTGACCCTTCACTGACTTTTGGGTCTTGTAGATGATATCGAACTCTGTCAGCAGCATCTGCCATTTTGCAACTTTTCCTAATAGAATCGACTTCTCGAATATGTACTTTAAGGGATCCATCCTGGCTATCAAGTAGGTAGTCAGTGGAAGCATATAATGGCACAGTCTTTGAGCAGACCAAGCTAATGCACAACAGGTCCTCTCCAGCAAGGTATAATTTTCTTCATACTTCGTGAAGCGCTTGCTGAGGTATTAGATGGCTTGCTCCTTCTTTCCAGATTTATCGAGTTGCCCAAGAATAGCTCCCATGGAGAAGTCGAGAACTGACAAATATAGTAATAACAGAACCTTCTCCCGAGGCGGCACTAGAACGGGAGGGTTCGTTAGATAGACTTTAATTTTCTCCAAGGCATTCTGGCAATCTGCATTCCATCGTCCGTCACTTTCTTTTCGAAGTAGCTTGAAGATTGGCTCACAAGTGGCAGTGAGTTGGAAGATGAATCGGGCTATGGAATTTAATCGCCCCAGAAAACCTCGGATCTCTTTCTCATTTCTCGGTGGTGGCATCTCACGAATGGCCTTCGTCTTTGCAGGATCAATCTCGATTCCATGGCGATTTACCATGAAACCAAGAAGTTTTCCGGAAGCCACCCCAAACGCGCATTTTGCTGGATTGAGCTTGAGCCGGTACTTTCGAAGTCTGTCGAATATCTTTTTCAAATGGCAGAGATGATCCTCGTTCTCCTGAGATTTAACGATCATGTCATCTACATATACCTCCATCTCCTTGTGCATCATATCATGAAAGAGGGTCATCATCGCTCTTTGGTACGTTGCCCCGGCATTTTTGAGACCGAAAGGCATTGCCCTATAGCAAAAGACTACCCATGGTGTAGTGAAGGCCGTCTTTTCTCGATCTTTCTCATCCATCGGAATCTGATTATAGCCAGAGAATCCATCGGCGAAAGAATAGAGCTTTCGCCCCGCAGTATTGTCGATGATGATGTGAATGTTTGGCAGTGGGAAATCATCTTTTGGACTTGCCCGGTTGAGATCGCGATAATCCACGTAGACTCTGATTTTGCCCGAGGACTTTGGCACGGGAACGACATTTGAGAGCCATTCACTGTAGTTACAGACTTCAATAATTCGGGCATTGAATTGTTTCACGATCTCCTCCTTGACCTCGAGGCTGACAGCGGGCCTCAACTTTCTCAACTTTTGTTTGACTGGTACACTCCCCGGTTTTAGCGGCAGCTTATGGGCCACGATACTTTTGTCCAGTCCTACCATGTCATCGTAGGACCAGGCAAAGATATCTTGGTAGGAAATTAAGAGCGATGTCAACTCTTTCTTTTCCAAAGTCATGAGGGCTGATCCAATCTTTACTTCCTTCAACTCTTCCGAGGTCCCCAAGTTTATCAACTCGGTCTCATCGTTACTGGGAATCGGCTTGTTCTCGAACTCTGTGAAAGCTTTTCGGATCTCACCATCATCTGGCTGGCAAGAGTCATCTTCTGTTTCCACTCCCATCAGGTTATGGTCTGGTTCTGCATTGAAATCATACTTATCGCACTCTGGCTCAGTTATATCGCATGCATCATACACTGGTAATTTAGGCATCCTGAAAGCATAAAATTTAAACATTTAAACCATATGTTGGATAAAACAGAATTGCATTCATTAAATATAACACCATTACAAAGCAAAATCTTTTTCCATCCAGAAGGTTAGGCGGATGGCGGGATGACCAACAGAAAATCTCCCTAAGTTTACCGAAACGCCTGGCGAATTGGGAGAAAACAAGAATCCCAATTCTGCAGCCTCTCCTTTCCTTTGATTCGAATACCAGACCCATGACTTGGCCTTGCCTCATCTCCCATGATTACATTCACAGCTTCTTTGATCATCACTCTCTCAGGGTGCAACTCGAATCTTGCAGTCTCTTTCCCTTTGTTGATGATTTCTGCTGGATAGGGGAAAGTGACCCGGATATGCGGAATTTTCATTGGCTGGTTGTCTGGGGATCCATCCCTCTTCTTCCAGAAGAACCTCGCCCTGTCTACTTTTATCGGATCGTATCCCAATCCGAATCTCCCCCTCTTCTCCTTAACTTCTATCGGTTCTGTAATTCCGTCTAGATTCTTGCCCAAACCTTTCCCGGGAATGCAACCCCGAGATTTTATTTCTTTAGCAACGAAGGCCACAGTATTAGACAGTGATGGTGTCATATCGTGTCATCCTTCCTTCACAAAGGTAGCATTCACGACGTCGAACACGTGATAGGAGGCTTCAATCTTCTCCTTCTCCTTTCCGTCATCTGTTAACGGGACATGCTGACTTATCGCTTGATGGAAAGGTATAATATCTGAATTAGCCCTGATCACGTATAGTATGTCATCAATGATAAACTTGATCTTCTGATGTAGAGATGAAGGCACTGCCCCAGCGTTATGGATCCACGGCCTCCCCAACAACAGGTTGTACGAAGCAGGTATGTCGAGCACCTGGAACTTCGCATTGAACTGTATTGGACCAATTTCAATTGGCAGGTCAATCTCTCCAACGCTATCTCTCCTAACCCCATCGAATGCTCGGATAACCGTCTTAGACGATCGAACCTGTGATAGATCTATCCCCATTTTGTCCAGGGTCGACAAAGGACAGATATTTAGTGCCGATCCATTGTTAATCAGCACCCGAGCTATGAACATTCCATGGCTTTGGACCGTGATATTCAAAGGCTTGTTGTGACCTGTTCCATCATCGTCCATCTCGTCATCTGTGAAAGTGATGGTGTTAGATCCTAGGACCTGCTCGACCAGTGTGACAAACTTCTCCGGAGAGATCGTGCTAGGCAAGTGGGCTTCATTTAGGACTTTCAGCAATGCCTGTCTGTGTACTTCTGAGGATAGGAGTAGTGAGAGCATCGAGATTTGCGCCGGTGCTTTGCCGAGTTGCTCCACTATCTTGTATTCTGAATTCTTCATTGTCTTTAGGAAGTCGTGAGCCTCCGGTTCTGACACCGGCTTTTTCAGAGCCCCTCTTGGTTCCCTCACAGGAATCCTGATCAAATCCTGTGGCGTATACACCCTTCCAGACCGAGTGATTCCACTGGTTTCTCCTACTGAGATTGGCAATTCTTCTCCTTCTCCTGTTTTAGCGATGATCTCATAATTCCATGGAACCTTATTGAGATTTTCCACCATCTTTTGGATTGGGGAAGACAAAACTAGAGATTTCTCCAGTTTTTAGGCTACCCTTTCTAGATGTAATTCAAACCCTCTGTAGAGAACCTCTGGGTGTAAACAAACACCACCGATATCGATCACATCAACTTCTTCCTCGACCTCCTTTGTGAAAATTAGATTGACGCCACTTCCTGAGGAGGTGTGTTCAGGCAACGGATTTTGCTGACAATTTGGCGTACCGGCCTCGGGTTTTTTAGGAAACGTGATGGCTCCGGTGCGTATAAACTCCCGGATTTTGTCTTTTAGCTGAAAGCATTGCTCAGTCGCATGTCCTCTGGTTCCCGAGTGGTATTCACAGAAAACATTTGAAGAAGCTGCTTTACTCCCGGTTTAACTTCGTAGAAGGGAAGGGGTGTCAGTATCCTCTGCTTCAAACAATTCCGATACAACTCAGTGATCGAGATCGGAAGGTCTTGTAGCTCTCGGTTGTCGTTCTGGAAATTTCCCCTAGTAGCATGAGGTAGAAGGCCATGGTAGTATTGTGTTCCTGACCTTGGAGTGTGGTTAGGAATTTGAGGTGGGGTGTTCTGGTGTGGTTGATAGGTATGGTAAGAGGGTGCTGGGTAGGCTTGAGGATAATATTGGGGAATGTGGTTTTGATAGGGGGGAGGTACATTTTGGTAATAGCGGGGGCGGCTTTGGGAATAGGGTTGGTTTTGAGGATAATTTTGGTTTTGGCGATTTTGAGGAGGGTAGTTGTGATATTGGTTGTTCTGGTTCGGGTAGTTTCGGGGACAAGAAGCTTGGGGGTAGTTCTGGTAATGGGTTTGCCGAGGGGAAACGACAACAGCTACTTCATTTTCTTTCATCTTTGGCGGGGCTGACCTTTTCGTCAGATTGGATTGGGCCCCTTCAATTTTTTCGCTCCTTATTCCTTCTTCCGTTACCTCGGCCTGTTTGATCGCATCACCGAAAGAAACCACTGCTATGCTCGAGAGATCTCGATAGAACGGCGGTAACTGAATTGACTTGAATATCTCTAATTGAGCCTCCTCGCTCAGCTTAGGGACAACTTTGGCAGCCTCTTCCCTCCAACGGGCTGTATACCTCCGGAAACTTTCGTCTTTATTTTTCAATATCTGGTAGAGGGTATTGCGGTCTGGCGCGGCACCCCTATTGTACACATATTGCTCACAGAAGGCCTCTACCAGATCTTCAAATGTTTTAATCTGTGATAGCTCCAGGGTCATGTACTAGTTGAGAGCCGGTCCTTTCAACGATCTCCGAAACATCTTTAGGCGAAGGTCTTCGTTCCGAGCATGAATTCCTAACTCTTCTTTGTAAACGCTGACATGCCATTCTGGAGGGCCAGTGCCATCATATTTTGTGAACTCTGGAACCACAAAATTTTCTGGGTACACATCCCTGGGTGATGCTGACAACTCCTTGTATGTCGCTTTCCTGGATGGCTTCTCCTTTTGCCATTCTTCCATAATTTTCTCCAATTTTTCCATTTTCAGAAGCCAAGTCGGTGGAGGGCCATTCTCTTCTTTGTTTTCAGTTTCAATGGCTGGGGCCTGTTGGCTATCATTTGAATTGTTTGGTGGAGCAACGACCCTCTCCGGGTGAATGAGGATCTGCGGGGCGGCGGGGGCCGAGCCCTCTGGCAAGGCCTGATAGACATGCCCTTGGATGGGATATGTCGGAGCTCCATAGGCGAAAGGATGAGGGCCCATCTGAGGTCCATAGTAGACCGGTACTGCAAAGTTCAGGCCGACGTGGTTCGGATTCGGCCTTGAGTTCTCCATCCTAATACTTGCAGGGTTTCCATTTGGGGATTCAGTCACAGGAGTCCCGTTAGACGGAGGAATAGGCACCTCCTGAGGTCGGCTAAGTTCGTTGATCCTTTCTATCAACCTGTCAATAGTTTCCTGCATCTGAGCCATCTGGGTCGTTCGGGGAGATTCGGGATTGCTTTCTGATGTCATCCTGGAATGAGCCTGTGCTCGACTGCGTGTAAAGATCGGACTTCGTAAGGGGGGAATTGGATTTGCTTTTCTGGGACCAATTTTC
>CM028335.1:8819404-9361904 GCA_016647705.1 Eucommia ulmoides | reverse complement strand
TGTTAGGGGTGGTCAAAATGTCGTGTCTACAATTAGTTCGGTATTCGAGTACTCAGTTGTCCTTTTTCTTTCATTTTAACCACACCTGTGAAATTGTAATAATCAAATAAGTTTGGGGGTATGGACGTTGTTAAAAAAAAGAGGAAAAAAAAGAGAAAACATGTATATTCGATTTTATTTTTCTTTGTTTTGACAAGTGAGTACAAAGTTCTTAAATGTATATTCAGGGTCATTTTGACTTGATCTTTGGGGGTTATGAATGTAAGAATGCCAAGCATGTGCCTCGAATATCATTAAGTTAACAACGTTAACCTGTTTTTTATTCTCGATAGACCCTTGGCTATTCTTAAAAAAATCAAACCAAGTCCTATTGATCTTTTTGAATTTTTGAGCCTACATTACTAGAGAATGGAGCCCTGTCAGGCATATGGATTTCCTATAAATTATTGGTTTTAGTCATGAGTTTTATTGGTGGATAATCCAATCCGATCGGTGGATAGTTGTATAATTGAGTTTTATCACACACACTTTGAAAGGATTTAGAATGACATTTACTATTATCGAATGTTGAAATTCTAGAACACCACATTGTGTGTTTTACTCTTGAACTCGATAGGATTGGGGGCCGATGAGAGAAAATATTTTGGCCAGTTAGATGAAATTCAAAACTCACACGTTGTTGTTTTTTAGTTTGTTTGTGTTTTTCATTTTTAGTAGTGTAGTTCATTAATTAGTTGTTGTAGTTTATTTTCTTGTTTGTGTGTTTTTGTTTGAGGACAAGCAAATGTTTGAGTTTGGGAGTATTTGATAAGTGATTTATTTATCGATAAATCAAGTACTTTTAGATTTAAATATTTGTGTGTTTACAAACACTTTTATAGTTTTAATATGTTTTTGTATTGTTTGGTAGGTTTTTGAATAAAATGGTAAAAATATGCAAAATCGGTACAGGTGCAGTAATTTCAAGGTCATTTTTTACTACTGTCTTCGTGTCTTCGTAGTATAAAAGTATTTTATGGATAAAGTATTTTTATCCAAATTCATTTTCTAATAAAAAATAGTCATACTAGGTAGTATCCAAATCTCAACTAAAATATAATTGTAACAGAACAACCGAATTTAAATCAATTGGACAACTCACTTGTATATAGTAAAATAACATACTTTATTACCAGCCCTAGGATCTTTTATCTCACAATTGGGAGTTATAACGATACTATAACCTGTCCAACTGTTCCATCTAAGGTGACTATCAGTGTCGGGGCTATTTAATATCTCCAATGGTTGGAACAACCACCCAACATGACTTGCCTGACAGGTAATAACATATATCCACATCTCACAGAATATGCCCTCCTAACGAGAAGGTAACTATGATATAGTCCGATAATAAAAACCACATTCCAAATTTAAAAATTGCCTGATCCGCATCACATTGTAAAATAATTCATTTTAAGAATTTTTTCTTCTTCATATTTTAGTACGAAAATATAATTTAACAATTTATATAAAAGACAATGCACACATTGTCTTCATAATATAAAAAGAATTTTTGGACCAAGTACATTTATCAAACACCACTTTTCATAATATAATATAATATAATATAACCGCACACCAGGCCGAAATAAAATTCTACTGTTTCCATTACAATAAAATGATGTCTTTAAATCAACCAATTAAATTATTTTGCTATATAATAAAATATCACACATATGTTCCCCTACTAGTCACAAGATCATTTCACTTCATGATCGGGAGTTACGACAGTACCATAACCTATACAATTGTGCCATCTAAGGTGGCCATTAGTGCCAGTGTCATTCATTATCTTCAATGGTAGGAGTAACTACCCTATAGGATTTGCTTTATAGGTAACAACATATATCCACCAGCAGAACTTGCCTGATAGGTAATAACATATATCCATTCTGCAGGATTTGCCTGACAAGTAACAACATATATCCATCCGACAAGACTTACCTGACAGGTAACAATATATATCTACATCTCGCAGGACATGTCCTCCTGATGAGAAGACAACTATTACATAGCAGGATAATACAAATTATTTTTTACTTTTAAAATTTTAATTGATCCATTAATCATCGTAAAATTGTCATTTTTCATTAATATTTTTTTTTAATAATTTAATACGAAAATATAATTTGACGATTTATATAGAAGACAATAAATACCTTTAAATTAATACTTCCAATTCAACGATAATTCCTATGGTCCATGGCTAACACGACACTCACCAAGACTTATTTAACTTACTATTGATAAGTTATATTAATTAAACACTACCTAAAATGTTAGTATGTTCAATTTAAAATTTATAGGGACCAAAGTGAAATAATGGAAACAATCTATGGGTGCAAAGTGTCAAACAACCCAAGAAAAACATGTTGGTCGTCAATGCATGCAAATATAAGAGATTCAAATGTCACTAAAAAAAAAAATCCCACATTTTTTTTTTCCACTTTCCGACCCTTGGCTACAATCCCTGACTATAATTTTAAAACCAAGAGTAATAACTCAAATGTAGTTAACAATAAAAAAGGTACACATATTATTAACATAGACATGAACTATTTTTACACTGTAGTTAAAAACAACAAGCATCCAAACAAGTAATCAATTCTAAAAAAAAAATATATATGATGGTTCCTCTTTTTTACATCTCGCACTATTGGCGGATATATATATATATATATATAATGGCATATATTTCCATTATATTCAAACTAATCCACTAATAATATCCACTAATCCACGTATGGGGTTATAATTATATTTCCATTATAATGTAACATGAGCCTAAAATTATTAGTAATATCCATGATAATTTAATTTTTTTCATATAATTCTTCCATTAATAGCAGAATTTGGCTCCGATGCCACTTTCCATATTAATTTTTTTTTTTTTGAATTAATGAGTTATACAAAAATTATTATTTTTAAGTATTACTTCATTTATTATGAGTAATAGGTATCATAACTTAAGCCTAGGGTAGTCGCAAACCTATTCTGATACCACTCTGTAATGACCCGGTTTCGTAGGACCACCACGTGATTTCTCTCCTTGGAAAATTACCATTAAAATCGAACACCCAATATTTCATTGAGTTTTTACCACACGACAACGACAATTATAATTTGTCGATTTATTATTCACAAAAAAAAAAAATTAATAATTCAGAGAAATGAATTAATAACTTATTAGCTGTATTGATAATATGGGCCAACTTATTATTAAATCCCTGATAATAAAGGTAGACTTGGGCCATATTATTATTGAAAATATTTTAGGGTAATTATTGATTATGCTTATGATCATCAATTAATTTTTTTTTTTTTATATATATATTACAAACTAAATTGATAGTCCAACTTAAATAGAGACAAAAATTGCAAGATAATTATAACTTAAATAGAGACTAAATTAGAGAATTAATACTAAATTAGTATAACAAATATTTCATTTTATATAAAATTGATTTTTTTTACAGGTACGATGATAATTATAATTATTGAATTATTGCGTCGATTTTACAACCGTAAATATTTAAGTACAATTATTACAATAGAATTTCTAATATAATTCCTGTCACCGTTTCCGTTCTCCCAGGCCCTGCAATTAGAACTACGGGATTGTGAGTCAACGTTCAGTAGAATTTCAACCTCCTAATACGTGTATTTAATGAATACAACAAATAAAACATATTGATATAATTTTCACTTAATTTTCATATAATTATAATTACTTGATAAATTTAACAATTAAAATTCAACAACAATAATAACATAAATCACACAATAGGAAAATTAAATACATATATTAAAATAGTTAGAAATTTTACCTAGAATCTGAAGTCGAAATGCAGAACGGAAAATTCGAAATATATAATATCATCTCTTATTTTAATATATATAAATATTTATTTATTTATTAATAAATCACAATGGTGGAAATTTTAAGGGTTGGGATTAACTTGAAATAGATCTACGGGTGAAATAAACTGGACTTAAAGAGGGTGGCTCCGTGGTCATTTTTGTAAGGAAGCGGTCAAGTGTTCGACCCTTCGTTCTCGCACACTTATGTATTTGCCCTTTTTTTTTTAGCTCCAAGTTAGTTAGCAAATCCAGCCTTAAAGCCACGATCCAGCCCCCTTCATCATAGCAATCCAACCCCTTCATCCACGATCGTCGGTATCGCCACGCACCGCCAAGCCGTCATCGCTGCTCCATTCGCCGGACATCTCCACGCACTAGCTCTCTTTGTCTCTCTTTCATCGCTGCTCCATTCGCCTCACACGTCGTCGACGCCGTGCCACTATCGATCGCGCCTGACCATCCTCAACGGTGAGTTGATTCGATCTGTGTTTCTTTTGGTTTCTGAAATAGAAATCTAAGAACAAATCTGTTCTCTGTTTTTTGCTACTGGCTTTGATTTGCCTATAACTTAGGGGAAAGCCCATCTATCTCTCTCTTTCCATCGCCGTTTTGCCTATTATTCTGAAAATCCTTTTATATTGTATTGCCGGAAGGGTTTCTTCCAGCAGAGGAAGCCACCGGCGACATCACCTACTCCATGGTTCTCTAGATCTCCAAGGTATGTTCCCTCCCTCAATCCTAATCCTAATCTTCCATTTCGTAATCCTAATTCTAGGGTTTCGATTTCGATTTTGTCTCAATTGCATCAATGGAGCTTCAATCCACCCAGACAATTTCTCTTTCTTCTCCACCGTTCCCGTCCCAGGTGAGCTTCAAGGACTCTTTGTCTCGATTAAAGGTGTTGGGTAACTAATTATAGTTATTGTTTCATGGTGTTTGTTCGTTGGGAATAATTTTGTTATCTAAAAATCTGAGAACAGAATAGAAAAAATGTTGTTTTTTCTTTTCTAATTTCTGATTCTGTTCTAAAGTAGTGCGTGTGTGAGGAGTGACAGTGAGATTGCAAGATATAACGTGAATCGGACCTGATGCAGCGATTTCAAAGCTAATTCTCGCAGCTAAACTCAACGCAGTTAAATTCAGTTCTGTTACTGAATTGAATTCATGAGGAGTGACGGTGAGATTGCAAGATATATGATGAAAATCTGAAGTATATTTCTTTGTTTTTCTCTTTGTCTGTGTTCTTAGGTTTGAAAAAGAATTCATGAGTGGAGGCACATGATGTACTCGCATTGATTGTTGAAGTAAGGTAAGTTCCTTATTTTCTGTTCTATTCCCAATTTTATGGAATCTGTTATACAATGGAAGCAGAAATACAAGAAAGCCGATTTGAGCTCTCTCTCTCTCAATGTCCATATATTGTGCCATTGGGATATTTTTTTTTTCATGTTAAAGTCTGTTATTGAATTAATTAATGTCCATATATTGTGATATTTCACTTCAGCTTGGTTCATTGGGCTTGATTAATTTATACTAAAAGCTCCATTCTAATCTTCTCATGCGTATAGTTCATACAGTCTTAACTCTTAAGAGATTTGAGCTTCCTCTCTCTCTCTCTTTCTCTCTCTCTCTTAATGTCCATATATTGTGCTATTCACTTCAATTTGGAAATTACTCTATGCAAATCCTATTTCCACAATTTAGTCATGAAGCAAGAATTGAAGTTGTTATCCTCTTCATGAATTTCTGTTCTGTTCCCAATTTTCTGTTCACATTCTTTGCATTTTATCATTGAATTTCTCCTATTTTTTCATGTTTCAGATTTATTGATGTTTTCTGTTTTTGTATGAAGATTTACTGTGAAGATAATGGATTCACCGTTGTCTTTATCGATGACGGTATGTATATTTAATCCTGAAACTTTGGTTTTGTTTTTCGTGAAAATTGTTGAGTATCGTGAAATTTTGGATGTTTTCATGCAGGAAAGTTTCAAGGCTGGATTATTTAAAAAAGAGAGAGCAAAATAAACGGTAATGGATTTGGTAGATCACTTTTTACTTTTACAAATTTGCTTTCTAATGGGTATTTCCTTAATTGACTTTGTCACAATAATAATATTGAATGTTGGAGACACATTAGAAACGATATCAATTTTGTTTCTCCTAATTCCAGGGATCTGCTGATCATAGGGTTTTGCATTTTGCTAAAATTTCAAGATTAATTTGATGATTAGTAGTGTATAATGTCCAAATTAATTTTAAGTTAATTTGAAATTAATCATTTTAGTAATCTGAAATGAACTTATTATAAGTTAATAATAATAAGCTAATTTTAGATTACTTATTATAATTTATTATAAGTAATATGAAATGAACTAAAATAATTTTTTAGATTACTAAAATTATTATTAAAAAAAGGGTATCAGATTAGTGGTGTATAATGTCTAGATTACAATTTTGTGAGATGTTGCTAAAATGTTTTGACATTTTTAAGTTAATTTGAACTCAATTAATGTCCAGATTAATTTGATGATTAGTAGTGTACTTTTATGATTTGTTTGAATTTGTTGTTTTGTTGGAATTGTGGAGTGGTGGTATGATTGATTTAATGTTGGTGTTGGTTATTTGCAGAGTTTGAAATTGGTTGTTTTGATATTGGTTGTTTTGATTGGGGCTTTCATGTTATCAAAGCCTTCGAAAGTTGAGCACATTTCAAAGCCTTCCAAGGTTGGTTCACTAATTATAATTAACTATTGTTTGATTTTCAACTATTATTTGTAAATTATAATAACTTAATAAATTTTTAATGCAATTCAAGTTGATTTTCTATTCGTTATAAAACTGTAACTTATTATGTGACGATATTTATTAAAGAATCTAAATTGATTTTTTTAGATTAAATTAAAAAAAAAAAAAGAACTTCAAATATTTTTTGGTTAATGTTAAAAGATATCTGAATTTTTAAAAAGCAAGTCAATAGTTTTTTAAAAGTTTTGCGACAATCTTCAAATTCAATATTAAATCTTTTTAATATTTAATATCGTCAAATATCAGATGAGAGTTTTTCTTTTTTATTTTCATTAAAATAGGTAATCATCGAAAACAATCTTTCCAAAACCGCAAAAGCCAAACAAGCACGTAGAGAAAGAGAAAGATATAACCCACAATTTGTTGGAGAGTCATCTGCGTCTGCACCAAAACGTAGAATTATTGAGCATCCAGAAAGTAATTCAATGACTTCTTTTTGTTCACGTACATAAGTACACGTGGATATAAATATTGAACAAAATATAATGTCTGGAATGAATAACAGAATTACCACTACCATTAATCCTTCGTCTCTCAATCCTAGAGAACAAATTCTGTTGGGAATAAACGTTGATGACGTTACAGGAACCAAAGAGATGGATTTACCACAAGAGAATTTCTGGTAACTTAAAAATAGATTTGAAGTCATATTATCTAAAAGTTTAAAAATGCGTAATTCAACATTATTTTTTTTTAAAAAATAATAATTTTAGTTTCTTTATATATGTAGGCGAACTATTACAAAAGAATATTTGTATGATGAACAAGATACTGTTGCATTCAAAAATTCTTCTCCAATTAATCCTCCTGTTCATATAAATTCAAGTCGTCATTATCTCGGACCAATGGATGTTATTTGTTCATATTGTTTTGCGTTACATTAGATGGATGAAAGATTGACAAAGTCATCGCTTAAGCGTCCTTTGTTTGGTACATGTTGTTTGCAAGGAAAAGTTAAATTACCTTTACTATTTACGCCCCCTCCGACGCTTAAATTGCTATATGATGGAAATGATGAAAAATCTAAATCTTTTCGTCCCTACACTCGGGAATATAATACAACAAATGCTTTTACGAGTCGTGGTGTTAAGTTGGATGAGAGGGTTCTCCATGGTCGGAGTCCAAACACGTTTGTGATACATGGACCATTGCGGCATAGGACTGGAGCACTAATTCCAGTCACAAGAAGAGATGCAGTTTACTCTCAGTTGTACATTAATGATGCTGATTCTGCTTTCAATATTCGATGTCGTAGAAATCCTAATTTGAGAAGCGATGTTTTGCATCATAAAAAATTGTTTGTAAGAAAATAATACATTTATCGACAAGTATCAACAAGCATACGCAATCTTAGATCAATTGAATGTAGAAGGTGAAAATTTGTCTATGCATCTTCATTATAGTGCAACTACAGATCGCAGACGTTATAATTTGCCCACAATAAATGAAATTGCGGTTGTAATTCTGGGAGATGGATCCGAAATGAGTGGAATTAGAGACATTGTTTTACATTTAAGAGGCGGTAATGAATTTATGCAAATTAATGAATGTCACCCAGTGTATTTGTCATTGCATTACGTTCTTCTGTTATCTTTCGGTGAGCTTGGTTGGGAACCAGAATTTAAACAATGAGATGTCACACTAGATCAATTTATAGTTAATGCTTGGGCAACAACTGAGCAAAATCGGTTGAATTATTTTAGGTTAAATCAAGACAAGCTGGGTACTGAACTCTACAATAATCTTAATGATATAGCTAATGAAGGGTTGGAGTCAAGACAAGTTGGCCAAATATTTATTTTGTCATCATAATTTATTGGGAGTCCCAGACATATGTTTGAAGTATGTCAAGATTCAATGGCTATAACTTGGTTCAACCGTCACCCTGATGTCTTCCTTACAATGACTGTTAATCCTAATTGGCCAGAAATCATTTCAGCTTTGTTGCCTAATCGGAATCCAACAGATCGTCCAGATTTAGTTGCCTGTGTTTTTGAGTTGAAAAGAAGAGCTTTGATGAAAAAAATTGAAAACAATAAAGTCTTTGGGAAGAAGGTTGGTCACATTTTCACAATAGAATATCAGAAACGAGGGTTTCCGTACATGCACTTATTGATATTCCTTGATGGTCCGGACAAAATTCGGACATGTGCACAAGTTGACAAAATCATTAGTACTGAATTTTCAGACCCAATTAAAGATCCAACTCTTTTCGAAATTGTAAAGAAGTGTATGATACATGGACCTTGCAGTGCTCGAAATCCTAAGGCGCCTTGCATGGAAAATGGTAGATGCACAAAGAGATATCCACATGATTTTATTGAAGAAACTACTATAGACCAAGATGGATATCCAATTTACCGTCGACGAAATGATGGTAGAGTTTATACAGTGAGGGGACAAGAAGTTGATAATAGAGATGTTGTACCTTATAATCCTTACTTTTCTAGAATGTTCGACTGTCACATTAATGTTGAAGTCTGTTCAGGAATAATATGTGTGAAATATATTCACAAGTACATTTATAAAGGAGATGATCGGATAACAATAATGGTGGAAGAAGCGAACGAAATCAAGCAGTATCTCGATGTTAGATATATTGGACCAACTGAAGCAGCATGAAGATTATTTGGTTTCATTTCATATGAAGAACTTTCAAATGTTGTTGACACTTCATTTACCTATAATGTACCATGTGATATTTGATCCTAATGAAAAAATTGATTCGATTATTTCGCGAGCTAAAAGGCAAGTAACAACACTTACTACTTTTTCGAATATTGCACATCACATGAAGATGCGTGTGCTTATACATATCAAGAGTTTCCTCAACATTTTGTTTGGGATAAATCTCATAAGGTATGAAAAGTAAAACAACGTGGGTTTGTAATTGGAAGAATATACTTTGCATTTCCAAATTCTGGAGAAATGTTTTATTTGCGATTACTACTGATTGTTGTCAAAGGACCACAATCATTTGAGTGCTTACGTACATTTAATAATGTTCAACATCTGACGTTCAAAGCCGCATGTGTCGTAAGAGGACTTTTAGAAGATGATGGAGAGTGGGTACAATGTCTGCAGGAGGCATCAATTATGAGCACGTGATATAAATTAAAGAGATTATTTTCTGTCATACTTTCATAATGCAGCCCGGTGGATCCATGTAAGTTGTGGGATCAATTTTCACCATATGTTTGTGATGACCTATCTCACAAAATTCGCACAACATTTGGATTCTCTTATCCGACGGAAGGTCAAATTAAAGATTATGGTTTGTATCTTCTAAACTTTTACAAGAATCGGGAAAGAGTTTAGTTGATTTCCCATCCATGCCCAAACTTGTTCATAATTGGAGTACAATAGTTGGTAACAGACTAATATGAGAACATCGACAATTAGAAAGCATGACACAGGATTTGAATGTCCAAGTTAATATTGATCGCCTAAATAATTGTCAACGATCTGCTTATGATTCAATTATGTCTTCGTTACTTGGTAATAAAGAAGAGATATTATTTTTAAATGGTGGCGTTGGTACTGGAAATAATTTTTTGTACATCACGATTGCAACAAAATGTCGTAGTCTTGGTTATGTTGTCATTATTGTTGCTTCTTCCGGTATTGCATTGCTACTTCTGCAAGGAGGCAGAACTGCACATTCTACGTTTTGCATCCTCTTAAATATCCTTGAAAACTCGGTTTGTGGATTTAGTAAGCAATCATTGCAGGTAGAATTGTTCAGAGAAACTATATTAATAATTTGGGATGAGGTCCCAATGCAGCATAGGTATTGCGTTGAATCAGTAGATCGCACACTTCAAGATATAAGAGATAACACAAATCCATTTGGGAGTATCACTGTTGTCCTTGGTGGAGATTTCAGACAAATATTACCCATTATACCCAAAGGTGCTCGTCAACAAATTGTGGGTGCTTCGCTTAGGCGGTCTAACCTTTGGAAATTCATGAAGTTGTTTACTCTAGATCTCAACATGCGCTTGAGTAGCACAAATACTGAAAATGATGAGTTTGTCAAGTTTTTATTAGAGGTACTGCTTATTTATTATATGTAGATAAGATTTTAACAAACTTAAACATTAATTTTTTATTTTTTTTTTGTTAAAGATTGGAAGCAATCCACGTGAGATAATAGAGTTCCAATCAAACATCCACAAGTGCCGAACACTATCTGAACTCATCTCAACAGTTTACCCGCAATTGAATGTTGTTGGAACTGTTACCCCAACATATCTGATTGAGCGATCTATACTTTCGACTCGAAATGACGATGTTAGTGCGATTAATTCAGTAACATTGGATAGTTTTCCTAGAGAAATGATCACATACTTGGCTGTAGACAAAATATCAGAAGATGATGAGGTTGATCGTCGAATCACTAATCGTTATCCTAATGAATATCTAAATTCGTTAGATCCTTCAGGACTCCCCCGTTTAAATTAAATTTGAAAATAGGTTATCTGATAATGTTACTGAGAAATATTACATGTAACGATGGACTATGTAATTAGACTCGATTGATGGTTGTTAGATGTGCTTCCCGAATAATTGAGGTTAGGATTTTTATGGGGGATAAATCCGAAAATTTGGTATTTATTCCGAGAATATCTTTAACTCATTCGTCTTTGGATTTTCCTTTTCAAATGACAAGACGACAGTTTCCTATTCGTTTGGCTTATGCAATGACAATAAACAAATTACAAGGTCAATCAGTGAAATTTGTTGGAATAGATTTGACTACACTAGTTTTTAGTCACGAACAACTTTATGCGGTCTTATCTAGATGTACATCTTTCAACCGATTAAGCGTACTTCTACCTAAAGATGGGACTCAATCCACAATAAATATTGTTTATCCAGAAGTTTTAATATAATTAGAACAAACATTGCATTAGTATATTACAATTCCATATTAAGACTATTGGGGAACATTCTAGGTGAAAGTGGAGTAGTACTAATCTTTCTGAGCTCTAATGTTTAATTTTTGTTCCATATTTTCAACTTATTTTGTATTTACTTTTGTTATTCTCATTTAATTCAAACACCCTTTGAGTATTTATCCAAAACTTTTGTTGTTTATATCTCAACTAAATTACAGTACAATAATTCAATTAGTAATTATTTTTTGTTGTTTAATTATAATTTTTATTTTTTTATTTTTTTATTTTTTTATCATTACTATTTAATTATCTTCATTAGTTGTTGTTGTGATTGGATGAAAAAGTTCAACACTGATGAGGATAGTATTATGCGATAACTGAATAATTGATATTGTTTGATTATCTTTATTCCTCATTTTATGCTAAAAATGAATATCATTGTATTTGTTTCTCAGTTATCTTTGTAAGTTTTTATAACTAATATGTTGGTTATTTGGTAGTGATGTGTTCATTTCAAAATTAGTTGTCTTTTTTTAGTCTGTGCCTTCAGGCACAGGGTATCGCTAGTATATATATATATATACTCTCGTGTATGCATACACACACACATATATGTGTGTGTTCCTCCTCTGTTTGTTTGTTTTTTCGTTGTACAGAGCCACCCCCAACTTCCTGTCCACCGTCGTCCTTCTCTTTTGTTTTTCTTTATTTGTTTCCATCTTTAAGGAATTAGTTGATCATTCCCCATAATGAGAATCATCCCTATTTTATTATTTTACTATTAAACACACACCCATGTGTACTAGTATGTAACTATACACACATATATTTTAGAGAAATTTTTTCAAAAGTCCCATCCCATAAAAACACCACTTTATAGAGTCTTGTAACAATGATTTTTTTACACATGAGATGATCATTGAAAAGTTATTTTTGAAATTTCGGAACCTCTAAAAAAGTTTCCATATATTTTATCTGGTTTGAGGTTGATTCATTCTTTAAGAAGGAATCAATCTCAATAATATATATATTATTTTTTATTTTTTACACTATTATCGCTCTTAAAATAAAAAAATATTAATTTTATCTTAGAACTTTTAAAAGTATATTTTAAATACCACGATAGTCTCAAAATTTTTAAACTCCAATTTAAAATTAATCCACAAAAATTATTAAATATTATTTATAACATAAATTTACAAAACAATCTTAAAAATATTATATTTATATAAAATAATATTATCAAAAATATGAATTTATGGGTATTACAATTAGTGAACATAAAAAATAAAAATGAAACAATTTTTTTTTTTTTTTCAAAAAAGAGGTCTTTTGAAGTTGTAAGGTTAATTTTGCTAAACAAATATAGTCTGTAAATTCTTGTACTTTTTTAACTTGTTAATAACGGGTGTAAACTCAAGTATTAAAAATAGAGATAAAACGGGCTGCCCATTTAATTATTCCATACATTACTCCATATTACATAGTGACAATATTGTTTAAAATCAAAGAAAACAATTTTAATTTTAGCTTTCAGAATTATTTCAAAGTAAATACTTAGATATACTGATTATTATTACACATTAATCTTCAGATTTGAAAATCATGTGCAATTTCCCCAATAAATCTAATGTAGTGTAGAATCATATTGTGATTTTATGTATTTAATGAAAACTATTATAGAGAACTACAACAATACTATCCATTTTATTAATTAACAAATAAATTAATAATTTTTTTGCTTATATTTTTCTTTCAAATATGGCATGCGTTTGGGATTATTATATATGATTCTCAAAATATTGGCCATATATATATTATATTATATATGAGTCTTATCTAATCCATAGCATGACAAAATTGATACATACATACAGTGGGTACTTGGCAAAGATGTCAAGCAATATTTATTTTAGTGTTCATTTGGAAGAAGAAGTATGTTGTTCTCATACTCAGCCTAATTTCTTTTTTCCTTTTTAATGTTTAATGTTATTAATTTTTTATTTTTTCATGATGATACCAGTGGACTAACATTGATTTCCACCTTTCGGAGGATATTTTAATGGAGATTCTCTTAATACTTCCTGTGAAATCCTTATTGCGATTTAAGTGTGTTTCTAAGTTTTGGAACTCACTAATCAAGAGCAATGCTTTCGTTTGTCGACACTATAGGGAAAATAGAAACAAGGCATGTATGCTCATATATGCTACCCAACACACTCCCATGAAACATGCAATTGTCCATTGCTTTGATCCAACCCTTCCTGATGCCACTTTTAAACAGCCAAAGTACCTACAAATGCCTCGTATTCCTTTATGTATCTTTGGTCCCTTAAACGGATTATTTTGTGTTGAAAACAACTTAAACCACTTGGCATGGTGGAGTCCTGCGACTAGAGAGTTTAAGCCCCTCCCTATACCCTCACCTCGTAATGACGTAGCCTCGTAGTTGGATCCATCATGTCCAATTTTTGGTTTTGGGTTGGACCCCTCTACTAATTTGTACAAGGTTGTTTCGATTTTGTTCTTTTGGGACGAGAGGGAAATTTACAACCAACCCTATGATGACGCCTTTGTTTCAGTGTATACGCAGGGTCATGATTCTTGGAGACACCTTAAGTTTCACTTCCCTTTAAGGCATAGATTGAATCCATCCATATCGAATACCTATTCTGAGGGTGTTTATTATTGGTTGAGGTCGGTCGGCGACCACAATGGTCTTTATGTTTTGGCATTTGATATGGGGAACGAGGAATTCCGGGAGGTACCACCACCAACTGAAGCCAGTACAGGCAGGGGAGATCTCGCCCTTTGCAATGAATCCATCGCTCTATTCCTTTGGAAATTCTCCGGAATGTCTCAGTGGGATATATGGTTAATGAGACAAGAGGGGTGTTGGATAAAAAATCACGCAATTATAGATTGGGTAGAAGCGCATATATTTCATGGGTTTTGGAAGGATTATCAGTTTCACCTTAGAAGTTCTGACAATTTAGTTTTGTATGACTCCCATTATGAGAAAATCAATATTTATCATGCGTGGAACGATAACTACAAGGGATTTGGAATACGCAATATATTTAAATACAAAATGAGTCTTGTTCAGATTAATGAAGGAAACTCAGATTGGGAATTCAACAATTGGTGTCAGACTGTTCAAGATTTTTTTCCCCCAGAATCTATTTTATTTTGATTTTTTTTTTTGTTTTTATTTGAAAGATGAAATACATTATCACTCTTTTCAATTTTTATTTGATTTAATTATAAATAATTGTCTCCCAATATTTCCTTTAGTTTGATTTGATAGAATTTTTAAATTTTTTTTCTACGATTTTCATACATATTTCTCTAAATTAAATTGTAGTTGGATATTTTGAGCGGTCTACAATATATTTTTGATTCTATTTATAAAAAAATCTTGTGTTTTTGGTATTTTTTTAAAATTAATTACTTCTACTTTATTTATTTCTATTACTAAAATGGGGATTTGGGGCGTATAATTATTTGTGTTCATTTTTATTTATTTCAACCCTTGTAACATCTCTTTTTCCACCAAGCGCAAAAATTGCTCTTCAACGCATTATAGTTAACATAGGTAGGTGCATGGCACTCGAAATTTGATCATAAAACCGAAACAAAATCCCAAAGTTCTCAAAGTTGAACATATCATATCATTTATTAAATTACATGCTTGGGTGCACATATAATATAGGTCTATAGATAATATGATTTTGATGCATGACTATATATATAGAGTTGTGTCTTATACTCATTATCCACATTTTAGTCTTGCCCATGTTCAAACGCATGCGATTCAAATAATCCTAAAATGACCACCGACAAACCATAATTTATTTGCCTACTATAGTCTTTCAATATAAAATTAAATATAGTACATAGTATTCATAGAATGGAATGTCAAATTTAATTGTAACAATAACATTATTCATTATAAATTTGGCATATAGAAAATATATGTGGGTTCTTGCACATGCTCACTGTCTAAGAGAGGTGAGAATGAGTCGTGCATTTTGGGTAGTTTTTTAATGTCAACATCTATACGGAAATAAAATGATTTGTTATAGGTAATGAAATTCTGAATGAGCCTTTTTTTTTTTTTACCTCAAAGAATATATGAGGTGAAGTTTCAAAGTATTAAACGAGCCTAGGTTATTGTAGAAATTCAAATATGAATTAGTGAAAGGAATTATGAAATAGTCAACTATCAAAACTTTTGCAATGTTATTCAATAGTGATAAAAAATAAATTTTACATTATTGGCGATAAACTATTTTTAACACTCTAGCTCCATTGTCTTTCATTATTTTTTTGATAAACAAAATAACATTTATTGAAAAGTTTTGAGAAATTAGTAGATCATCCACTTATAATCTTTTTATCCCCAATGTTTTAGTCGTTTTAAGTTTTAAACTTTTAGTTAATATCAAGTACATTAGATTTATCGAGTTAATATTAATTAGTTGTAGAACTTTTATTTTCATATTATAGTCAATATTAAGTAAAATATTGGTAAATATTTAAAAATGAATTTATTTGAAAAATAATTTGCTCCATAAATAACATAAAATATTGAAAAATAAAAATATATGACTAAAATGTATATAGAAAAGCTGTCATCTAAATAGAATAAAAAATGAAAAATGAAAAATTGGTTTGTGTATACCTATTTATCATACAAGCTTATTGTACCAATTTAATCAATGGATGAATTTTGTTATTCATGCATATTTGGGATTTTTCGTAGATATTTATCAAATTTATTAAACAATGATTAAAATGATGAAATTTAAGCAAATTTGATGTCACAGTGGACAAATTATAAGTTCAAAAATAATTCTTTAATAAGCTAAATCTTCTACTAAATAATGTGTTGTAACATGACGCTATCAAATTCTTTACTTCTCATTTTACAAACAAACAAAAATAATATAAAAAACTAAGCCAAAATAATAGTTCTTTGCTGGTCGATTTGTTTTTTTTTCTTTTTCTTTTTTTATTAATTTGCCTTAGTTTTTATTTACTATTTTTTTTTTCTTCTAGATTTTACTTTTAAATTTCAATAAAATTAGATAGAAATTTTTGGAACTTTATTATTTTCTTGAATCAATTCAAAATAAATAATCAGGCACAGTGACTGTATTACATATTAAAAATCAGATTTGGAAATCATGTTTAATTTCATCAAAATATCTAATGTAGTGAAGAGACTATTTTACCTATTTAATGAACAAATATTGCAGATACTAATAACAATATCTATTTAGTTAATTAACAAATAAAGTTAATAATTTATTTTATATTTTTATCATTCATTCATGGATCAAATGTGTTATATTTGTTATTTGTATACACGACTCCCAACTTAATGGCTTAATATATTATACTGGACATGAGTCTCATCTAATCCCTAGCATAAAAAAAATAAAACATGTAGTGGTAGAAGTAGTCCTTACTGTTTGCCTCTGTTCTTAGCTTATTTTGGGGAGAAGTAGTCCTTACTACAGTGAACCTAATTAATAAGATCCCATCCTCTCATTTTTTAGGTTTAGTTCCATTGGAAAAGTTGTATGGCTATATTCCTAATTATTCTTCCTCAAGAGTATTTGGGTGCACTTGTTTTGTTTTTCGATCGAGAGTAGAGCGTAATAAGTTATCTTCTCATACTGCCATTTGTGTCTTCCTCGGCTATGGTGAGGGACAAAAGGGATATCGTTGTTTTGATCCCATTGCAGAAAAAACTATATGTATCCCGTCTTGTTGTGTTTCTTGAGCAAATACATTTTTTTCTCTATTCTTGCTAGTACACACAACATGCCTAAATCTTACCTTATTTCCATTGATCCGTTCTCTGATGACACAAGTAGTTTATTTTCTCAAAACTCATGCACTAGCTTTTTTTTTTTTTTTTTTAATTATAAATTTTCCTTTAGTTTTTATTTACTAATTTTTTTTCTTCTAGATTTTACTTTTGAATTTCAATAAAATTACATAGAAATTTTGGAACTTTATTCTTTTTTTTTTTTTTTTTGAATCAATTCAAAATAAATAATTAGGTATAGTGACTATTATTACAGATTAAACTTTAGATTTGGAAATCATGTTTAATTTCATCAAAATATCTAATGTAGTGTATAGACTATTTTATCTATTTAATGAACAAATATTGCAGATACCAATAGCGATATCTATTTAGTTAATTAACAAATAAATTTAATAAATTATTTTATATTTTTATCATCCATTCATGGCTTGAATGTGTTCTATTTGCTATTATTATACACGACTCCCAACTTATTGGCCTAATATATTATACTAGATGTGGGTTTCATCTAATCCCTAGTATAAAAAAATGTTACATGTAGTGGTAGAAGTAGTCCTTAAGGTCTGCCTCTATTCTTAGTGTATTTTGTGGAGAAGTAGTCCTTACTAAAATGAACCTAATTAATAAGATCCCAGCCTCTCATTTTTCATGTCTGTCTTCATTTGAAAAGTTGTACGGTCATGCTCTCAATTATTCTCCCGTAAAGAGTATTTGGGTGCACTTGTTTTATTATTCGACCGAGAGTAGAGCGTGGTAAGTTATCTTCTTGTTCTACCATTTGTGTCTTCCTCGGTTATGGTGAGGAATAGAAGGGATATCATTATTTTGATCTAGTAGCACAAAAACTATGTGTATCCCGTTATGTTGTGTTTTTTGAGCATATATATTGTTTCTCTATTCCAGCTAGTACACACAACTTGACTAAATCTGACTTTATTTCCATTGATCATTTCTCGGATGACATAAATAGTTTATCTTCTCAAAACCCATGCACTACAGATATTGATTCATCTCATGTGTCTTGACTTCATTTCACACTGATAGTTTTCCAGGTACTAATACTTTTAGCGTTCCCTCCCCTTCGATGGCCTACCAAAAATCTTCTTAGATTGTGGATTCTCCTCCTCGCAATCTTTAGTGCATTCGTAAGTCCAATCATATAATAGATTTTTTTTTACTCTTTCTATTCAAATTCGTTTGCTTCATTTTTAGTATCTCTTCAATGTATCTCTGAGCCTTTATCCTGTAAAGAGGCAACACTTGATCCTCTTTGGCAACAAGATATGGTTAAGGAACGCCTTGTTTTACGCAAGACGAATACATGAGATTTGGTACCTTTACCTCTGCGAAAAAGACCAATTGGATCTTGTTGGGTCTACAAAATAAAAACTAAATCTGATGGTTCAGTTGAGCGGTACAAAACTTGTTTCGTTGTCAAAGGTTTTTCTCAGCAATATGGTGTGGATTATGAGGAGACTTTTGCTCCAATTGCAAAAATGACAATTGATCCTACTCTTATTATGGTTGCATCTGCTCATCAGTGCATATTTTTCAAATGGATGCTAAAAATGCCTTATTGAATGAAGATTTTCAAGAAGACGTTTACATGACGTTTCCTCCGGGTGTTGCTCATAAGTTAGGAGAAGTTTGCAAACTCAAGAAAGATCTATATGGCATTAAACAGGCCCTTTGAGCCTGGTTTGAGAAGTTCCCTACAGTGATTACTTCACTTTGGTTTTACCCAAGTAATCATGATTCCACTCAGTTTATAAAGTGTACCAATGCAGCTCGTATTCTACTCTATTTATATGTTGATGACATGACTATTATTGATGATGATGTTGATAGGATTGCACTTTTGAAGTCAAAATTATCTCGTCAGTTTGAAATGAAGAACTTGGGGGCTTTACGCTATTTTCTAGGTATTGAAGTAGCATTTTCTCCAAAAGGCTATCTTATTTCTTAGTTTAAATATTCAACTGACATTCTCAAGCTTGCTTGTCTTACTGATACTATGACTGTTGATACTCCACTGGAAGTGAATGGCCGCATTTCACCTTTAGATGGTGCCTTTTTGTGAGATGCAACATTATATTATACTACTGTTGGTAGTTTGGTCTATCTAATCTTCAGTTGCCTGGACATTGCCCACGTTATTCATATCATCAGCTAGTTTGTCACTTCTCCTTCTACAATTCATTGGGTTATTGTTCTTCGTATTATTCGATATCTTTGGCGTACCCTCTTTCAAAGTCTCTTACTTCCATAGACCACGTCATTGGAGTTGCATGCCCAATCTAATGCTGATTGGGATAGTGATCCCATAGATCGCAAGTCAATTACATGTTTTTATATGTTTTTGGGTGATTCTCTTTTTTCATGGAAGAGCAAGAAGCAGGCCGCTATTTCAAAATCTTCTATGGAAACTGAGTATCATGAGATGGCATCCACTACCACTGAAATAGTTTGGTTGCGTTGGTTACTTGCAGATATGAGTGTTTATCTTTCTTATCCCACTCCCATGCATTATGATAATAAGAGTGTTGGCCCAGTGGAATACCCAAAAAAGGGGGGGTGAATTATGTAATTAAAAATTATCAGAATAAAATACTTAATAAATCAAATAATTAATTTTAATCCTAAATTAATTATTTTCTTTATATCACAGCGAAATTAAATAATCAACTTGGTGCACACGAAATGACAAAAATAAACAAATTAAATATTGCTGCACATCACGATATATCCTGGTTCACCAAGCTACTTTTGGCTAGTCCAGTCATCTGAGCCCCACGGAGATTCACACCCACTAATACTGAAGATCCTTTTAAAGGTAGGAACCAAACCCTCACATCGATTATTTTACAGGTTCAGAATCAACCTTTACAATATCCTTTTCCCAGGCTAAGAAAGAACCTTTACCTTTTACTGGTTAAAGAATTACCTAATTCATTTTAACACTAAGGCCAAAGAATCAAAACTTCACCAATCACCCCAAATATCCTTTTACCCGGTAAGGATTGAACTGTTACAAATTTCTCTTAAAATACAATTCTATCCAGGAAGAATCACTATTTTAATCTCTTTACAAGAAGAGACTGAAACCCGGTTACCCCTGATTAAATACCCTCAACAATATTTAACCTGTCACACTACTCACCAATACAAATTGATAAGTAGGAAATCTCAATCGGAGCTTCTACTACCCCAGATAAATAATAACTCAATTAATATCTCAAGTCTAGTAATAAAAAAATGTGAGATTGAAAATATGATTTTAAACAGGATATGGGTAACAAATAATTGAGCACGTAATCAGATTCAAGAAATTGTTTATAAAAATATTTTCTTCAATAAAAATCAAAAATAATTTCTAAAGATCAATTTCTAAAATATAAACAAGTAATGCAATGATAGAAAATTATTGGAAAGATTTCACTCGGAATCCACAGAAAGAATAATTAGAACGATGTAACTTCAAATCCCGTAGCAGCAAAAATTAATTGCAATTGATCCTCAAGAACGTCTCTTAGAATAGCGCACAATATCTCAAAATGATGACTCTTGTAAAAGTTCACAAATGATCTTAACTCTTTTAGCTCTCTTGATATTGATTGGTTATGATATATGAAAAACGCAGGTCTATTTAAATGAGAATCAAATCAGCGTTCTAACGGCTAGTTTACATGTGTCATGATAATTAATAGATCTTATAGACCCCTTATATCATTATGAATTCATTTTCGTTCAATTCACTTAATAAATGACTTTTAAATCTTTCAATTAAGTCCCTCAAATATTTCTCAATCTCAATTAAATAGAATAGAAACAATTTTATGTACCAAATTGAGAAACATTAAAATTTAATGAATCAAATCAATAGTATTTAGATTTTAGGTGAATCATATTTTAATATAAAAATAACCCCAAAATCTCTCTCAAATCTTAACAAAAAATGGCTACTTTTGGATATAATTTCGAAATGAACAAAATCTTGAAACAATGTGTCTGGTCGATTGGTCAGTTAACTGCCCAATATAGGTTGTAGCCAAGCCATCGCTGCTGCGTGCATCGGTCGACCTACCTGTCGACTTGGAGATTCAGAGAGTTCATCTTCTCTTGGCCAATCGACCTGCTGGTCGAGTTAGAGATACAGGTTCTTTCAATTGCTTGGTCCGGTCGACTTGTATATGCTGGATTTCTTCTATGAACTCGTTTTTAACTTATTCTTTTTTACGTTTTTGCCCCTTTAACCATTTTCTTTTATAAATTAGCTCTACTAACTTCTTAAATTCCATTTTAGTCAATTGAAAATATTTCTTTTCAAATATACATAGGAGCAAATAATTTCACCTTTATCATAACACATATAAATAATAAAAACTTTTTGTGCAATGTGTGTGTTCCTAATTGGGATATTAATATTTGAAATTCACCTGAGTTGTTTTCCCTAATTTCTTCATACTCTTAATTCTTCATCATCTTTGACATCATCATTTATCATCCATTTAATTTATCATCATCTTCATCATTGGAACTTAAATCACTAAAACACTCAAACAAACCATTAGTTCCACCAAAATACCAACACTTAATTGTTCATAAAATCTTAGAATCAACAATCTCTCCCTTTTTGATAATAATTAATTTTGGTATTTTATTCAAAATAAAAATATAACCACACTTCCCCTGAATCCGAAGACGGGTTTTATAACTCATTTAAGTATCATAATGAAGATTTTAAAAATATAATCAATAAAGCACAATTTTAAAAATACTCTCCCTTAATAAAATATCACTAATTTCTCCCCCTTTGTCATCTTCAAAAACAAAATTTAGGGAGGGGGAAAACACAAACACTACTCTAGGCAGTCATATAATATACTTGAAAGAGTAAAACTGAAGTAATTAAATCCGAATATATATCTCTCTTTTAAAAGCACATTGAATCAACTCATAAATTCAACTTTAAAAATCAAAACTCAAATTAATTTTTAAGCACAAAACATCAACACTATGTGGATCATTATTATAACTAAATATCAAGTCTACTCAATTCATCAAAATTCACACCAAAAACATCATTCTTAACATACAATCTCCTACTATATAAATGTGAACGAACTAATTCATTTTAAGGAGAAAAATATAATCTTTGAAACACTAAGACATAAAACATCTCTCAATGAAGCTATGCATATTTATTTCATAAAAATTCTCATGATATATATATATATATATATATATATATATATATATATATATATATATATATATATATATATTGAGATTATGCAAATAACCCAAGGATAAACAAGTCATGGATTGATATAAGATATTTCGCATATTTTAAACATGACTTTTAGAGAATCTCATATAGCATAAACATATAATAAAAATATGATACTTAAATTTCTCTTATAATAATGAAAGAATGAGATTGTTTTACCACTTAGTTGAATGAAGATTCAACTTCAATCAATTATCTCCTTGAATCAACCTCGTTCTTATTCTTAACTCAACTTTGAGTTTCGGTATGAATGTTTGTTTCTCCTTAAATAATCTTATAACCTGAAACTCTTATGGAACATGCTTGGAAGAAGATCATTAGTAGAAGTTAAGTGAACATATTTATGAATTATTCTCATCAACATGTATGATCACTAATCAATTCCAAGCAATCTTAATCTTATCAATTAACGAAGTTATCTCAAGTAATATGCTTCTTATAATCATTAACGTCCAAAACCATGAATCATATCTTAATCAATAACGATGTTATCTCATATTATTCTAAATATCTTCATAAACATAAGCATTTAAAAATCAGAAGACATGAAACGTATGAGAAAAACAGATTATCATGATATTTAGTAAGATATTTGATATCCATAAATATATTCATGTGCACAAAAATATTAACTTGAAACACTTAGCACAATGTGATATGTATTCAAATGATCATATATGGTATTAAAATAATTCTCCTGCTTTTATACTAATATTAACCATAAAGTCTTATCATGATCAATTTAAATCACTCAATTCGTTTAATTCAATTTCTAAATCTCGTAAAATGTTTTAAAATTAAACGCATGATTACTACTCAATATAAGCACATTATAAAAACATGTAAATACATTTTAATTAAATGTGATTATCATAATCACCATAGCATGTTTCTAAGACAACAGGAGAATATATCATTAAAAATAGGTCTTAGAAATCATCACCAACTTATCTATTTGGCAAGTATTTGGCAAGTCAGACACCTCCCTTTCTAATAAATTTAAATTGCGAAGGGTTAGGATTACCTCTTGTATTCTTGGTGATGACCTTTCTTTTCACCTTATTTGTACCACCGATTGATGTGAGTATACAATTTCTCTTAATCGATGGCTTTAGTACATCCTTCCTGCTTTCGGGTGCCACTTGTGGGTTCTTTGTAACTTTACATCTCAACTTCGGTACATTCTTTTTATTTGCACATGTCGATTGTTGCTTCTTTAAAACTCCACATCTCGATTTTGGTATATCTTTTCACTTTATACATATCGCTTGTGGATTCTTGGTGACTTTCAGTCTTAATTTTGATATAATCTCTTTGGTTATTCCTTTTAGTCCAGTCCTAACACTATGTATCTCTGCACAAACCATTTGTGTAATTCTTTTCGGTATCCATTTCACTTTGGATCCATTCTTAGCCATAAATTTAGAGATCTTGAATGGACATGATACTTTAAAATGTCCAACCCTGTTGCAATAATTTCATTTCAACTTCGACTCAATTATTTTGGTAATAAGGGAAAATATCAGAGTTATCTTGTCATTGCTTGATGCTTCAGAACTACTGGAATCCGTATTATCCTATGTTTCTTTTGTAGGTCTTTCTTTTCTCTTTAGGTTACTTTTTAATCCAACCTCATATTGTTACACAACAGTCTCATGGGTTATCAAATCACTGATGAGTTCATCGGTAGTTAGTTTGGTGAGATCTTTGGCCTCCTTGATTGCAATCACTTGACCAATTCCCTCATATGTGTCTTTTAATGTATTCCATATTTCTTTCGTAGAAACACAACCTGAAATTTGCCTGTACATATTTGCATCTAAAGTACAAAGTAAAATGTTAGTAGCCTGTGAGTTAATATATAATTTTCCTTTATCAAAGGAACTCAGTTGCTCATTTATCTTGGCTACTCCATTTTCCATAGGAGTGTATGAATCGTCTTCGATAACCAACCATGCCTCGTAGTTAGTGACTTGCAAAAAAGTAATCATTCTATTTTTCCAAGTGGCATAATTACTACCTGTAAACAATGGTAGACGGTGCATAGAGAGCCCTTTAGCTAGTGTGCCTACTATGTGCGCTATGTGATCTTTGTTAACAAAAAATTTCGAGCTAAACCAGCTCCGATACCAATTGTTGGCCCAGTGAAATACCCAAGAGAGGGGGGGGTGAATTGTGTAATTAAAAATTATAAGAATAAAATACTTAATAAATCAAATAATTAATTTTAATTCTAAATTAATTATTATCTTTATATCATAGCGAAATTAAATAATCAACTAGGTGCATATCAAATAAAAAAAAAAAAAAACAAATTAAATATTGCAGCACACCACGATATATCCTGGTTCACCAAGTTACTCTTGACTAGTCTAGTCCTCCGAGCCCCACGAAGATTCGCACCCACTAATATTGAAGATCCCTTTAAAGGTAGGAACCAAACCCTCACATTGATTATTTTACAGGCTCAAAATCAACCTTTACAATATATTTTTCCCAGGTTAAGGAAAAACCTCTACTTTTTATAGGCTAAAGAATTTCCTAATCCTTTTTAACACTAAGGCCAAAGAATCAAAACCTCACCAATCACTCCAAATATCATTTTACCCGGTAGAGATTGAACCGTTACAAATTTAACTCAAAACGCAATTCTATCCAGGAAGAATCACTACCTTAATCTCTTTACAAGAAGAGACTAAAACCCGGCTACTTCAATCTCAGATTCAAGAAATTGTTTATAAAAATATTTTCTTCAATAAAAATCAAACATAATTTCAAAAGATCAATTTTCAAAATATAAACAAGTAATACAATGAAAGAAAATTATTGGAAAGATCTCACCCGAAGTCCACAGAAAGAATAATTAGAATGATGTAATTTTAAATCCGGCAACAGCAGAGATTAATTGCAATTGATCCTAAAGAACGTCTCTTAGAATAACTCACAATATCTCAGAATGATGACTCTTATAAAAGTTCACAAATGATCTCAACTCTTTTAGCTCTCGTGATATTGATTAGTTATGATATATGAAAAACGCAGGTCTATTTAAAGAAGAATCAAATTAGTCTTCTAACGACTAGTTCACATGTGTCATGACAATTAATAGCTCTTATAGACTCTTTATATCATTATGACTTCATTTTCGTTCAATTCACTTAATAAATCACTTTTAAATCTTTCAATTAAGTCCCCAAAATATTTCTCAATTTCAATTAAATAGAATATAAACAATTTTATGTACCAAATTGAGAAACATTAAAATTTAATGAACCAAATCAATAGGATTTAGATTTTAGGTGAAGTATATTTTAAATATAAAAATAACCCCAAAATCTCTCTCAAATCCTAACAAAAAACGGTTATTTTTGGATATAATCTCAGAATGAATAAAATCCTGAAACAGTGCGTCCGGTCGATTGGTCAATCGACTACTCAATACAGGTTGTAGCCAAGCCATCGCTGCTGCATGCATCAATCGACCTGTCTGTGGACTTGTAGATTCAGAGAGTTTAGTTTGCCTTCACTGGTTAACGTACCTGTCGACTTAGAGATTCAGAGAGTTCATATTCTCTTGGCCGGTCGACCTGTCGGTCGACTTTGAGACACAGGTTCTTTCAGCTGTTTAATCTGGCTGACTCATCAGTTGACTTGTATATGCTGGATCTCTTCTCTAAACTAATTTTTAACTTATTCTTTTAAATGCTTTCACCCCTTTAACCATTTTCTTTTCTAAATTAGCTCTACTAACTTCTTAAATTCCATTTTAGTCAATTAAAAATATTTCTTTTCAAATACACATAGGAGCAAATAATTTCACCTTTATCAAAACACACATAAATAATAAAAACTTTTAGTGCAATGTGTGTGTTCCTAATTGAGATATTAAGAGTTGAAATTCACCTGAGTTATTTTCCCTAATTTCTTCAAACTCTTAATTCTTCATCATCTTTGACATCATCATTTAGCATCCATTTAATTTTTCATCATCTTCATCACTGGAACTTAAATCACTGAAACACTTAAACAAACCATTAGTTCCACCAAAATATCAACACTTAGTTGTTCATCGAAATCTTAGAATCAACAAAGAGTGTTATTCATATTACTTACAATTCAATCTTTCATGAATGGACCAAGCACATTGAGATCAATTGTCATCTCACTTGTCATCACATTCAACATGGGACTATTACTTTACCTTTCGTGTCATCATCATCCATGCAAATTGCCTATTTGTTCCCCAAGGTGCATTCTATTTCATGTTTTGTTTTTTAGTTGGCAAACTCTCGATACTTCTCGTAGCAACATCATGAGTTTGAGGTGGGATATTAGAGTTATTACTATTAAGGATAGAATAATTTTTTACTTGCTTTTTAGATCTTTCCATTGTACGCTTATATGGGTCTCTCTATACTTTTATGTTTATTCATTGAAATTCACAATTATATTCTAATTTTTATCCATTTGAAATAACTTTTGGGTGATTCCATAATTTTTTTCTTCAATTTGGTTTCCTTACTCATTGGCTTGTCGAATCTCAACTTTATCAAATTTTACCATTTTTTTTGTTACCTTGGCCATGTATTTGATCATCTTCTCTTCCCTCGCCTTGTAACTGTCTTTGATATGGCAGGTGACAAACGATGAGTCACTAGTTAGTTTAATCTTGGTTGCTTCCATCATTCAAGCTATTCTTAGCCCCATTAATATTTCTTCAAGCTTTGGATTCTTGGTTATATCGTGGTACTTCAATCTCATTGCATACTCTATCACCAATTCTATTGGTCCAAGTCTACCAAAGAAAGGGTGAATTAGATAGTGCAAATAATTTCTAAGTCTGTTCTTTCTTTTTTGTATTATCAAAATCTCACACTTATATGTATATAAACAAATAAATATAAATGTGAAAGTAATGCCCCAGAGTGAAAGAATAAGCAAGATAAACACAACCACACAAACAAATATAAAATTAAAGGCTTTGGCACAATGATTTATAGTAGTTCAACTAAGGTCCCTCTTTGCCGAAGTGTATCCCCCCTAGGTTCTTTTCAGATTTATAATCCACTATTCCCTAATTTTGGTCCATAGTGAAGGCCAAACCAATGCAATCAAGCTAAATTCAGTTTAGGCTTCTTCACTCTCCCCCAATTCTCTCACTTAAACTAACTCTCTAGTTTAAACTACAATTCATACCCTTACATGTTCTTTTTTAGTTTGTTAGATTAACGAGATACTACTCGAGACTTCAATAAATCACCTATAAACCAATACATCATATGTTGACTCTCTAGTTGCTTATATAAATTTGTACTATAATGATATGAAATTTAAGAACAAGTACAACAACATCACGTTCAAGCTACGAACGAGAATGTGCATGTGATAAAAAGAATAAATTTATTCAAGTTTAACTTATTTTACAAGTTCGTATGATTCTTTACATAAATAAGCTATGGAGGTTTTCAAGATAGAAAATTAGCTCTTGAAACATCTGGTGAAAATGTTGAATTATCTTAAACTAGTTAACGCCCGTGGCCAAAGCCACCAAGAAAAATTATTGTCAACTGACTAATTGTACCAAAAGTTTTTGTTTGTGGTATCACATTTAACAAAAAAATAAAATAATAAATTAAAAAAATTAAAAATCACATTGAATACTAAATATTAAAAATTCGTTTGAACACATAATTTAATAGTATGTAGTATCATAATTGCAAATCCAGTTGACTTGATTTATAAATTCTTTGAGGTTAGAAGTTGTAAAATAAATATATTTATTTTGATTAAAAAATTATTTTTTGTATAACCAATTTGAGTTAGTTTACATAAATTAATTTTAATTTTGAATTAATATTTAACTTTCAATTATTAATATTATCAAGAAAATAAAAACTTAGCGGGAATAACCAATATTTAATCACTGTCTATTCTTAATAATCAATTAAAAATGTCATATTCCTTTAAGCACAATTTAATTTTATAAATATTCCTAAAATGGGAGGAAAAATTAGGTGTAAGTCGCATACATAGCTTTTTAAAGCTATATGCATACATTATAAATTGTGAATTGCATTAAACATGCCAATCTTTGCTTCTTAATAGTTAAAACCCTTGACCACCCACAACTGTAAATTGATATAATTGCACGACCATAAATGAATTTTTAAGTGATTCGAAATCGGTCTGAACTTGATAAACAGTGTATTAGAGAACTCCATGTTCTTAAAAAGAATAAATAAAAGCAATTTAACTCAACGTCAACATAATGTAAATTCACACTTCTTAGACTTGGATTTTCTTCCTATGCTCTCGTTCTTCTTCACATCACTTGATCAATGTCTTAAAGTTTTCGCTCTTGTTCGGAAATTTGGGCTCAAATGTTGGTCTAGGATTTTCTAATGAATCAACGTTGATGGGTAACCATCGACATTCCAAAGTTTCCTCCTTCTTGACTTATGGCACAACAACTTCTCCTTGTTGAGCTCTATCCAAATAGCTCCACCATGACCGTTGGGTTCGCCACTTGATTTCTGTTTTGTTTCATTGATTTTCTCTCTCAATCTTTTCTTAGACACCTGATTTCTGTCCTCCAGTATTGCCTTATAAACCATTCCATAAGTTTTCTTCATCATGATCTTTGTTGTTGCAAAGAGTAGATCGTCACCCGTGAGTGCCATCAGAATATTCCCGTTTCTCCATCGCCATATTTAGTCTTAGTCATCACCGTGGGTGGCAAAGAGATACTCTTTTTGTTGCCGTTGACATTTTGTGTTTTTTTCCTTGTTTATCGAGAAACTGTATTTTCAGATCAAGTATCAGTCCAAAAGAAGAGAATAAGTAGAATTATGAGGAGGATTCCAAGGTAGTACTATGTGTTGATCCTAAGATTTTGATGGATAATTAAATGTTGATGTTTTTTGTGGAACTAACGGATTTATTGAGTGTTTCAGTTTATTAGTTCCAATGAAGATTTTATCATGAAGATGTTAAAATGAATGCTAAATGGATGCTAAAGAGACTGAAAAAGATGATGAACATTAAGTGATCGAAGACCTTGAAGAACCTAGGGGAAAACAACTCAGATTAAATTTTTACTCTTAATGTATCCCGATTAGGATCACACATGATTCAAAGTGATCTTACAATTATTTGTGTTTTTAATAGGATCTTAATTAGTTAGCTTTTTTTCTCGAATATGTTATTGAAGAAGAAATATTAATTTAAGAAAGATAAATGATTAAAATTGAATTTAAGTGTTAGTTGAGTTAACTGAAAAAGAAATCAGTTAAACGAGCAAAAATGTTGGAAAAATAAATTAAGGAAAAAGTGTTATAGCTTGATCAGTTGACCTACATGAACTGTCCAATCAGCCGATGAGAAGGTGAAAGGATTGAGCAGTCTCTGAAATGATTGATCGACTTGTGGTGTGTGAGAGGTCGACCTATGGCAATTAAAAGAACTCTTTAAATCTTTCGGTCGATAGAGAGGTCGACCTATAGCCAAAAGACAAACTATCTGAATCGATAAGTCGACAGAGAGGTCGACCTATGAAAATCTATGAATCTTCCGGTCGACAGACACGTAAGTGGTGGTCGGCCTAAGGAGATGAGATTTTGGCGTAGGCTACGTCTAGAATCGAGCGGTCGACCAATGGGTGTTGGTCAGTCAACCGATGGACAGTTTCAGGATTTGAGATTTTCATGATTTTGATCCAAAAAATAACTGTTACTAGTCATTTTATGGTTATAATCTCAGAGATATTGTAAGGCCCAAATCATAATACGTGCGTCATTAATAGTCGCATTTTAAAATATTGGAAAATTCGGGGTAAATTTTTGTTAATGAAAATAAAAATTAAAAGTTTAGGGGTCAAATTTGAAATTTAGGAAGTGTGGAAATTAAACTGGAGATCCAAATGGAAAATTAAAAATAAAAAATTGAAAATAGTAAGGGTAAAATTATAATTTTAAAAACTGGTAAAAATTGAAAATGATTAAAATGGGATCCTAAAGGAAGTTGGGGGGAGGAGAGTGTATTTTAACTAAAGATTTATATATATATATATATATATATATATATATATATATATATGTATGTATATGTATATATAAACACATATATACATGCATAAGTGCTGTGTGCAGTGAGCTCGGCCGGCGGGAATAGAGGAATGAGAAGAGGGCGATATGGCGAGAGGAGATCCAAAATCCATCCACCATTTACATGCATATAAATGCCCGCATGCATAGCTATGATTAGGAAGAAAAAAAGAAAAATTATCAAAACAAAATCAGGAAAAATTCAGAGAAGAGAAAGGGAGGACGGGAGCTGGACGTCGTCGGACTGTTCGTGACCGCCGGTAGGCATGATTTCTGTTCTGATCGGCCGAAGATTATGCGAATGTGAGAGGGTGCGATCATCACTACCGTGTGCAGGCTTTGGGTGAGGGTGTGCGTGTGACCGGTCGGGAGGTCGTTCCCCTATTTCAATTGCCATGAGTGTTTGTGGGTGTTTTGGTTGGTCATCCGGAGGCGGTGGGTTCCGACGTGGGTGTGATCTTCGCAGCTTTGCTCGACGGTGTGGGTGTGTTTACCGTCATTAATGTGCATGGTGGTGTGTGGTGATCGCCGGAGCTGTCGCCGGGAAATTAGAGAGAGAGAGAGAGAACAGTAAGTGTGGGTGTGTGTGGACGATCGGCAGTGCATGGGGGTAGACGAGGAAGTGCGTGGGTTCGGTTGGTAGGATGGAGGGGTTTGAACGGCGGCGAGATCTCATCGGCGACGGCAAACTCTGAAACAGACAACAGAAAAAAAAAAAAAAAAAAACCAGAAAAAGGAGAAAAGGGAGAAGAAAAAGAAGAAAAAAAGGGGGGGGGGGGGGGGGAAAATTACACAAACCCCCCAATAAAAATCCAAAAATTTATCTCGCGGCCGACGAACGATTCGGGGTAGGTAAAAGTTCTAAATCGATTACCATTGTTGCTAAATTGAATTATTAGCAAACATGATTATAATTTGGAATTGTTAATTCTAATAATTTTTGTCATCGTCCATATTAACAAATGCGTGATGTAGTTATTACCAAATGGAATTTACGGAATAACAACTTTTAATAATAAAAAGTAGGTACGAGAAAAATTACGGAATTTAGGGTCTGTATTGCATGATTCGGTTATTTACATAAAATATTAATTTAGGCCCTGTCATTATTAGGCTCACAGACACTGGAATATCGGTAGAAGAAAGTCAGTAAAAACTATTCAGAACGGGTAGCCAAGTGAGTGTACTTTCTTCTTGCCAAACTATTTTTCTATGATGGAATATGTATTTACTTAAATTATATGAATTTATAAATGATATGGATCAAGTAAGATTTGGGTGAGATGGTAAACTAGATTCTCGGAAGATTTCGGTGGTTTTCGAAATGAAGTGGAAAATGAATTTTTGTTGGATTTGGTGAAATCAGACGGTGTTTTAAAAGAGAATAAAAAACATCTATTTTTCTAAAAATGTCTGGTTTCTAAAAAATAAAGGGTGGAAGAGTGGTTTTGATGAAAATCAGACTTTTTCTTTAAAAGAAGATGTGAAATATGATTTTTGGATTTAAAAGTTGATTTTGAGAAAAAGAGATAGATGTGGTGATTTGACGATGTTGAGTAGACAATATTTATTGAGTTGTGATTTGATGATGCTGTATTTGATTTGACGATATCATAGTATTTGTCTGTTTCGATTGAGTGAGGTTATCCGCTTCGGCGGAGTGATGTTATCCATTTTGGCAGAGTGATGTTTATCTGCTTCGACAGGGTGATATTAGACGTTTATACTGCGCAGTGATTATCCGCTTCGACGGAGTGATGGGTGTTCGTAGGAAGACATATCCTACGGATGGTACAGTACCGTTGCAAACTCCTGATCGTGAGGTTAAAACGATCACTATGGCTAGCCAGTGTGTGTTGTGGTGGAGTGGTGTGTTGGAGATGTGTGTTTATACTAGACAAATTTGGATGGAACTTATCTATATCGCTTAATTTGCACTGCTTATATCTTTATGCTCGATCCATATTTAATCATGGTAATATCTAGAATGTATTATTATTTTTAAAAAATATTTTACTAAGAAGATAGTGCACTCGCAGGTACAACGGCTAGGAGTCGGTCCCCTACTGGCACTAGATAGAGTCCGGTGATGGTATAGTATAGAAAAATTTTGGGAGGAGCTGTCTGCGGCGAACTTGTGAGAGCTTCATTGTTGTTATATTTTTGGTTGATATTACAATTCGGGGACGGGTGCGTCCCCAGTTAGAGATGTTGTATATAGTTAGAAATTTATGATTGTATATAAATTGTATGCACTTTGCCATTTACTAGTGAATTTGACGTTAAGATAAGATCGTGTAGACGTTACGCCGGCCCCACGGTGACGGGTATCCGGGGTGGGGTGTGACAGATGTCTTAGGGATCTGATGGATTTTAAGATATATTGTTGATATTTTGATATTCCTATAGGTATAGTTCAAGTATTTTGGAGATTTCTCAATTTGATTAGTATAATTCTTTCCATCTTATCTAATTGAGATTGAGAAATTGTTTGATAGACTAAATTGAATATTTTAAAAGATATATCACAGTGAATTATACCAGGATTGAGTCATAATGATATAAGGGGTCTATTGGAGTAATTACTTGTCATGATATATGCGAACTAGGCGTTAGAGGGCTTACTCAATTTTCCTATAAATAGACCTTTGTTTTTTATTTTTGAGATACCCCAAGAATTCAAATCAATTAGTTTTAAAGAGATTTCTAAGAGTGTTTAGTCAAAGAAGTTTTGTGAGATTTTTTTCTCGAGAATCATTCTTAGGAAATTATTGTTGTTGTCACGACTTGAAGTTTCATTGCTAATCATTATTTATTCAGTGGATTCCTGGTGAGATTATTTCAAATCTTTGCTATTATTTGTTGGTTGATATCATTATTTATTTCTTGGAATTTTGATATTTGAAATCGTTTTCCGGAATTCTTTAATTGAAAATTATTTTGAAATAATTTCTTGTTAAAATCTGATTACGTGCTAAAATTGTTTGCTATTCGTTTTATTAAAATTAGATTTTGAATTTCTCACTTTATTTCTATCACTAGTATCGGGATATTAATTGAGTTCAAATTTATTTGGGGTGGTAGAAGCTCCGAGTGGAAAAATCATTAATTAATTTTGTAATTGGTGAGTTGAGTGTCGGATTAGATACAATTAGGAGTGTCTAATCAAAGGTAGCTAGTTTCAATCTCTTCCAGTAAAGAGATTGATATTTTGATCTTTGCCTAGAATATAAAAAGATTATGTATTAATTCTTCCTTAATAGAATTTGTTTTGAGTGAATTTGTAATGGTTTAATCCTTACCGGGTAAAAAGATACTTGGAGAATTTTTTTGTGTGAGGTTTGATTCTTAACCGAAGTATAAAAGAATTAGGTTAATCTTAAACTTGTGAAAAAGATAAGGTTATTCCTGAGCTTGTGAAAAGGAAATGTAAAGGTTGATTATGAGCCTGCGAAAAGAATCATTTTGTAAGGGTTACGTTCCTACCTGGTTAAAGGAATCATAGTGATTAGTGGGTGAGACTCTCTGCGGAGTTAGGGGGACTGAGTTAGACAAAAATAACTTGGTGAACCAATATAAATTTCTAGTGTGCTGCATTCTTTAATTTATTTATATTTGTGTTATTTGGTGTGCACCTAGTTAATAATATTTTTCCGCTACTATAAAGATAATAATTAATTTATGCTAAAATTAATTATTTGATTTTTGAAGTATTTTTATTTGGATTAATTTGTTTCTCTACTCAATTCACCCTCCCTTTTGGGTAGCTCACTAGGCCAATAATTGGCATCAGAGCTGATTTAACTTGACACACTAAGCTAACAAAGATCACACGATGCACACAATGGGCACACTAGCTGAGGGGCAGTCTATGCATCGACCACCTTTATTTCCAGGTGAAAACTATACATTCTGGAAATACAGAATGATTGTTTTCCTTCAGGCCACGAATTATGACGTATGGCTAGCAATTGAGGATGGTCTGTTTATTCCTATGGAAAATGGAGTTGAGAAGAAGAAAGAGCAATTAACTGCTTTCGATAAGCAGAAACTTTCTATAAACTTTCAAGATATCAATATTTTATTTTGTTCTTTAGGTGCTAATGAATGCTCGAGAGTTTCATGCTATAAATCTGTAAAGAAAATGTTGGACAAGCTACAGGTTACTCACGAAGGGACAAGTCAAGTGAGGCAATTGAAAATCAATATTCTTATCAAGCAATTTGAATTGGTTGAAGAGATGTATACTTGATTGGTTCAAGAGATGTATATTCGATTCAATAATGTTTGCAATCACTTGAGCCAACTTGGAAAGTCGTACTCCACGGAGGACAAAGTTCGAACGATCTTAAGATCTTTAATAAAAGATATGGGAGCCGAAGGTAACTGTAATTGAGGAAGCTAAGGACCTTGCCAAATACGAGATTGATGACCTCATCGACAACGTGATGACGCATGAAATGGCAATTTGAGGATATAAGGATAATACTAGAAATAGTAAAAAGAACTCCTTGGTGCTAAAGGGTCAGAAAACTAAGGAAGATGATGATAGTAATGATGTAAGTCTTGACAGTGAGAAGAAAAAGACGTGACGCTTCTCATGAAGAATTTTAGAAGAATGATCCGCCGTACATTTCGTGGGAGAAGAAACTTCAACATGAACAATGTGGAATGCTATAACTGTCACAAGATCGGTCACTTTCAAATCGATTATCCCAAACTGAAAAAAGATAAAGAAAATGAGAAGAAAAGAAAAGAGAAGAGGAAAGGAAAGAAGAGCAAGAATAAGTAAATGAAAGCTACTTGGGATGATACCGAATTAAGTAACTCGAAAAAATCAGAAAGTGAAAAAACATCCATGTTTGCATTGATGGCCACTGGTGGTGGGGTAACAAAATGTTGAAGTTCTTGTCCTTTAGATTTTGATGAATTGTTTGATGTTTATCAAGAACTTATGCATGATTATAAAAACCAGTATTCTAAAATAAATGCCCTCCAAAATACAATTAGCACATTAAACAAGCAAGTAATGGACTATGAATCTGAAAACAATAAATTGAAATCCAAAATGTCGGATTTATATTCAATTGTTCTCAAATTCATCGGTGGTGAGAGTAACTTGAAAATGCTTTTGGGAAGTTCACGTGGTATTTTTGATAAACCCATTATTGGGTTTCAGAAACATCTTAAGCAGAAACGTTTTAATATATTCTTTTATGAAATCAGAGGTCTTGTTAGATGTTTTAAATGTAATGTTGTGGGGCATACTATTTGTAGATGTTTTACTAAAATATCTAACTGTAGACAAGTTTGGGTTCCAAAAAGAACTAAAATTATCCCGACTAACAAGATCGGACCTACTTAGATTGGGTACCACTTAGGAACTATTTAAGGTTCTTTTTTCAAGTTATTCTAAAAGCAACAATAAACAAGGACAAATAGTTCTTGGACAATGGTTGTTCTCGACACATGACAAGAGATAAAACAAAATTCATATATTTGACACGTAAAGATGGAGGTCATGTGACTTTTGGAGACAACGCAAATGGTAAAATTATCGGTATAAGTAATATCGGTAATGGTACTACTATTATTAAAGTTGTGTTACTAGTTGATGGTCTTAAACATAATTTTCTTAGTGTTAGTCAACTATGTGACAAGGGTTATAATGTCGTATTTGATAATGATAAATGCATTATTAAGAATGGACATGATAATAGTATCCTGTTAGTTGTATCACGTATTAAGAATGTCTATACTTACTCATTTGATGATTTTACTTCTCAAAATTTATCATGCTTGAATGCTTAATCTGAGAATAGTTGGTTATGGCATATGAAGCTTGGGCATGCTAGTATGGAGTTGATTTCTAATTTGTCTAAGAAGAGTCTCATACGTGGCCTATCTGATTTGAAATTTGTGAAAGATAAAGTCTGTGATGCATGTCAATTAGGCAAGCAGTCTAGATCATCATTTAAGAAAAAGATGCACACATCCATATCTAGATGCCTTGAAATATTGCATTTTAATTTATTTGGTCCAAACTCCATTGCCAGTCTTGGTGGTAAGTTTTATGTTTTTGTAATAGTTGATGATTATTCTCGACTTACTTGGGTATTTTTCCTTGCTAATAAGACTGGAGTTGCTTTTATGTTTTTTAAGTTTTGTAAACATGTTCAAAATGAAAAGCAATGTTATAATATTAACATTCATAGTGACAGGGAAAAATATTTTAAAAGTAATGATGTTGTTAGTTACTGTGATGGGCATGGTTATGTTCATAACTTCTTTACACCAAGATCACTACAACAAAATGGTGTAGTAGAAAGGAAGAACATGACGCTTCAAGAAATGGCCAGAAGGATGCTTAATGAAAATCATTTACCAACCTACTTCTGGACCAAAACAATAAGTACAACATGCCACGTGGTGAATCGGGTATAGATCCATAGAGGGTCTAACAAAACCCTATATAAAATCTGGAATGGTAAAACTCCTAATATTTCATATTTTAAAGTATTTGGGTGTAAATGCTTCATTTTGAATGACATGGATAATTTAGGTAAATTTGATGCTAAATCTGATTGTGAGATTTTCCTTGGATATGCTACTAACAATAAGGCTTATAGAGTTTATAATAAACGTATGTTAGCAGTTGAGAAGTTTATGCATGTTGCATTTGAGGAAGCTGACCCGTTTTTGTCAAGAAAGGTTTTGGATGATGATGATGGAGGTATTTCAAATAACCAAAACCAAGGTAATGATGTGACTAAGGATTCTCAAAAAGAGGAGGAAGCTAAGGAAAAGGGTTTGACATTACCATGAGTTATAAAGACAGTACTGGGACATTCGGTAAAAAATATCATCGGTACTTTCAAAAGAAGTGTAAGTACTCGTTCCTCCCTTAGAGATATAATAAATATTGTTTTCTAATCTCAAATTGAGCCTAAATATGTGAATGAGGCGTTAACTGATGAATCTTGGATTTTTGCAATGCAAGATAAGTTAGTTCAATTTGAGCAGAGTAAAGTGTGGTATCTAGTTCCTAGACCGGATTTTCATTTAGTTATTGGTACTAAATGGGTTTTTTGAAATAAAAAAGATGAATCTGGTATGGTAATTAGAAACAAAGCAAGATTAGTAGCACATGACTATAATCAAGAAGAATGTATTGATTATAATGAAACCTATGCTCTTGTGGCTAAATTAGAAGCTATTAGAATGCTACTTACTTTTGCATGCTCACGTAATTTTAAGCTATATCAAATAGATGTTATGAGTGTATTTCTAAATGACTTTCTAGCGGAAGAAGTTTATGTGAAACAACCCCTGAGATTTGAAAGTGATAAATTTCCTGATCACGTATTTAAACTTCGTAAGGATTTGTATGGGCTCAAACAAGCTCCTAGAACTTGGTATGAGAGACTTAGCCGATATTTGATCGAAAATGATTTTCGAAGGGGTATTTATGATATAACACTATTTGTTAAGCAAACTGATTCCGATATCCTACTAGTACAAGTTCATGTTGATACTATTATTTTTGGATCTACTAATAAGGATCTTTGCGAAGAGTTTTCCAAGATAATGTAGGTCGAATTTGAGATGAGAATGATGGAAGAGCTGAATTTCTTTCTTAGTTTGCGAATTAAGCAAACCAAATAAAAGATCTTCATAAATCAAGCTAAATACACCAAGGAGCTTTTTAAAGAAATATGACTTGGATGGAGGTAAAGAGTACAAAACTCCTATGGCAACAATTACAAAGATAGACAAAGATGATATGGGTAAAAACATTATTGAAAAAATGTGTCGAGGTATGATTGATAGCTTATTGTACTTAATTGCTAGTAGACCTAACATTATGTATAGCGTTTGTTTATGTGCTAGATTTCAGTCTTGTCCTAAAGAATTGCACTTGACTACGGTTAAGCAAATTTTTCGTTATTTAAAAGGGATGACTGACCTCGAATTATGGTATCCTAAGGAGAGATTTTAAATTAGTAAGTTACTCTGATGCTGATTTTGCAGGTTGCAAAGTAGAGAAAAAAACACAAGTGGGTCATTCATTTGTTAGGACATGCCTTAGTTTCTTGGTCAAGCAAGAAACAGAATTTGATAGCCTTATCCACTACTGAAGTTGAGTATATTGCAACTGGTAACTGTCGCGCTCAAATTTTATATATTAAGCAAAAATTGAATGATTTTGGAATATGTATGAAAGAGGTCCCGATTTATAGTGATAATAAAAACGCTATTTGTCTAAGTAAGAATCCTACATAGCACTCACAAACTAAGAACATAAAGATTAGACATCACTTTATTCATGATCACATTTAGCAAATGGACATTGTTATTGAGTATATCAATACCTTCGACCAGCTTGCTGATATCTTTACCAAATCATTAGCGAAAGATTAATTTGTGAAAATTATTCGCAGTTTGGGTATAACTAGGTATAATGATGTTTACCTAGAGTAGTTGAGTCTATTTATGGTTCCCTTTTTCCACTTTTTGAGATGATAGAGGGGGATAATTTATTGATGTTTTGATTGAATATCTAAAGGGGAAAATCATAAGTTGTACTTTAAATGAGTTACGGGACATTGTTATTGAGTATATTGATACCTCCAACCAGCTTGCTGATATCATTACCAAACCATTAGCAGAAGATTAGTTTGTGAAAATTATTTGCGATTTGGGTATGTTTAGGCATAATGATGTTTGCCAAGAGTAGTTGAGTCTATTTATAGTCCCCCCTTCCCCACTTTTTGAGATGACAAATGGAGAGAATTTATTGAAGTTTTGATTGAATATCTAAAGGGGGAAACCATAAGTTGTGCTTTAAATGAGTTAAGCTAATGTTTGGGTTTGTTTGCCTAAGCATTGCATCAATTCAGGAAGAGTTTGTATTGATTATATTTTGTCCTTTGTTGAATATTATTTAATTATTTTAAAATAATTCTTCATAATTATGCTTTAATGAGTTAAAAAAAAAAGCCCGTCCTAGGATTTAAGGGAAATGTGGTTATATGTTATTTTGACAAAAATATTAAAGTTAATTGTCATCATAAAAAAATAAAAAAAATAAAAAAATTGTTGATTATAAGATTTTGATGACTAATTAAATGTTGATGTTTTTTGTGGAACTAATTGATTTATTGAGTGTTTCAGTTTATTAGTTCCGATGAAGATTTTATCATGAAGAAGTTAAAATGAATGCTAAATAGATGCTAAAAAGACTGACAAAGATTATGGACACTAAGTGATCGAAGACCTTGAAGAACCTTAGAAAAATAACTCAGGTTAAATTTTCACCCTAGTTTTACCAAGGTTCGTTGCGGCATATATGGGCTAGATTGAGATGCAGTAACGGAGGAAGGGGTTGAAGAACAATACCCATGGAGGTGAATAGTAGTCACAAATGAACTTAAATTGAACTTTGAAGAAAGACTCACTGAAACTTGGCTAGAGATATTGCTAATCAATGTTGTAATTGACCTAATGAAATAAGGATTTCTTTGTTTAATCAATTTTGCTTGAAATGCAACTCTATCACTAGATATTGTTGAGAGAGAAAGAAAAATGATTGAGTGTAAAATATAAAGAAATACAGATTTTTTTTGCTTAATTAATTTTGCACGAATTTCAACTTCATCACTTTGAGATTGTTGAGAGAAAGAGATAATAAAATGTAAAGATTAGTATGCCAAAACAAATAAGTAGACACATAAATACAATCCATAATAGAGAAAATATTACTTCGTGTTCATTCCTTTCACCTTCTGGAAGAAGCAATTGAAAAACAAAAATGAAAAACTGTTGAATCCTACATCATTTGTGTTATCTTATCCTGAGCCATATATAAAGTCTAGGGTAATCCTCTCGTTTCAAGTTATCGTTGAGAGTGAATTAGGACCATTGGTTTTCCATATGGTATCAGAGTCATGCTTTTTTTTTTTTTTTTTTTTGATGATGTTAGGAGTGTTGAATCCCACATCTATTATGGCCCCCGATATCCGTTCATAATGATTTATCAAAAAGTCCACCAAGCATGGGAGAGGGGTGTTGAATCCCACATCGATGTTGGGCTTTTTCCCTGATATCTGTTCGTAGAGGTTTGTCAAAAGTTCACCTCGCATGTGATGGACATGTTGAATCCTGAGCAATATATAAAGCCTTGGGCAAGCCTCATATTTCAAGGCTTCTTTTAAGAGTGAGTTAGGCCCATTGGATTTCTATAGAAATGAAGAATATCGAATCCAACAAAGGATGTGCAAAGTTCATCATGTTCTCCTTTCGGAAGAAAAAAATCAAAAACATAAAAGGAGAAAACGAAGAATATCAAGTCCAATATCTAAAGTACCATCTGTTAAGTGTTTTTGTTCCCATTTTTCTTGGAACAAACAAAAATCTGATTTAAAAAAAAACCTTATCATGTTTTGTTCCAGGTACATAATTCTTTTTCTACATCCACTTTTCTGTTTTCGCTCCATGTTTCAAAAATAAAAAACAATGAACTCTTCTTTTGCATTTACTTTACTTCTTTTAATTAATGCTTTAAGTTTTACTAATAAGGATAAACAAAAATAACAAAACCGATAATATTATCACTTGTTTATATGTTTTCTTACTTACTTGTATGTAAGCATGGAACAAAGATTCAAGACATCCTGATTCTTTGGAGTGAAGTCTGCACGAACAACAATATGGTACAATTCCCCATTTTTTTTGTTGATTATATTTGTATCCGAAGTTTTCTGGGAAGCAAAATAGAAATTTGGTAACAAAGCAATCTATATCCCTTTGAATTAGTTGCAATTAAATTCATAGATTAAAAACCCTAAATTTAATCCAACTCATAAACATAATTGAAATCCAAAACTTAAAGCTTAACTAAATAAAAATTGAAATCTAAAATAGAAAAACAATAGAATTCTAATTAAACCTTAACCAAATTTGCAAATAGAATCTGATACACATAGAATTAAATCGACAAAATTATATCATCAAGAACAATACTGAATATACAACGTTAATAAACATCAACAAATTCAATTAACTAGAAATAAAGATTACCTATTAGAAGTAGAGGGTAGAGGTAGTTGAGGCCTTTGAGAGGTTGGTTTCAACAAAACATCTTCATAACTCACCCAACTCATAGAAAATATGAAAAAACTTAAATTAAAAACAAAAATATAAAAACATAGAATAGAAAATAGATCTATAAAGGTCTAACAAAATTGCATTAGATTGTTAGCGATGTGAGATAGAAAGATGCATTAGATTGTTGGTGATGTGTGTGTGTGTGTGAGAGAGAGAGAGAGAGGCTTGTGGTCACACAAAAAGAGATGGGAGATGTGGGACAGAGAGAGGTTTGTGGCCATGCAAAAAAAAAGATGGAGGATGTGGGATACAGTAAGAGGTTTGTACCTAAGGGTCCAGTATTTGCGATAACGATAGGGATGGGGCTAGATATGCAACAATGACAATGTGGGTTTGTGAGGAAGATGGTAGAAGAGATTGGTTCTGCGGCATTGGATGCATGGATGTGCAAGGATGATTGTCGAGGAGGACAACTCGACAGCGAGAGGGAGAGAGAGCACTGGAGTTTAGAGTAAATAATGATGGAGGAGACATGTCTGTGGTTAGGGTTGAAATTTTAGGAATACAACCGTGCGAGAGAGACATACTATACGGAGGGAGAGAGAGAGATAGAGATAAAGAAAATATATAAAAATAAGGAAAGAGGAAACAAGTTGTTCAAAAGAGTAAGGGTGAGAGTGAGAGAAAATAAGAAAGGGAATAAAACAAATTAAGGAAATAAATATTTGAAAAATATGTGTTTTTTTAAGTCGTATTTTAAACTTTTTTATTAAAATAAATTAAAAATATATATTTTTATTTATGTTAATCTAGAGAATAAATTTGGACCGCATTTTATGTGGGAGATAAAAAAACGGTTGTGAGTCATTTAGGGGGCTTGTGTACATTCTGTTTTATTACATAGATGTTGCTAGAGTGGTACACAGGATATTTAAGACCTTGTAGAGTAACTTAATCTCGCCTATAATGCGAGTTCTTCCGATGTCCAACATACTACTTATGACAAATTTCGTGATTCTTTAAAAATTCTCTTTGATTTTAAATAAAATATCTTTAGTTTTTAGAGTGATTGATTTCAACACAAAATAAATTTGACAATATAGCACAATATGAAATTCTTAATTGTTTTATCAAGATGTCAATACAATCACAAATATCTAGATGTAATCGATACAATCAAGATAACAAAGTTCTAGATAACTATGCATAAGTATCAAATAATCCACACTTATAGACAAATATTCGCAAGTAAGTATGTTGGGAAGTATGGAACTAAATCATCGGTTGAATTTAGGATTTGAATAATGTTGATCGATCAAGAATTTAGTTGTAGCCACTTCTAATATCTCCAAGGATGTAGGTTTTTGATGGTATATGACTTGCATAATGAATTCACTCAAATTCCTCAACTTAATCACTCATGTTTTTTAAAAGGTAGTGTTCTTAAAAAACTATATCATGCAATGATGTACCAAGAGTGTTTAGCACACAAGTTTTAAGCTCAAAGAAAGAATATGGTGTGTTAATTTCATGTGTCTTGGTCTCTTGTTCAAAAGTTATTAAAAAAACTATTATGGATCAAGGAAACTGCCTATTGTGAATGATTTTGGTATTAATTGATTGTAATTAAAGTTTTGAATGTTGGGGCCATAAAATCTAGTTAATATCATATTGCTCTAATTAAGAATGAATCCGATGAAACAAGTTGATAGAAAAAAAAGTTTAGTTAACATTTGAAACAAGTTTGAATCAATTTCATGTTCATTTAGATCTCAAACTTTATTTTTGGCCCAAAATATACAGAGTTACGACAACCGGTTGACTGGATACCCTATTAGTCGATCGATATTCTTAATTAGCCAAATGAAATCTATTTTTACCCTAATTGATGGATTGACCAGTTAATTGAACAAAGGGAATCTATTCCCTAGTCCAATTGTTTGGCCGATTGTCTGTGTCAGCTGATCGATTTCTATGTTATTTCATTTTAACATTATTCTACCACTACAAGTTGGCGACATTGTCCTAAGTTTATTTAATCTTTCTGTCCTAATAGGTCATTTTCAACAACTTTTGCAACTCCTCATCTTTGTCTTGGTTCTTATTTTTTCTTTAACATTTCTTTATTCCTCTATATGGTATTGTGTTTCTTGTTTTATGCTAACCTATTCTCAACTACTCAGCACGTACGTTAAATACCAAAACTATAAATATTTTGTTATTATGGAAATTTCATGTAGGGATTCACAGCCTTGGGGTCAACAATCTCCCACTTTTTATGATGACAATATATTCAATAGTTCTACTATTTAAACTAATATGTGCGCTCTCCCTTACCATGCAACGGTATTTTTTATGCTCCTTTATATTAGAATGATGTTTTTAATATTTTAATCTAAAAATAGGAATTATTATGCATATAAGGAAGATAGAAATAAACATGAATAACAAGCATGGAGATTTAACATGAAGGATATGATAGGGTATACGCTAGGAAAAACAAGTACAATATGAATAAAGTGTTCTAGGTGAAAACAACAAATCATTAATCTTTCCTCTATTGTCATATAAAAAAGTAGGAAGTGCGATTTATGTAGGGAATGAAGATACATTAGCATGGTTTCATAGGTTAATCAAATGAAACAGAGAACAATTCACATATTATGACCAAAAATTCCAATAGGATGGGTATGATAATGGCTACATGTAGTTTTAGTACAAAAGATGTAGAATCCACGCACACATATGTTACATATGTAATGTGATGGAAAAATTAAGTTCAAAACATATATAAGAGCTAAAATATGATCCCAAAAAAATAAAATCTAGGGATAATTGTTCCCTATTGTACACTTTACATGTTAAGATAATTGAGAAGGGGAAGTTGGGAGAACATAAACAATATATTGATATTTAGGAAAACAATATACAATACAATGATATACAATAGTATTTATAGGAGAAGTTGAGAACTCTAGGGTTAGGGTTTTGACCTAATGGGCCAAGTAGGCCAAGCCCATATATTACATTATCTCCTTTCAAACTCAAAGAGGTAAATGACAGGTGAACTTGAGTTTGGAAATTAGAGAGTGAAAGCGTCCGGGTAGATGAGCCTTAGTAAAAATATCTGTTATTTGATGGGCTGAATTGACAGATTATAGATCAACCGTATTCTGAAGAATGTGATAACGGATGAAGTGAAAATTAGTCTCAAGGTGTTTTGTATGCTCGCAGAATACATCATTTGTGGGCGATATGAATAGCACTCCTATTATCACCGTGTAAAGTAGTAGCAGTAGGAGAAGATATGCATATGTTAGTGAGGAGTCATTGAAGCCAAAGAAGTTCTAGAGTTGTATCATCCATGACACGATATTCAACTTTAGTACTACAACGAGCAACGACAATTTGTTTCTAACTACGTTAGGAAAAGAGAGAGTTACCCAAGAAGAAATAATAACCAGCGGTTGAACATTTGACAGTGGGATTTTTGGTCTAATTGGCATCAGAATAAGCTTGTAAGGTGGGAGCATATTGATTGAGAAATGAAGTCCATTAAATAAAGTTTTCTTGCCATATCGAAGAATGCGAAGGACAATTGAGTAATGATTGGTCCGAGGAGTGGACAAGAACTAGTTGACTTGATGAACGGTATAGACGATATTTGGGGGAGTGACAGTTAGGCATACCTGACTTCCAACCAGTTGGCGATATAGAGTCACATCCTAAGAGGTGAACCATCTAGTAGAGTAAGTTTGATATTCAGCTCGAGAGGAGCAATGGCAGTGGTTAAGTCAGTGATACCATCTTTAGAAAGAAAATCTGAGGCGTATTTGTCCTGAAAGAAAAAATATTTATCTGAATTGGATGAGACTTTGAGGCCAAGAAAATAGGTGAGCACACCAAGATTTTTCATCTCGAATTATCCACTGAAAATCTTTTTGAGTTTATAAATACTATGTAGATCATCTCCAGTAATAATCATGTCATTGATGTACAATAAAAAAAAGGATAATACCATTTGTAGTGTGGCGAATAAACAGAGTCGAATCATGAGCATTATATGTGAACCCAAATTGATGAATAGTAGTGCTAAATTTGACGAACTAGCCACGTGGAGCTTGTTTCAAACCAATAAGGCATGACAAATGCGACAAACTTTATTTTGAGGGGTAACTAGGCTAGGAGGGGTATGCATATAAATTTCCTCAAGACAATCTCCATTGAGAAATGAATTTTTGACATTCATTTAAAAAAAAAGTCATTTTTTGAATGGCAGCGATGGCGAGAAGTGCACAGACAGATGTGAGCCTCGCCACTAGAGAAAATATCTCTTCATAGTCAATGTCATATTTCTTAGCAAATTCCTTAGCAACAAGATGGACTTTATATCGTTCAACAGGGCCATCAGAAAATGCCTTGATCTTAAATACTCATTTGTACCCAATAGGAGTTTTCACTGGGAAAAGATCAACAATATCCCAAGTATGAGTTTTGGCTAGGGCCTGAAGTTCTTCATCCATTGCTTTCTGCTGAAAAAAATTAGTACTAGCCTCCTTATAGGATTAAGACTCATGCAAATGAAGTATAGTAAAAAAAATGATAATCATTGAGATAAGAGGGGCTATGAGTTACCCTAGTAGATCTACGAGAGTGATTTGAAGGATGACACTCAGAGGGAGTCGGTACAGACTCATAAGACATAGAAATATCCTTGGTATGCCGATTAAGTTGAAGGGGTAAGGTTAGCTGGTGGTTCTAGAGATGGAAATGTGAGGTTAGCTAGTGATTCGGGAATTGAATAAGTAAGATCAACTGTTGGTATTGAGTAGACTCAATAGTACGTGAAACTAGATCCTCAAGAAATAACTCAATAGATGGATCAATAAAGTATATGGATTTAGTGACGTTGACATGTTAAATGACCGTAAGGAAGAGAATATTTGATGTTACTAAAAAATGACATGACTAGAGATATGAAGAGTTTTAAAAATGGGATCCCAACACCAATATCCCTTATATTCAATACCATATCCAATCAAACAACTCAGGTGAGCACTTAATTCCAGTTTGTTGTGTTCATGTGGTTTGTGAAAAACAAAACAAGTGCAACCAAAGACTGTGAGTTTAGAGTAATCAGGAGTTTTACAAAAAAAGACGCTCGAATGAAGACTAATTCTAGATTGTGGCAAAAGAGACATGGTTGAATGTGTATATTGCATTTAAGGCAGCATCAACATAGAAACGCTCAAGACATGATGAAGAAATGAGTAAAGCACGAATAATATCAAGAATGTGTCTATGTTTGCGTCGGACTGGTCCGTTTTGTTGGGAGGTTCCAAGACATGAGCGATGGGAGAGCGTGCTATTTTTGTGAAGAATGTTTAGAAAAGCACGGTCTTTGTATTCTATTACATCATCTGAGCGAAAAAGATTTATATTCTAAGAGAATTGAGTTCAAACCATAGAAGAAAAAATTGAATATATTTGAAAGAGCTCAGATCTATTTTTCATAATAAATAAGCATGTATATCGAGAATAGTCATCCACAGATATAACAAAATAGTGAGCACCATCCATTGTTGCTTGAGGAGAAGGCCCCCAAACATCAAAATGCACTAAATCAAAGGTGAAAGAGAAACAAACTAACTCTCATTAAAAGGTAAAGGTGATTGTTTAGAAAGTTGACAATGAATACAATGAAAAGGCTCATGCCAAACTGAACCTAACTGACCACTAAAAATAAGAGAACAAAGATGACTGAATGAAGTGTGACCTAACCAAGAGTGCCATATTTCCATGGGTGAGAGTGTTGAGATGGATGCAACTGATTAGTTTGGTAATGATAATGATGGGACTTAGAGGTGTGTGAGCTCGAAGAGGCATCAAACTTTACAGCCAGTTCCAAGGAGTTTTCATGTCTGAGGGTCCTGCACATGATAACCAGTAGAAGAAAAATGCATATCAAATCCAAAATCACATAGTTGTCTAGTAGATATAAGGTTAAATGTAAGATTAGGGACCAAATATTTAATAGAGAGAGATAAATGAGAATTGTCAACATTTCTAGTATGGCTGACTAACATATTTGATCAATTTGTAGTGTGAATAGTAGGTGTATGCTCATCATGAATTTTAGAGAAAAAGATAGAGTCATCAGATGTTATGTGATTACAATAAAAAGAATCAAAATACCATCAAGATATATCTGGTGTACCTAGCATTGCTATATTGTTACTAGCTTTAGTTAGAGACTCGAAAAATGCGGTGCAGAAACCACTCAAATCAAGTGGAGAGCTTGACGAAGTCGGGATAGAATTAGTGGCTGTAGCAGTAGCATTCTTTGGCTTATGATAAGACCAATTGTAAAAGCCTCGAGAACGATATTGATTCGCATTTAACTAATTTCCAGATGGTGATACTGGAAGTTTAGGGTTGTCTACAAGATAGTGTTTTGATTCTCTGCAGACCTTACACAGGCACAAGAAGGTCAGTGTATCATGCATCATCTTTGTCGTCCTTCTTCTTAGGTGCAATAATATTTCTAGTCACGAAACGCCACAATTTCCATCCACGAAGAAAACTAGACATCTCTTGAGCCCACATAACATAATTAGATTTGTCCAGAACAATAGTGATAACTCAGGATGTCCTTGAGTCTACCATAAGCACAAAGAAGGAGGTGAACCGGCATAGAAACTACACAAATATAAAAGGAAATATATTTTACGAACCTCAAATCACAAAACGACATCCGAAAATAGAATCAGAACATCCACAAACCCCCCATGAATCGGTCCAAGTTTGTAGAAAATCAATAAAAAAAGAGGGTATGAACCGGTTAAAAAGAAGTTACCTTAAGAAAACGAGTGACGTGGCAGAGGCTGGCTAATTGGACGCTAACATGGCGGTCAACGCTGACGTGGCACTGACATAACTAAAGGTAAGCTTTTTGTGACAAACTATAAAAATTGTAGATGAAAGTATTTTTTTTTAATATATATACCTACAAAAGGTAATTTATAGCCAAACATCTTCCAGCCAAAATAATTTGGGAGCCAATCATATAGCTAGAAATTGATTTGTAGCCAAAAATAATTTCTTAATTATTAGCAATAACGCATATTTTTTTGTCGCCAACAAATTTGACGCTAATTCCTTAACAACAAGAAGCAATATCGCTACGAAAGATACTATTGCTAAAAATTAGTACTTTATACTACAAGAATAATTTCGTATGGAAACCTAAAATAAAAATGGGTGCTAAAAATAGTTTTTCTTGCTGAACCATATAAACTGTTGTCAAATGTAAAAAAAATAAATAAATTATTTAATTTCATTTTTTGCGATGAAATTTATTCAATAAATATTTTGTAGGTAAAAGTCAAAATTTAACGACAAACATTAAAAGTTGTAGAGGAAAGTTGCATATTCTCCCTTGTCCTCGTAATAAGCGGGATATTCTATCTTCATAATAAGTCGGATGTGCTTCTCCTGTCCTCATAGTAGGCGGGATGTTTTGTTTTCTCCCATGTCATCACAGTAGGCGAAGGTGCGCTTCTATCCTAATCCCAAGATTCTCTCGGCCCCCTAAGGGGGTTACCACCTTTCCCATCCAAAAATAATCCAAAAAGGGGAAACAAAATAGAGAATAAATAAAAAAGGAGAGAAAGGAAATGGGGCTTCCTCCCTAACCAAGTTCCCCCTAACCCACACCCCAAACACACCTTTACTCCTTAAACCAATTGGAAGAATGGAATAAAAAAAGAAAAAAAGAAAAAAAAAAAGTAAGAGGACATTTTCTCAGGAACACTTAAAATACAAGTTTACTTTTCTTGCATTTACTTTCAACCATTTACATTTCTAGCATTTAGTTTTCTAGTTATGCGCCTTTTCGTGTTTTTATTTCCTGTCATTACTTTCTAATTCAACTTATTTCTACATTTTGAATTTTTACAATTTACTTTTCATTTCTTCGTCTTTCCGCGCTTTAAATTTTTGCAATTAACTTTTCTGCTCTATCTTTTTGCACTTCTAATTTCTGCATTTACTTTACAATTCTGTGTTTTTTTGTCTTTTAATTTTCATGATACTTTTCCTATTCAATGCTTTCTTTGCTTAAACTTTCCTATAATTTTACTTTCGCATTTATTTATGGTTTCCATATAAAAAAACAAATAAAAAATGTCTTAACTACAAAAAACAACGAAGGGAGACTCACTCATATCCCATTTTAGGTTTCTCAATTTGGGTGAGACTTTAAATTGCGGATTAAAGGAGGTACTTTCCTAGACAGTTTTTTTTAGTAGGTTGAATTGCAAAATGAAAACATTGCATCTCATTTCCCATCAAAATTGTTTTTACTTTTCAAGCGGCTTTTTTCATAACAAGGATTCTCAATATATATATATTTTTTTAATATTATTTAAGGAATTTATTTATAAAAAAATTCCTAAAAAAATATTTATACTTTTTAAGAGGATTTCTTCGACAAATATCCTAAAAAATGTGTCGACTTTACTTACGGAATTTCTTCGTAATTTTTTTTTCTTAAAAATCTAATTTTATATTCCAAAGATTTCTTTATGAAAAGGATCCACAAATTATTTTTATTTGGAAAAGATGAGATTTGTTCATAATTTTTTTTTCTTTCCCAAAAGTACTTGTTTTACTTTCCAAAAGAAACTTCTTCATAATAAGATTTTGGAACTCTTTCGACTTTCCAAGAGGATTTCTTCATATCAAGGACCCTCAAAAATTTATTTTCCACTTAAAAGCGAACTTCTTCATAACAGGATTTTTCTAAAATATTTATGTTCATAATTGCAGAATGATTTCCTCATATCAAAGGTCCTTACATATGTTTTTACTTTCAAAAAAGGAATTTTTTCATAATAAGATTTTTCGAAAACATTTTCCTTATTTTTCAAATGAATGTCTTCATAAAAAGGATCTCCCAAATATATATTCCACTCTACTTAAAAGGAAGTTCATAATAAGAATTCCCAAAATATATTTTTTACTCTCTTAAAAAACAAAACAAAAAAAAGTATTCATAATAAGAATCTTAAAAAATAAAAAGGTTTCCTGATAATAAGGATCGTTCTCAAAAAATGGATCATTTCATAATAAGGATCCAATTTTTTTTATTTAATTATATTTTACTTTTTACTTTTTTTCTCCTTATTTTCACCGAGGAATTTATGTATGCATATAATATTTTTGTTTAACAAAGTAACCTTTAAAAAACAACCAGGGGGCAATTTGTCGATTTCATTCATAATCGGTAGGCGGTCTAAAAGGGAGGGGGGGGGGGGGGGCAACTTTTCGATTCCATTCATAATCGATAGGCAATTGTCTTATATTTTGGTTTTAAATTGTTTTTAATAAAAATAAAGTAAAGGAAGTATCAATTATAACTAAATTAAAAATATCTTGGACGAGTGACTTGGAGTGCCTAATATTTTCTGCAAGCACAAGTGACCCCCAAACTTTATGATTTCACTGGTTGGGCAAAATTCCAAAAATTTCGATTCAGTGTCTATATTTGAGGAGGAGAAAGAGAAGCCTAAATAGGACTAGACCAAAAGTTTTTTTTTTTTTTACACCCTTTTAGGGTTTTAAGATTTCGAAAATCTCTAACTAATGCCCTTTTAAACTTTTTTACTTTTCTAGAGAAAAATGGCTGACTTGTGACTGTTTTCACTATGTTTGATTTTTTTAATCAACAAATAAATCGTCCACATTGTAACCGGTTTCTTGCTTGGGGTCAGAAGAGGCCTACAAAGTTGCAGGCCCTGTACCCCCACCTCTTATTTTCCCAGCCCCCAATCCTCCTTATTTTTTTTAAATGTTATAAAATAAAATAAAAATTAAATCTAACATATTTAATTCTTATAATATTTTTTATTGATTTTTGTAATTTTTTTTTTTTTAAAATAGAATGTCTATATTTAATTTTTTAAAATTTGGCTATTTTTCAAACTTGTATTTAGAAAAGAGAATTAATCTTTTTTTTTATATATATATATATATATATATATATATATATATATATATATATATATATATTTATCATATTTAATCATTTTTTAATAATATATTTAAAGAAATATTTTTCTTTAACTTATAAGTACATTTTAATTTATAAAGAATACAATTCACACTACATTTTTTTTAAAAGTAAGAGGTGTTCAAATTTTAGTGCACATAGGGTACACTATTTGTGTCCAAAATTGATTGAATTAAAATATTTTAAAAAAATAATAAAGTTTTTATAAGAATTAAATATATATATTTTTTAATTTAAATATTATTTTATATGATCTAAATTAAAAAATGGTGGGGTTGGGAAAATTAAGGGGTTGGGGGAGGGGGGCCAGCAGCCTTGTCTGTCATTGTGCAAGAAACGAGCCATAGTGTGGTTAATTTCTTTGTTAATAATAAAAACAAAAATCAAACATAATGAAATTAGCCACAAATCGGGCGTTTTGTTCTAGAAAAGTATAAAGTTTAAAGGGGCATTATTCGGAGTCTTTTGCAACTTTAGAACACTAAAAAGGTGAAGAAACCCTTGGTTAGCGTTGTGACCGCATCCCCATAGGGCTCGATGGCAGCGTTCTCGAATCGTGATCATCCAATTGAGAGCGAAACCAGAGAATCATGAACAATGTCATCAATGATATCTCAAGAAGATTACACAGGGGTCCTCCAAACTTGTGAGGTACAAGAAGAAGCCAACGATCCGGTCGAGATAAATCCAGACGATGGTGAGACTAGTGCATCCTGGTGAACTCACCAAGTACACCGTGTTGGAGAGAACAAAAATTGTGACAAAATTTATAAGCTCTTGAATGTGTTTGGTAATTTAATTTGCTTGTTCTAGTGCTTCAATTTAGGATTTAATTAAAGATCAATTAGAACCTTAAAATTATGTATCTCGAACCAATTAATTTGGTCATAAATCCAAATCAATTGTCTCCCCTATATTGGATTTTGGAGCGGGTCGGGTCGACCCATGAAACGTCTACATGGGCCCTATGTTTCATGGAGAGTCACATGTGAATGGGTGCACCTCTTGATCTTCAATATCATGTCTATTTGATTAACACCTATTAGAATGGACGTACTCTTTTGGTAGACACCCATTGGAATGAACACACCATTTGGGATTTTCTCAATAAATATGCGTTTACCTATAAAGCTTCTATCCCTTGAGATTATAGATAATTTAAGTCGCATTGGTTAGTGAGTGTATGAATATTATCGAAAAATACGCTAGTAGCATTTTTCTTGCCGACGAGAGAAGAAATGAGGAACGGGTTGTAAATAAATCTTCCGAATCTGAAAGGTACACTTTTTTTTTTTTTTAATGTTTATGTTTATGTATTTTTCTACATTAATATCAGAGTCTTATAGACTCGTTTTGCCAAATTATGTATTGCATGGAAGAAAAATTATTTTTTTCTTATTCATGGTCGAAAAATATTTTTTTCGAAAAGTTTGATATTTATTGAAATTTTTTATATAGAAAAATTATACGTTTCATTATGAGTTCAACCATATAAATTTTATGAAATTTCAAATAGTGGTTAATTTTATAGGATTTTTAGAAGATTGAAAAAAAAAACACGTAGAATTCGTCCCGCATGGTCACTGTTTTGGTTTTGGTTCTGGAACGGTGAAGAAGACGACTCAAAACAACGTGGTTTCATTTTTGTCTTATGAAACGACACGGCATGTAGTTGTAATTTATTCAGACATGTCTGGACAGATGAGTGGTGCTGGTTAATTGGCACCTCTTTGAGGTATAGTGGAGAGTGGTCAAGGTTTCGAATCTTTCCAAATTTGATGATTTTTTTTTTTAAAGGGGAAATTTTTTTCTTTGAATGGTAAAAATGACTTCAATGGAAGGGCCAAACCAGATTCAAACCCGGAACCTGTGACATAGGAACAGAACCACTAGGACAAACTTGAGTGGTTTTGGTTCATTGTCACCTCTTTGAGGTATAGTGGAACTCGAAACCTGTGACACAGGAACAAAACCTAGAACCACTAGGACAAACTAGCTCTGTACTAGCATTCTCGTATTTTTGTTTTATGAGCTCGCATATTTATAAATCCATCAATTTCATACTTAATTGTATACCATGTTATGTTATGTTATGAAATATGATTTTATTTAAATTATAAACGTGAATTATTTATAAAAAATTCATGTTAGTTAATTTTGGCATACGATATACATATCGTGTTCATTTAGAAAACTATAAAATTAAAATTTGTGGGAAATGATGAGTTGAGTTATGTTTTTCCATTTTTGTTTTGCGCATAATATTTCTAGAAATAATATTTAAATCTGTAAATGTAAGAGATGATTATGGACATAGCAAAATTTTTGATCTTGTATTATAGAGTTATATATTATTTTTAGATTTCATTATTGCAACAAAATAATTAGTGTGTCTGCTAATATCTTAAAAGTGCATAAAATGTAGTAAAATGATTTTAACGAATATAGTAGCGGATTTTGCTAAAATTGAGAAACTGGATGAGAATAACTATAATATTTGGCATCGTAAGATCCAATATCTCTTAAATGAGCGAGAAGTTCTAGTAACACTAACATATAACATGAAATCACCTTTCGAAGTTAATTCTGCTTAACATCGGAGTGAGATGGAAATCTATCAAAATCGGGCCAAGAAAGATCGTAGTGCAAAATTCATTATGTTACGCTATATACACGATGATCTGATTGGTGATTATGAAGGTTATGCCACCGCACTAGAAATGTGGAATACCTTGAAGTTAACATTTGTCGGTACATTAGCAATTAGGTTGTGAGCCTTGATACTTAAGTTGGAAACTTATAAGATATCTCCCAAAACAAAGATGGTTGAGCATTTTCGAAAAATATTGGCTATGATACGCGACCTAAAGGTAGCTGGTAACAACTTATCCTAGATGTGTTTCACTCTTTGCCTAATTCTTGGGAGCAAATGAAGCTCACAATGACGCATAATGAAAATATCAAAACGTTTACCCAATTATAACGTCATTTGGAATTGGAGGCAGAAAGGTTGGAGGCATAAGGTAATACTTCTATGTTTGTCGCAGAGTCTAGTCATCACCAAACATTTGGGTCCAAGCGAAAGTGGCAAGACAAAGCACGACAATAAGGAATCAGAGGATCTGCTTATAAAAAGAGAAAAGGCAAAAAGTATCAAAAAGGCAAACGTGGAGGAGAGAAGAACAAGTATAAGCTGAAATGTTAAAAATGTGATAAACTTAGTCACTTTGCTTGTGAATGCACTGAGCCAAAGAAAGTACAAACCAACTCTATCTTTCAAAATGACGCCTATACAGTCATGTCTTGATTGCTCATTCATTTCCTGATTGGATTGTAGATACTGAAACAACAAGACAAGTCACAAAAGATCGAGTAGGGTTCATTGAGTATCGTAGAATTCCAATTGGGAGTCAACATATTTATATGGAGAATAACACTAGCAAAGATGTTATAGGAATTGGAACCTATCAATTAAAGATGTGTTTTGGACATGCCGTGCTTCTCTATGATGTTCTCTATGCTCCTGGAGTTCGACAAAACTTGATGTCTGTTGTAGCCATGGCTTCACTCGGCTTTTCTTTCATTTTCATTGTAGACTCTGTTCAATTTTATTTAGACTCCGTGTTTTATGGTAGTGGACACATAGTAGATGATTTTTGTGTACTAGATGTTGATGATTCTTTATATTTTGATACATATTTAACTTCTAGTAGTAATAATTTTATTACATCTACATTTGTTACATGGCATGCAAGACTTGGTCATAATGGGCAAGAAAGAATTATAGGTTAGCTCGAGAATGACTTTTAGGTCCACTTTCTAGAGTTTACTTACCTGTCTATGAATCTTGTTTGGCTGGAAAGACCACAAGAAAGCCTTTTGGTAAGGCTAGAAGAGCTACATCTCCCTTAGAGCTAGTCCATTCTGACATTTGCGGACCTATGAATGTTAGGGAACGACATAGTGCTAATTATTTTATCACATTCATTGATGATTACTTATGTTTTGGTTATGTTTATCTAATTTCTCACAAATAAGAGGTATTAGATTGCTTTCAAAGATTTGTTTATTTAGTTGAGAATCAAAGAGGTAAAAATCTTAAGATTTTACGTACTAATCGATAATGTGAGTATTTGTCTGAATAATTCAAGGACTTATGTGATAATAGAGGTATAATTAGACAGTTGATGATTCTCAGTACTCCATAACAAAATGGAGGAGCTGAGTGTAGGAATCAAACTTTATTGGATATGGTAAGGTCAATGATAGCACATACTAATCTACTAATTAATTTATGGGGAAATGCTTTATTAATTACGACCTATATCCTTAATAAAGTGTCCTCTAAGTCAATACCATCTGCACCATATGAGTTATGGACTAGTTTTAAACTAAAATTGTAACACTTGCGACCATGGAGATCTGTAGGTTATGTTCATGTTACAATACATGCACATCGAAAATTGGGCCCTAGAGCTCAAAATTACATATTTATTAGATATCCTGATCACTCCAAAGGATATTTAATGTTACATGAACGCTTTGATGCTATACTAACTGAGATTGAGTCACGTGATGTCGAATTTATGGAAAATGAATTTCCAAGCAGTGGTGAACTAAGAGGTAATAAATAACGTTATGAGTTGAATGAACCAAATGATAACTCTACACCATCACTTGTCTAGGGTGGAGAAATTAATCCTCGTCATTCTACAAGTACGCCAATAGTCATTGAGGATAGTGGGAAAGATTTAGAGAATAGTAGGAGTATACCAAAAAATAATTATGAAACTCTTTAGCTGCGTAGAAGTCAATATGAAAATATTCCTCGACGTCTATTTGGGATGAATGAGGAATTTTTCTTGTGTTCTTCACTAGAGGAAGATGTGCCTTCTTCTTATCAAGAGGCCTTATCATCGCCTGCTGCTAAAGAATGTATAATTGCAATGGAAGATGAGATTAGTTCTATGCAAAAGAATAAAGTATGAGAACTAGTTGATCTTCTGACTGGACGAAAATCTATTGAAAACAATTGGGTTTTTAAAGATTAAATATCAGGCAGATGGATGTATTGATAGGTACAAAGTTTTTCTTGTGGCTAAAGGTTACATTAAAAAAGAGGGTGTAGACTACAAGGAAACTTTTTCACCTGTTATTAAGTTTGCCTCCATTCGCCTAATCCTAGTCATCGTTGCCCATTTGGATCTAGAACATTTTCAAATGGATGTTAGGACAACTTTTCTCAATGGAGAACTAGAGAGGATATCTACATGGATCAAACATATTGGTTTTGTGGCGAAGGGACAAGAGCGCAAATTATGCAAGTTGAAACATTCCATTTATGGTCTAAAACAATCATATAGACAATAATACCTCAAATTTCATCAAGCCATAATTATTTTGTCTTTATCATGATTGAGGAAGATTATTGTGTTCATATAAAGTGGTCGGAGAAGGGTTTCATTATTCTTACTCTTTATGTAAATGACATTTTATTGGCAGGAAATGATATAGGGATGATTATCTCCAGTAAAGAGTGGTTGTCCTTTACTTTTGATATGAAGGACATGAGTAAAACAAATTATGTACTTGGTGTTAAGATTATTAGAGACTGTTCTAAGAAACTTCTTACTTTGTCTCAAGAGACTTATATCAGGAATGTACTTGAACGATTTCGAATGCATAATGCTAAGCCCATAGACACTCATGTTGGGAAGTATAGTACCTTGAGTTTTGGTCTTTACCCTAGAACTAACGCTGAAAAATAAGAGATGTCCCGTATACCATATGCAAGTACAATTGGAATCCTAATGTATGTTGTGATGTGTACACGACCAGACATATGTTCTACTGTGGGGTTGGTTAGTCATTTCTAGAGCAATCCAGGAATTTTTTATTGGAGAGCAATTAAAAGGATCTTGCGGTACCTTTGTGAAACAGCAGACTATATGCTTAGCTATCGTGGTGGAAATATACATTTGCAAGGATATAGTGATGCAAATTGGAGTGGTGACTTAGATGAACGTAAGTCGATATCAAGATATGCTTTCATACTTAGCAACGGTACTATTTCATGGTCTAGCAAAAAACAATCCTGCATAGCACTATCCACTATGGAAGCAGAATATGTTGCTTGTGCTTTAGCAGTTCAAGAGGCTGTTTGGTGAAAAAGATTTTAAAAAAGTCTTGAGATAATACCACATTCTGCAGATCCTGTAACCATACATTGTGATAGTATGACTGCTCTCACATATGTCAAGGATCCTAAATATCATGAAAAGACGGAGCATATTCATACTCGGTATCACTACATCCAAGATAGAGTCTCGCATGGAGAAGTGGTACTCAAACATATTTCTACAAGTAAAATGGTGGTTGATCCCTTTACCAAACCAATTTTCTAGAGATTTGTTCCAATCTCATGTAAGGTCTTTGGGTGTTCGTAGATTGTAAAAGATATATTTGATTTATTGACTTCATATATTTATACCACAATGCACATTTACAATTTTATACTATATTTGCTTTTATTAAAAATATGATAAATAATTTAGGATATTTGCTATAGCACACAACAACCAGCCTCGACGTTGAGATAGTGTGCAAGATGAGATTTTGAATTCTGAAGATTGAATTAGAGAATTCTGTACAATGTTGCCTTGGATGAGCCAAGATGAGGTTTATGAAAAATCGAACATGAAAGTTTCCCACACTTCATGTAGCCTGAGAATAGTTAAATGTGAGATTTCAAGTGGATAATCAAGGAGCTACCAGTTTGAAGTTCTTAAACCAATCACTTATGTAATGGTTGGACTTAGATTCGTAAAGTAATTTAGAATGATATCCTAATTTTTTTGAGTATAATACCACAGCATGTAAATCATACTACATGTGGTTTAAAACGACCACACAGGGAGTGAGAAATGGATCCCTGCTTTCTTGCTGTGTAAGTCCTATATTTGTAGATCATTAATAATGCTCTAATTCTACTTTATGACTTTGAACTATGTTACGATTTAGAAATTTGATATTGCTACTTTAGCTTGTTATCCTATGGCCATGAATGATGCGGTCTAAAGGGACATGTCTAGAAAAATAGTTAAATAGAAGTTGAGTGATATGAGGATCAAAGGAAGATAATTTAGTAGCATATATTATTAAAATTGTAGTGTACAGTGCTTAATGGTGACCACCATATATAAATCTATTTTGTTTCAAAATTATATTATATATTATATTTTTTGAAAATAAGCACGCTACTGCAAAGGAGATCAAATATGTTCTGAGTTTTAAACTCTAGAGGAGTTAGAAATTCTTAATTTAATGTGACTAAATTGATCTGGGGTATAGACGAATATTTCATTTTGCAGCGGGATATTGTCATGTTAATTTGATAGAAACTTAATATGGTGCTCTCAAATTGTTTGAAGACGTTTGTTGGTCGTACACACCACTAACCTATATGAAAATAGTATAATGTATGAGTTTAAAGAGAAAAACAAATTGGTACCCATTGTGTCTGAGTGGGAGACGTTGGATTATGGAGCGGTCGAGTCGACCCGTGGAGCATCCACATTGGTCCCATGTTTCATGGAGAGTCATCATGTGAATGGGTACACCTATTGGTTTTAAAGATCATGTTTATCCAATACACACCTATTAGAATGAACGTACCCTTTCGGTAGACACCCATTGGAACAAACACATCATTTTGGAATTTTCTCTATAAATATGTCTTTATACCTCTAAGGCTTCTATCTCTTTAAATTACAGATAATTTGAGTAGTCTTGGTTAGTGAATGTGTGAATATTATCAAAAAATACTCTAGCAGTATTTTTCTTGCCGACGAGAGAAGAAACGAGGAACAAGTTGTAAACGAGTTTTCCGAATCCGAAAGATATGCTTCCTTATTTTTTTATGTTTCCGTATTTTTCTACACCCTAGAAAAACATTAATTTATATGAATTTTCTGGGTAATTAACTTACTAGGTCTAACTTGAACATATCCCTATTATTTTGAACTTTCTTGGGTTATTGAAGCTATTATTGTTCTTCCATAGAAAAATGGAAGCACACAACACATAAAGTAAGAAAAAACAAGGTTGGTCTTTTTATCAAACACATAAAGCAAGAAAAATAAGTTTGGTCTTTTTATCAATCTCAATTTAAAAAAAAAAAAAAAAAAAAAAAAAAAAAAAAAAAAAAAAAAAAAAAACAAAAACCAAAGGCCCCCTCCTCATACAACAAAGTACATAGCTACCAGCAAAATGAGTGTGAGAGACAGAGAGAGATGATCCTTATATAATTAGATGAGGGTGTGAGAGGGGTGGCTTGGTTGGTCAACGGGGTGGTGGTTGTCATATCATGGCAGTGGTGGCTGTTGATCATCGAGGAAGAAATGGAAAAGACGAAGGTGTAGAATGAAATCTAGAAAAAAAACACTTTTTACATTTAAAGTTGTAGGGATTTTTCAAATTGACCAATTAAATTAGTTTTGGGTATAATGAAATATACGGGTGCAAAGTGTAATTAATTCATATAGTTGAATTTAGACATGAAATAACCAAAATGTCCTTACTATAACATTGACATTTAATGTTGACCTAACATATTTATCAATCTGGCCAATTGGAAACCAAAAGTGAAACGTCAGGGAGCCAATGTGTCTATACTCAAATACTGGGGGCTAATTGAACACCGAGCTTATTTATGAGGAATCGAAAAAGTCATTAATCATTCCCTTCAATTTCTTAAGGCTATGTACTACATTTCTTCCTAATAAGATTCCTCAAAATATTTTTATATTCAAAAAAAGAAATTTCTTCATTATTTTTTTGTCTTAACTACCTGTTTTACTTTCCAAAATGAAGTTCCTAATAATAAGATTTCCAAACTGTTTTCACTATCCCAGAGGATTTATTCGTAATAAGGGCTGAAAAAAAAAGAAGAAGGTTATTTTCTATTTTAAAGGGAACTTCTTCATAAAATATTTTTTTTCTTATTTTGAAAACAGAATTTTTGTAATAAGGATTCTAAAAAAAAAAAAAAAAAAATTACTTTTAAAAAAGGAATTTCATCATAATAAGGTTTTTCTAAATATTTTGCTTACTTTCTAAATGGATGTCGTCATAAAAATGATCTTCCAAAAATATTTTTCACTCTTGCTAGAAGGAACTTCATAATAAGGATTACAAAAATATTTTCTTTACTTTCTTTAAAAAAAAAAAAAAAAAAAAATCTCTTCATAATAAGGAGCGTAAAAAAATAAAATTTTTTATGCATAAGAATCTTTCTAAAAAAATGGATCTTCTCATAATAAGGATCCCAAAAAGTTTTTTTATTTAAGTATTTTGCTTTTTAATTTTTTTTTCCTCATTTCCCCAAGGAAAGTTTGCATGCATTTGATATTTTAGTTGCCAAAGTAGCTAAACTAAAAAAAAATAAAAAAAAATAAAATCAATCCCCGGGATCAAATTTGTTGATTTTATTCATAATCGATTAGCAGTCCAAAAGCGAGTAAAGGAAATATCATTTTTAACTAAACTAAAACCCACTTGGATTTATTTTAATTCAAAATATTATTTACACAAACCGACCCTTGAACTTTAAGACACCTCTAGTTAGGCTAATATTTTCGAGTCAAATTTGGGTCATTAATAAAATAAAATAGTATTTTTAAAATTCCAATGACCTAACACACTATTTAAATGCAATCCTAGGTGACAATTCTTTGTTTTCCAAAAAACAATTGACCATAAACTTTGTTTTCAAAAACCGGCGCCTATAAAAATCTCAGAATCTATTTCGTAAAAGATTTCAAAATAAGCTTATCCAATTTCCTTCAGAAAAAATGACGGATTCCGGGGTGGGCCAATATCTTTGATGGAGCTTTTAAACTATATGATATATTGCATTTTTATCGCTCACATGCATTAAATTACAATTTAAATATGATTAAAAGAACCAAGTCAAACTTCAACAATTCATTCCTTCAATTATGTACACCATTTGTAAAGGGTTTGTATTACTTGATGAAGTTTGTAATTTATTAATATGTTGTAACATGATGTAATAATGTTGTCAAATTCTTTACAACTCAAATCTCATTTATAAAAAAAAATAATAAAAAATACAAAACCGGAGCAAAAATAATCGAAAAATAAAGGTAATTCGGTTTTTTTTTTTTTTTTTTTTTTTAGTTTTAATTTTAATTTATAATTTTTTAAAATTTTCTAATTTTGTTTTCTTGTTTTTGGATTCGATTTTTAATTTCTTATTTTTCGTAAAGTAAATAAAAACATGAAACAAACAAAATAAAAATAGAGAACAAAATAAAAAATTATATATATAGGCTATAAAAAAGAGGAAGACAGATAAAATAAAAAAATAAAATATAGAAGACAAAAAAAAATGTCCTTTTGAAGTTGCAAGGTTAAAGAGAATTCATTGTCTTTTATATATATATATATATATATATATATATATATATATATATATATTTTATTTTTCCTTTTCAGTTTAAAATTTTTAATTTTACTTTCCACTTTTTTGATTTTGTTTTTTAAATTTACAATTTTTTTTAAGGTTTGATTTTTTATTTTTCTCTATAAATTAAATATAAAACAAACGAAACAAACAAAATAAAAGTAGAGAAGGAAATAAAAAAAAAATATATATGGTAGCTGATGAGGGTATTTTTAGGCTTCTCCGAGTCAACACCTAGGCCCCGGCGTCATGTCCACTATCACCAACGTTTTCACCACAGGCCTAACAAATGCCCGTGGACTTCGCTAAATGGGCCCAAAAGCCCAAGCCCAGCGATTATCTCCTAAACGGCCTGGATTATCAGTTAAACACAAGATTTCGACTAACTAACCGTGTTTAGGCCCGACTAATCATCTCCAACTCTTATATATATTGGGGGCTATGTAAGTCCGAGGTACGCTTGAATGACTTACATTACGCACGAGTTCATTTGTTTGCTTGCTATATTCTATACATTTTCTCTCTAAGCACTGATTACTATGCGGAGGGGCTTCACCGGGACAAACCCCAGTTTGAGCCTTCTGCAGGTACATTCCCTGAGGAGGAAGACCCCGGATATAGTAGGTCAGTCCTCCTAGGACCCAACACAGGTCACGCGGGGACTTTTCAATCGACGACTCAACCTCAGCAAGAGGACCCACCTGTCATCCGATTAGACCATACTCGAGATGTGTACCAGTTTTATGCACCAACAGTTTGGTGCCGTTTGTGGGAATCGAACAAAAAACATTCCCCTAATCATTGCTCTCTGCTCAACTGGGCTTGAGTGATCACAAGGTGCAGTTAGATAGACACAAAGTAGAAGAACAAGAAGATATGTCAAACAATCCAACCGCATACCCCCAGCTCCCACCAACGAGGATAACAATCCCCCTATGGTCAGGCAGGACCGTCAACTCTGCCACTTGGGGCTGCGGGACAGACCTCAGGAGCTGTGGATACATCTCGGGTTAGTCTCCTTGAACGCCAAATGCAAGAGTTCAAGTCGTATGTACAGCTGCTCCTCACGTGCCTACTGCTGACCCTCGCCTAGTGGGAACTTTCTCTCCAGACTATAGGCCCCGATGAGTAACCCCAAGATCATGATACTCGTGTGGAATCTTCGAATGGGCTTGTGCCCGAGGGTCACCCTCCACCTTGCCATATGGGGCTACCGGACTGGAGAGGCCTCTCCCCTCCTCTTTCCCTCCCAACCATGGCAAGATCCCATTCTCCATGAAGACATGGTTCCAGGGACTAACCAGGGCTACCATTGGGCTCACCTTCCTAGCCAATCAGTAAGGTCCGACCTGAGGGTCCGTCGTGGGTAGGGCGAGGTGCTTACCCGCCATCCTCGCGCTACCACGACATCCGAGCAATGGCCAACTGTGAGCAATGCAACTCAAAGGCGGAGATAAGCAGTCCTCCATCTTACCAGAGATGGAGACGAACGCCCTCCAGCCTATCTCCAACAACGGTATTCCGACAGCCAGCGTCATAGATGATTTTCCAGATCAGCGTCCCGATTCCAGCGTCGCGAGTGGTTCTCCACGGTTGCATTCCAAACCCCTGAGTCATATATTAGCTCTCGGCATCATGAGTGATTCTCTACGGTTACATTCTGACCCCTTGAGTCGTATCCCGGCTTTCGGCGTCGCGAGTAATTCTCCACGGCTGGATGCCAACCCCCTGAGCCGTGTCCTGGTTCTCTGCATCATGAATGATTCTCCACGGTTGTATTTTGAACCCCTGAGTCACGGATAATTCTCCACCCAACATCCCGACTCTCGGCATCGCAAGTAACTCTCCGTAAGTCTGATCCCGGGGCTCAACGTCGAGGGTGACAACTAGACCCTCTCTGGAAGTCAATAGTCCGTACCTGGGGACAGACCAAGGTCATCCACCAAGGGCGGAGCATTGATCGGGTCTGAGGGCCTGCAACCAAGTATTTCTCCCTACTAGTCGACTGTGAGTCCGACGTTCTAAAAGGGAAGGTGCTCCTACATAGACTAAATGGAGATAACCTGAAAGGGTTCCTGAATGAGCCTGACTACGGAGAACTCACCAATGACTGGCCATGGGGGTCCAACCACCACGTTACGCCCCTGCAGACTGAGGGGACCAGGCACCTTGGGAAACACTCATCCTAAGTCCATGACACGATTTCCTTCCAATTAGCTCATGTCTCGGACTGGGGGGCTAGTGGTCTATGGCCCTAGGCAGAGACGAGAAATTTGTTTGGCAGAGACAGTTACAAATTTCAACAAAATTTTTAAAATTGTATAACTCTGAAAACAAGACCAAGCAGAAATCAACTTGGCAAAAAACATCGGGAGAAAGGAGTCGACTCTGAAGTACCCTATCTATGCCGCTTGAAAGTTTAAATGCTCGCATGTAGAAAAACAGGAGTAAGCAAAAACGAGTTTGTAAAATCCTAAGTCCTGAAGAAACGACGGTCCGAGCTCAGTCCTCTCTACCCTCGTTGTGAGGGGTGTCCGTGTGAGGAGAAGTGGTGTTGATATTGCCTTCCTCAGCCCCCTCGTCAGCACTGTCCTACTCGGCATTCTTCTGCTCGATGCCTTTGTACGTGGCCTCGTCTAAGGCATCAGCCTCGGTTTCCCATATCCAGAATCATCAAGTTTGACGGGCACGGCTCGGTCGTGCTACTCCTAGCCGGCATGGTCTAAATGGAAACAAACACCTCTCTGCCACTCTACTCCGCGTTAGTAGGGTCCAGGTAGTGACGAGCACCGCCCTATCGTGCGACTCTTAGCTGTCAGGGTCCAGGTGACTACATTCTCCAAGAACGCCATCCAGGAGTGCCTTCCAAAAATTTTGCCACATTACCTCGGGCCAGTGTTATCTTATCCTACTCGCCTACCTTGCCGTGTTGCCTTAGGCTGGCAGGGCGCAGATAGTGACCTTCTCCAAATGCATGGGCCACAGGTCTGAGCGAGCAACGCCCTGACATCCACAATGCTCCCTCCCCACAGGCCTCACCAGTCGAGAAAGTCGCAGCAAAAAATGTTATGCGTCAAAGTAATGAAAAAGACTAAGGGGTGCAAGGTGAACCAAGGCGACAAAAATTCCAAAAAAAATTGTAAGTTTTTAAAATATGCCTTGCTCTTCCTTCCTTGCTCCCTCCTCTATGCTACTCCTTCCGCACACATCAAAAAAGAAAAAAAATATTAAGGGGGGTAAGGGCAACGCCCTCTTCCTATTAAAAAAAAAGAAACATATTAAGAGGGGTGAGGGCAGCGCCCTCTCCCCCCATTCAAAAAAAAAAAAAGTTAGAGTGGGAGGGGGTAAGCCCCCTTGGGACTGCCCCCCCACTTTGGGGGCACAATCCCTAGGGCGCTAGTGACACCAGCACCCTGCCCACTTTGGGCGTTGTCCTCAGCGCCCACTTTGGGGGCTAGGGTTACCAGCGCCCAGCTTAAGTGGGCATTGGTCAGCTCGGTTGGGCCATCGCCTAGTGCATGGGGGCGGTCGGTGAGCTCCCGGCCACTCGCCGCGTGCCCGTCACCCTGTGGTTCACCTTTATTTTTCTCGAGTGAACATTGGTCCATGCTCAGGGTATGTTCACGGTGAACGTGTGTCGCACTGAAATTCAAAAAACATTCGGGCCACCCTGTCGTGCTATCTGACCCCGGACCCCAGCCGTATGGGAGCTTATTTCAAATTAGCTCATCTAAAAAAAAAACTAACTGTGGAAAACGCATCGTTAAGACATTGAGGGGGACTTCTTCGTTGACTCAAAGTCATGTATTCCCCCATCTTACACTCGAGAGAGGTGGTGGTAGAGTTTTAGAACTGAGATTGTCGATAGGATAAACACAACACAATAATCCAATAACCCAGTCGGGAGTTGGATTGTGTGCAATCAATAATGCTAGACGAGACTCACGTGACCTAGGGTCATTAAGACGTTGAGGGGGACTTCTTCGTTGACTTGAAGTCATGTATTCTCCCGTCTTACACTAGGGATAAGTAGAGGTGGAGTTTACGTACCGAGATTGTCAAATAGGTCGAACACTGTAAACGTGAGTAAATCGAGATCGAACACGAATTTATAAACACGTTAATCCCTAGGAAATTCTTTCCCCTAAAATATATTAGTAATTGGTATAGATAATTTAGGTTATATTAGTATTAGTTTAATTAATTAAATACACATTTGTTTTTAGCCTAGATAAAATTAGGTCATGACAAATGCGGTACTCGATAGTAACGACACCAATCCTTGTGGATACGATAACCCGATCTTTCACGATCATACTATACTAAAACTTTGACCTCGTACACTTGCAAGTATTCAATACGCGAGGATCAAAATCCCTCGCCATACAAGTTTTTAGCGCCGTTGCCGGGGATTGGTTATGTCGTAGTTTCTGGCGATTGCCACCAAGTTTTTGGTAACGATTGCCGAGGATTATGTTTTGTCATTTATTATTGATATTGTGAGTAAATGATTCGATTTTACTTTAGGCATTTCTTTTGTATATAATTTTCATTTGTAGTTTTGTTTTTTTATTTCTTATGTAGGGTACTTGTTGATATTAGATCGATGGGTATTGATGCATTCCTTTCGATAGGATTCCAAGTCGTTTTATGGTGCGGGGCCACGCACATAATCAGGTGAGTCATTTTGTTGAAAGATTGAGCCGAACAAAGCAAAACCTCGCTAAGCTTGAGGGCGTTTTGAAAATGTCGGCCGAGGACATTAAACCACGTGCTTCTTGGGAGGCAACCCAAGGTCAAATAAGTTAAATCCGTCCCAGCCAAATTTATTTGGAGGCAAGATTCTCTCGCCTCCCGGGTACGTGTTCTAAACCCCATTCGTCAGCATACTTAAATTTAATATATTGAGATTTATGATTGGGATCACTGAGTACATTGTCCGTTTTGAGTTCGGAAGTGATGTGTAGTATAGTATGTTTTATGTGTTACTGTTTTACTGTATTGCATGTGTGTTTAGGTTAGAATGTGTTTATGTTTTTGTGTTGTTGTTCGCATGCTGAGTTTTGCGTTCATCTAGGCCGTTACCCAATGATGAGATAACCCCTAGTTGTTTTCGAAGTCAAGGATAATACCCATGTATGTTTATTCTGTGTGCTTGACTATGCTTTTTGGTAAAAATTATTGTAGATCCTAATTTGCACGAGCACATAAACTCAATTTATTTCTATTCAATTGATTTGAGGACGATTATCGATTAGCCAAATTCATGACAATTAAGGATTCTAGAACCTGATTGAGGAGAAGATTGAGGCTAAATCCTAGGCGAGGTAGTTTAGGAGAAATGGTTTAGGCATTTTTTTTGTCGCTTGAGCCTTTTTAAGCCTACCATCTTACATGTTTATCCCTCGTTACCCTGTTGTAGCCTAAATCCCAATTCAATTCCAAACACATAAACAAATACCTTAGCCAATTGATCTTTTTCCAAACCTTTATTGCTTGATAGAAGACACAAATTTGAGTGAATCAAGCTAGCAGTTATAAATGCTTCTTGATGTGGTCAATAGGGTTTAGGGCAAACTTCGTATTGGTTCGGTATTCGAGTAATCAGTGTCATTTTTCTTTCTTTTAAACCACACCCATGAAATCATACTAATCAAATAAGTTTGGGGGTGTGGTTAGTTAAAAAAAAAAGGAAAAAAAAATTTATTTACGTTTCTTTTGACAAGTGAGTACATCGGTCTTAAATGTTTGTTCGAGATTATTTCCAATCTTTATATGCGGGCTCGAGAGTGAATATGCCAAGCGTTGGGCCTTGGGTAACATTAAGTTAACAACGTTAACCTTGTTTCTTTTCCAAAATACCCTTGGATAAATATACCAAAACCGAACCAAGTCCTTCTAATCTCTATGAACTACTCAACCTACATTAGTGGAGAGTGGACCCCAGTCAAGTCTATGGAAATCCTAGTCCTATACGGTCTAAGTCATGAGTTTCGTTGGGGGATAATCCAATCCGGTCGTTGTATAGTTGTACGGCGAGGATTCGATCCTCGCGTATCTGAATACTCACAAGTGTACGAGGTCAAAGTTTTAGTATAGTATGATCATTTAAGATTGAGTATCGTATCCACAGAGATTGGTTGATATTACTATCGAGTACCGCGATTGTTATAACTTGACTTTATCTCGGAGATAAAAATATAATTTAATTAATTAATACTAATACTAATATAGCCTAATTTAATCTATACTAATACTAATATTAATATGAGATAGTTTTGAGAGAATAGGTTGTCTAGGGATTAGTTTCGTTTACGAATACGTGTTTAGTCTCGTTTTAGTTTATGTTAACGGTGTTCGACTTATCCGACAATCTCGGTATCTAAAACTTCTCCGCCACCTTTCCCGAGTGTAAGATGAGGGATTTAACACAACTTTGTGTCAACGAGAAAGTCCCCCTCAATGTCTTAACGACCCTAGGTTGCATGAGTCTCGCCCCAACGTCATTGATTGCACACAATCGAACTCCCGACCGGGTTATTGGATCGTGCGTTGTGTTTACCCTATCGACAATCTCAGTTCTAAAACTCCCTCATCACCTCTCCCGAGTGTAAGACGAGAGAATGTGCGACTTTGAATCAACAAAGAAGTCCCCCTTAACGTCTTAATGACCCTAGGTCACGTGAGTCTTACCCCAACGTCAAATATTGTCCACAATCCTAACCTCGACTGGGTTATTGGATCGTGGAGTTTATTTATTCTAATCTGAATCCGGGATATGTCAAACCCCGTATTCTCCATTTATCATTCTATGCATAATAAACAAATAATATGATAAACATACTCAAACATTGAAGAACAATCATCAAAGAAATGCAACTAAACCAAAATTACGCTTTTATAAATAATATTCATCCCATACATAATCCACGTTTAACCTATGGCCATAGCTGTTTATACAATTGAAACTAGACTAAACATGCTCAAATATATATTGAAAACAAGAAATAAAAGGAAAAACGGATGAACTTATCCGATATCCGAAGATTAGCTGCTAAAACCATCCACCGAATGATTCTCCTTCTCCGCGTGTTGATCTTCTCATTTCAAATATGTTTGAGCACTCTTCATACTCTCTCTATATTGTAAACTAAGCCTTAAGGGCTGTAATGGCCAGAGAATGTGAGGGAAAAGGAGGAAAGGGGTATAAATAGAGAAAATATCTAAAATAAATATCTAACACTGCGCAGAGGCCACCGCCTAGGCGGTGGAGTATGTCGGTTAAAGGCTAGTCGAGGCGATAGAGAAAGCGATGGCTGTGGAAAACATTCTGGTGGATTTTTGCCTAGGCGGTGGGCTGTCAGTAGCCAATTGTATTTTCTCTACATCTTCACCACCTAGGCGGTGGGCCTATTTTTAGAATCTTGCCGCCGTGTTCATTTTTCCACCGTTCTCCGACTTTTCTTGATAGGAATTGATCGTTTATGCTCTGATTTCATACCTTTTCACCCCACGTACCTGTTTTAATACAAAAAGAATCAAAACACATTAAAACATATTAAAAATCTAATAAAGGTACTCGAAAACTAACAAATTGGATTTGGAAATACATAGGTAATTTACCCCTATCAAATACCTCCAAACTCAAAATTTTGCTAGTCCTCGAGCAAAACACCCACACAATACAAGAAAATATAAAAACTAATTACGAAATTAAAAACTAAAAACGAAAAACACTAAAAATAAAAATGTGTAAGTTTTTATTATCATCTACCGAGCGAAAGATTTTTCCCTCATCGGCCCCCAATCCTATCAAGTTCAAGCATAAATCACTCCATGTGGTATTCTAGAATTTCAAAGTTCAAAAATAGTAAGCGCCATTCTAGATCCTGTTTAATTGTGTGCGTGATTAAACTCAAATATACAACTATCAATTGATTAGATGGGATTATCCCTCAATATAGTTCATGACTAAAACCTTTTAGGTATAGGGAATCCATACGCCTAACCTGGGATCTATTCTCCACTAATGTAGGCTCGGAGGTTCAAAAAGATCAATAGGGCTTGGTTTGGTTTTGGAATAATGCCCAAGGGTATTTTGGAATAGAGAATCGGTTAACGTTGTTAACTTAACGTTACCTGAGGCACATCGCTTGGCACACTCACACTCGAAACCCCATAGTTTAATTAGAAACAACCTTGAACATACGTTTAAGAACATCGTACTTACTTGTCATGTAAAAAAGAAATGTTTTTTTTTTAACACACCCCTAAACTCATTCGAATTTCTACAATTTTAGGAGGAGTACAAAAATGATTAAGTAACATACCCCCAAAACATATTCGAATTCTTACAATTTTAGGAATGTGCAAAAATATGAACGACAAACGACAAGCGAGTACTCAAATACCAAACCAATTAGAATTTCGACCTAAACCCAACCGCTCACATCAAGTAGCGAAATGCTAACTTGATTCACTCAAATAACGCCTTCAGGTTAGCGATGTAGGTTTGGAAAAAGTTTAATCGGCTATGGTATTTGTTAAGTTTTCAGAATTGAAATGGCTTTTAGGCTTCGACAGGGTAACGAAGGGTAATAATTTAAAGGGTAAGCTTAAAAGGCTCAAGCGATCAAATGAATGCCTAAATCATATCTCCTAAATAACCTCGCCTAGGATTTCACCTCGAATTTCCCCCAAATCAAGTTTTAGAATCCCTATCGTCATAAAATTGAGTGAAGGATAATCGGTTTCAAATCAATTAGATATTGTTATATTGAGTTTACGTGCTCGTGTATTTAGGATCCACAATAACTTTTACTACGACGATACGTTAAGCACACATAACACACATGAATGAGGTTTATGCTCGACCTCAAAACAACTAGGGGACAAAATCATCATCGGGTAAATGCCCAGATGACGTCAAAACTTTGCATAAAACAACAACTAAACTAAACAAATTAATCCTAAACAAGCATGCACACGATAAAAATAGTAAAATTTAACTAATAACATAAACACATACTAAAACATACTACACACCACCACCAACTCAACACAGGTGATGTCCAAAACGAACCGTCAGCAATCCTAATGATAGTATATAGCATGATATTGAAGACGGGGGTTTAGAACACATACCTGGGAGGCGAGAGGATCTCGCCTCCGACTCAAATTGACAAAGATGTATCTAACTTATTTTTTACCCTGGGTTGCCTCCCAAGAAGCACTTGGTTTAATGTCCTTGGCCCAACACATGCCCTCTAAACTGGCTAGATGTTACAATACATGAAACGCAAGAGTACTTGTCGATCTAACATCTTCAAGCATCCTGCCGGAAAACAAAAATAAAACTACAAAGAAAAATTTTATTCACTAAAAATGCCTAGATTAAAATCGAGTTATTTACTCACAATATCGACAACAATCAACATGATAATCGTCGACAACGGCGCCAAAAACTTGTATGACGATATTTTTACACGCTCGCGTATTGACTACTCGCAAGTGAATGAGGTCTAGTTTGAATATAGTGAATCTTGAAGATCGGATATCATTCCCACAAGAACGGGTTGACTAATTGAGTACCGCAATTAGTATAGTCTTATATTATCCAGAAAGTTCAAGAAATATTTTAAAATTAAACTAATTAAAACTAAGCTAAACTAAAATTAGTGGGTTAATCCTAACTACGTTGATTACCTAGGGATTGATTTTGTTTACTTAATACATGTTTGATTTCATTTAGTTAACAATAACGAAGTTTAGGTATCTGACAATCTCAGTTCGTAAACTCTTCCTCCACCTCTCCCGAGTGTAAGACGGGGGGAATATGCGACTTTGTGTCAACAAAGAAGTCCCCCTCAACGTCTTAGTGACTCTAGTCTACTTGAGTCTTGCCCCAACGTCATCAATTGCACACTAACTAATGCCTTCCCGGGTCGTTAGATCGTAACGATGTATTTAACCTAGTCCGAATCCGGGGTTATCTCTTCCGAGTGTTAAACCCCGTATTCTCAAATCCATCCCTAATACCTTAACAAGAATATTAAAGTTTTCATAAAATGATAAACACAATCAGATTTAAAAGCAAACAACTATTAAAGAAACATATATTTCATCGAACTAGTATTTACACAACTACATCGATCCCTAGATAATATTTATCTAATCTAACATGATCTTGGCCATTAGAACATTAAACTAAGAGGGATTCCTCATCATTTACAATAAAACATTAAGTTACAAAGAGAGAAACAAAGATAGAAAGATCAAATCTTAAAGTGGAGTGGTTTTCACTTTCGCTGAAGATCGATCTGCCAATGTTTCTTCTTCTCCAGATGATGAATATCCTCTTTGAGCTCTTCAAGATTGGCTAAGGATAAAGATCCTAAGGTTAGGGACGTCCAAGCATCCAATAGGCTTCAATGGATGTAAGAGAATGGGAATTTATAGGTGCAAGGCTACAAAATGTCTGAAAATATCTTCTTTACTGTGCAGAGCTCACGGTCGTGGCGGTGGGCTAGTCAGTTAACATTCCGATCTTTCACGGCCACGTTGATGGGATCACGGTCGCTGCTATGGGACTGGCTCCAAACGTTCTGTTCTTTCACCGCCTGGGCGATGGGCCTTACTCATTTTCAACACTCTCTACATTTCTCACCACCGCGGCGGTGGCTTCTTCGCCACGGTGGTGGCTCTTGTGATCTTGAAACCTTGTTTCTTCATCATTTCTTTACCATTTTCCCATCGTTTTTGCTCGTTTGTCACTTGTTTGCGTCCCTACACTTGAATTACATAAAAACTAACAAAAACACAATTAAATATTATAAATTCACTAAAAAATTACCAAATTTGATTTAGAAGTAGATAGGTATTTTACACCTATCAATAGCCATAATATGGAGTCTTGCACTAACATGTTTGCAGGATCTAGAATAGCGTTCACCATTATTGCATGTCAAAATTCTAGATCAACACATGATGTGTTTTACCGCCTGAACTCGATATGACTGGCGGTTATTGAGGGAAAAATAAATAGCCCATTAGAAGAATTTAAAACTCACATGTCGTTATGTTTAGATCGTTTTAGGATGTTTGTTATTTCATTTAGTTGTGTTTTTCATTTTCGTGTCTGTGTTTGGCTCGAGGACTAGCCAAATTCCAAGTTTGGAGGTATTTGATAGGTGTGATCTACCTACATATTTTCAAACCGAATTAAGTTAGTTTTCAAACGTTTATATAGTATTTTATTATATTTTAATTAGTTTTTATCTTTTTGCATTAAAATATGTGTGTAGGGCAAAAAGATAGGAAACTGGAGAGAAAACGATGAGATTGAACCAAAAATGGTCGAAAAACGATAGAAAAACGAGCAAGGAGGCAATATTGTGAAACAAGCCCACCGCCTAGGCGTCCAGACCACCGCCTAGGCGGTGAAAATGCTGAGAAAGACCAAATGCTACTGAAAGCTCACCGCCTAGGCGGTGAAATGGCAAAATGTTTTCTAAATCCATCGCCTACTTCACTGCTTAGGCGATCAGCCAACTGACCTACCCACCGCCTAGGCGGTGGCCTCTACACAGCTTTGATATTTTTATTAGATATTTTGAGATATTTTGCTTATAAATATCCACTCCTATCCTATCCTCTTGGAGGTTCCGGCCACTAGAGCCCCTTGGGATATACTTAGGGTTGGACTTGGGAGTTTTAGAGGTGGAGCCCATATCCCGAAATGGTGGAAGACGGCGAAGCGATTGTTGAGCGGTTCTTAGCGACAAATCTTCGGATGAGGCCAAGTTCTTCGATTATTTTCCTTGTTTGTTTAACTTAGGAATATGTGAGTATGTTTAGCTCGTTCTTTCATGTAAATACGGCTATGGACATAGGCTAACTATTGATTGTATAGGGATTAACATTATATTTATAAATATGTTGTTTGAATGATTTCGGTGTTGCGTTTATATTTGTTCTTCGTAGTTTGATTGTGTTTATCATATTATTTGTTTATTATACTTAGATTGATAAATGGAGAATACGGGATTTGACAAACCCCAGATTCGGATTAGGGTAAACAAGCATCACGATCCAATAAATCGGTCGGGGTTAGGATTGTGGACAATCGATGACGTTGGGGCAAGACTCACGTGACCTTGGATCATTAAGATGTTGAGGGAAATTTCTTCATTGACTCGAAGTAATGTATTCTCCCGTATTATAATCGGGAGAGGTGGCAGTAGAGTTTTAGAACTGAGATTGTTGATTAGGTAAACACAACACGATAATCCAATGACCCAGTCGGGAGTTGGATTGTGTGCAATCAATGACATTGGGCGAGACTCACATGACCTAGGGTCATTAAGACATTGAGGGGAAATTCTTCATTGACTAGAAGTCATGTATTCCCCCGTCTTACACTCGGGAGAGGTGGCGGTGGAGTTTACGAATCGATATTGTCAAATAGGTCGAACACCGTAAACGTGAGTAAATCAAGGTCGAACATGTATTTGTAAACACGTTAATCGCTAGGCAATTCTTTCTCCTAAAATATATTAGTAATTAGTACATATAATTTAGGTTATATTAGTATTAGTTTAATTAATTATATACATATTTGTTTTTAGCCTAGATAAAATTAAGTCATGACAAACGCGGTACTCAATAGTAACGACACTAATCCTTATGGATACAATAACCTGATCTTTCACGATCACACTATACTAAACCTTTGACCTCGTACACTTGCGAGTAGTCAATATGCGAGGATCGAAATCCCTCGCCGTACAGTAACAGCAATAGTCACCTCTCTATTGGAAATCTGACAATCAATCACAAAAACGACCTTATAGGCCTCCACATCCTAACACTATAGCAACTATACTATCAATCAAATTCGTTTGGCTATGGAGACCCAACATCTTCTAATCCCACAATGGCGGTCCCTACTGAGCAATTTAAAAAGTTCCTTGCCATACAACTGCATACAATATCAATTGCATTTTTTTGTAGGTTTGTTTTCCTCTAGTTCTTCAGGTATATCTTCATCTATATAGGCTCTAGATTCTGGAGCCTCTCATCATATGTCATCTGACTTGTTATCTTTTGCTTTTTTGAATTATACCTCATCATTTTCCCAATCTTTCGTTGAATCTTGTTTCTGTTGGCCAATTATTGATTCTGATTACTCAGTCTTTTATTTTTCTATCTCTTATCATGTAATGGATCCGCAATCCCAAAATATGATTGGGACAGGCCATAGGCAGAGGGGACTATACATATTGGACGCACTAGAGTACCAGGTGTTGCAATTTTCGGTGTTGTCTTGTTGTATTTTCATATGATTTGTTTTTCTTTTAGTTTTTATTTATGACATTCTCATCTTGGTCATGTTTCAACATCATTTTTAAAATACATAGTGTCTACAGGAGAATTAGGCAATTTGTCAGCTTGTGATATTTCAGATTATAGTGATTATAAATTGGCAAAATTATCTGTTTCATCTTTTAATAAAAGCATTTCTTCTTATCTCGCATCATTTGATCTGGTTAACTCTAATACTTAGGAACCGTCCCCTATCGCTACCAAAGAGAGTCCTTATATTATGTTCCTTCATTAATGATTACACCCGATATTATTGGGTTTATCTTATAAACATTGTTTTGAATTCTTTTGTATTTTTCAAATGTTTCAAGCTCTTGTTAAGACCCGATATTATATTGTTATCAAGTGATTTAGATGTGATTTTGGTGGAGAGTACATTTCCAATCATTTCACTAACTTTCTTTGGATGGAATAATTCACCGAACCTTATGTACTGACATTCTCGAGAAAAATGGTGTCGCTGAAAGAAACCATAGGCACATTGTTTAAATTGCTCATTCCCTCTTACTGTTTGCCACTATTCTTAGTGTATTTTGGGGGAGAAGTAGTCCTTACTGCATTGAGCCTAATTAATAAGATGCCATCCTCTCATTTTTCAGGTTTATCTCCATTTGAAAAGTTGTATGGTCATGCTTCCAATTATTCTTCCCTAAGAGTATTTGGGTGCACTTGTTTTGTTTTCGACCGAGAGTGAAGCGTAGTAAGTTATCTTCTTGTTCTGTCAGTTGTGTCTTCATCAACTATAGTGAGGACCAAGAGGGATATCGTTGTTTTGATTTAGTTGCACAAAAACTATATGTACCCATCATGTTGTGTTTCTTGAGCATATACATTTTTTCTCTGTTCTTGCTAGTACACACAACTTGACCACACCTGATCTTGTTTCATTGATCATTTCTCTGATGACACAAATAGTTTATCTTTTCAAAACCATTGCATTACAAATATTGACTCATCTCATACATCTCGACCTTATGTCCACACTGGTAGTGTTGTAGGTACTGATACTTCTTGCGTTCCCTCCCCCCCGACGGCCTACTAAGAATATTCTCTAGTTGTGGATCCTTCTCATTTCTATCCTCAGTGCATTTGTAAGTCCATTTATATACTAGATTTTTTTTTACTCTTTGTATTCAAATTCTTTTGCTTTATTTTTAGACTCTATTCACAGTATCTTTGAGCCTTTATCCTATAAAGCAACAACACTTGATATTCTTTGGCCACAAAATAAGGTTAATAATCTCTTTGCTTCACATAAGACGAATGCATGAGCTTTGGTACCTTTACCTCCTATGAAAAGACCAATTAGTTCTCGTTGGGTCTATAAAATTAAAACTAAGTCTGATGGTTTAGTTGAGCGGTACAAAGCTCGTTTGGTTGCCAAGGGATTTTCTCAGTAATATTGCATGGATTATGAGGAGACTTTTGCCCAAGTTTCAAAATTGAAAACTATTCACACTGTTATTATCGTAGCATATGTTCATCAATGCCATATTTCTTAGATGGATTTTAAAATGCCTTCTTAAATGGTGTTCTGCAAGAATAAGTATACATGACTCCTCTTCTAGATGTTCCTCATAAGTTTGGAGAGATTTGCAAACTCAAGAAAGATCTATATGGCCTTAAACAGGCCCCTAGAGCCTGGTTTGAGAAGTTTTCTACAATCATTACTTAGCTTTGTTTTGACCCAAGTAATCATGATTCCGCTCTGATTATAAAGTGTACCACTGAAGGTTGCATTATGATCTATTTATATTTAGGTTATATGATTATTATTGATGATGATCTTAAAGTTAGAATTATCTCTCCAGTTTGGAATGAAGGACTTGGGGGGCTTTATGATACTTTCTAGGTATTGAAGTAACATTTTCTCCAAAAGGCAATCTTCTTTCTCAGTCAAAATATGCAACTGACATTCTTGAGAGTGCAAGTCTTAGTGATAATAGGACTATTGATACTTATCTAAAGGTGAATGACCGTTATTCACCTTTCGATGGTGCCCATTTGTGAGATCCTACATTATATCGTACTATTATTGGCATTTTAGTCTATTTATTCATCGCTCGCCTAGACATTACCTACTATATTCATATCGCCAACCGGTTTATCATTTCTCCTACTACAATTCATTGGGTTGTTGTTCTTCGTATCCTTCGGTATCTTAGGATACCCTCTTTCAGAGTCTCTTACTTCTATCAACTTCGTCTTTGGAGTTACATGCCTACTCTGTGTAGATTGGGCTATTGATCTCACAGATCGCAAGTCTGTCAAAAGTTTTTGTATATTTTTTGGGCTACTTCGCGTTTTTGTTTTTTTGTTGGCAAACTCTCGATACTTCTTGCAGCAACATCGTGAGTTTGAGTTGGGATATTAGAGTTGTTATTATTATTGTTATTATTATTATTATTATTATTATTATTATTATTATTATTATTATTATTATTATTATTAAGGGAAAAATAGTCTTTTATTTTCCTTCTAGTTCTTTCCATTGTATGCTTATATAAGTCTCTCTCTATACTTATATGCTTATTCATTTATCTTTACAATTATATTCTAATTCTTATACATCAGAAACAACTTTTGGGATGATTCCTTAATTTTTTTTTTTCAATTTGGTTTCTTTATTCCTTAGGTTGTCGAATCTCAACTTTATCAAATCTTACCATTTCTTTCGTTACCTTGGCCATGTATTTTATCATCTTCTCATCCCTCACCTTGTAATTGTCTTTGATAAGGCTGGTGACAAACTATAAGTCACTAGTTAGTTTGATCTTGGATGCTTCCATCACTCAAGCTATTCTTAGCCCCATTAATATTTCTTTATGTTTTGCTTTGTTGTTTATATCATGGTACTTCAATCTCATTGCACACTCTATCACCAATTCTCTTGGTCCAAGTTAACGAAAGAAGGGGTGAATCGTATAGTGCAAATAACTACTAAGTCTTTTCTTTCTTTATCATATCATCAAAATCTCACACTTATATGGATATAAACAAATTAATATAAACGTGAAAGCAGTGCACCGGCATGAAAGAATAAAACAAGATAAACATAACCACATAAATGCGAATAAAATTAAAGGCTTCGACACAATGATTTATAGTTGTTTAGCTAAGGTCTCTCTTTGCCTTCGTCTATTCCCTCTAGATCATTCTCAGATTTATAATCCATTATTCCCTAATTTTGGTCCCTAGTGAAGACCAAACCAATGTAATCAAGGTAAATTCGGTTTAGACCTCTTCACACTTTCCCAATTCTTTCACTTAAACTAACACTCTAGTGAAAGAAAAAACAAGATAAGCACAACCACACAAATATATATAAAATTAAAGGCTTTGACACAATGATTTATAGTAGTTCAACTAAGGTCCCTCTTTGCCTTCGTTTATTCCCCCTAGCTCCTTCTCAGATTTATAATCCACTATTCCCTAATTTTGGTCCCTAATGAAGACCAAACCCATGTAATCAAGGTAAATTATGTTTAGACCTCTTCACTCTCTCCTAATTCTCTCACTTAAACTAAAGATCTATTTTAAATTACAATTCACACCCTCACATGTTCTTTTTTAGTTTGTTAGATTAATGATATACTACTTGATACTTCTATAAATCACCGATAAATCAATACACCATATGTTGACTCTCTAGTTGATTATATAAATGTGTACTGCAATGATATGCAATTTAAGAACAAGTACAACAACAATCATGTTCAAGATACGAACAAGAATGTGCATGTGATAAAAAGAATTAATTTATTCAATTTTAACTTACTTTTCAAGTTCGTATGATTCTTTACATAAACAAGTTATGGAGGTTTTCAAGATAGTAAATAATCTCTTATAATATCTAGTGAAAATGTTGAGTTATATTATACTAGTTAATGCCCCTGGCTAAAACTGCTGAGAAAAATTATTATCAAGTGACTAAATGTTCTGAGTTTTTTTGTATGTGGTATCACATTTAACACACACACACACACAAAAAAAAAAAAAAAAAAAAAAAAAAAAAAAAAAAAAAACAAAAAAAAAACCACATTTAATACTAAATAATAAAAATTTGTTTGAACCATACTTGAATAGTGTGTAGTATCATAATTGGAAATTTAGTTGACTTGATTTATAAATTATTTGAGGGTAGAAGTAGCAAAATCAATATATTTATTTTGATTGAAAAAAATTATTTTTTATATAACCAAGTTGATTTAGTTTACATAAATAAATTTTAGTTATGAATTAATATTTAAATTTCAATTATTAATATTATCAAGAAAACAAAAACTTAACCGGAATAGCCAGTATTTAATACTGTCTATTATTAAAAATCAATTAAAAATGTCATATTCCTTTAAGCACCAATTAGTTTTACAAATATTCCTAAAATGGGAGGAAAAATTAGGTGTAAGCCGTATACAAAGCTTCTTACAGCTATATGCATACATTATAAATTGCAAATTGCAGTAAATATGCTAATATCTGCTTCTTAATAGTCAAAACCCTAGACCACCAACAACTGAAAATTGATATGATCTCATGACCATAAAGAAATTTTGAAGTGATTGGAAATCAATCTGAACTTGATAAACAGTGTATTAGAGGACTCCCGGTTGTAAAAAAAGATCTAACTCAATGTCAACATAATTTAAATTCACACTTCTTGGACTCGCATGTGCTTCCTATTCTCTTGTTCTTCTTTGCATCACTTGATCAATGTCTTAAATTTTTCGCCCTTGTTCGGTAATTTGGGTCCAAGTATTGGTCATGGATTCTGCAACGAATTAATGTCGATGGGGGTAACCACCGACATTCCAAAGTTTCCTCCTTCTTGACCTATGACCCAACAACTTCTCCCAATTGAGCTCTATCTAAACGGCTCCACCATGACAGTCGGGTTCGCCACCTGATTTCCATTTTGGATTTCATTGATTTTCTATCTCAACGTTTTCATAGCCACTTGATTTATGTCCTACAATGTTGCCTTATAAACTATTCCATAAGTATTCTTCTTCATGATCTATGTTGTTGCATAGAGTAGATCGTCGGTCGTAAATGCCATCGAACCATTCCTATTTCTCTATTGCCATATTCGGTCTCAGTCATCGTCGTCGGTAGTAAAGAGATGCCCTTTTTGTTGCCGCTGGTATTTTGTGTTTCTTTTCCTAGTTTATCGAGAAACCTTATTTTGAGATCAAGAATCAGGCCAAAATTAAACAGAGAATGAGTAGAATTATGAGGAGGATTCCACGGTAGTATTGTGATCTCACCCCTGTTTTGCTAGAGTTTCGTTGTGGTATATATGAGATGGATTGAGATGGAGAAAAATAGCAAGAGGTTGAAGGACAATATCCACAGAGGTGAATATTAGTCACAAATGAGCTTGAATTGAACTTCTGAAAAAGACACACCAGAACTTGGCTAGAGATATTGCTAATCAATTTTGTTATTAACCCAATGAAATATGGATTTCTCTACTTAAACAATTTTTCTTGAATTGCAACTCTATCACTTGAGATTGTTGAGAGAGAATGAAAAGATGACTGAGTGTAAAATGTAAAGAAACAAAGATTTCTCTGCTTAATCAATTATGCTCAAATTTCAACTCCATCACTTTATGATTGTTGAGAGAAAAATAGAACATAACCGAGTATAAAATGTAAAGATCACTATGCCAAAAAAAGTAGACACAAAAATGTAATCCATAATAGGGGAAATATTACTTCGTGTTCATTCCATTTACCTTTTGGAAGAAATAATTAAAAAACAAAAACGAAAAACTGTTGAATCCCACGTCATTTGTGTTACCTGATCATGAGCCATATATAAGGCTTAGTAAAATCTCCCCTTTCAAGGCATCTTTGAGAGTGAGTTAGGACCATTGGTTTTCTCCATGGTATCAAAGCCAAACTTTTGTCAGATGTTGGACATGTTGAATCCCACATCAATTATGCCCCATGATATCCGTTCGCAGTGGTTTACCAAAAAGTCCACCATGCACGGGAAATGGGGGTGTTGAATCCCATATTGATGTTAGGTTCTCCCGTTATCTATTTGTATTGGTTTTTCAAAAGTCCACCCTGCACATGAGGGGCATGATGAATCCCACATCTATTGTGTTACCTGGTCTTGAGCCATATATAAAGGCTAGGGCAATCTTCCTCTTTCAAGGCTTCTTTTTAGAGTGAGTTAGGCCCATTGGGTTTCTACATAAATGAAAAATATCGAGTCCAACTAAGGATATGCAGAGTTCATTCCATTTATGTTTCTGAAGAAAAAAATCAGAACGAAAAAGGAAAAAATGAAGAATATCAAGTCCAACTATCTAAAGTTGCATATGTTCAGTGTCTCTACTCCCATTTTTCTTGGAACAGAAACAAAAATTTGATTTTAAAAATGAAACAAAATCTTATTATGTTTTGTTCCAGGAACAATTTTTTTTTTTTTTTTATTTTGCATCCATTTTTCTGTTTTTGTTCCATGTTTAAAAAAAAAAAAAAAAAAACTAAGAACTCTTCTTTTGCATTTAGTTCACTTCTTTTAATTAATGATTTAAGTTTTACTAATAAGGGTAAACAAAAATGACAAAACTGATAATAATATCACATGTTCATATGTGTTCTTACCTATTTGTATGTAAGCATGCAACAAAGATTCTGGACATCCCGGTTCCTTGGAGTGAGGCTTGCACGAAAAACAATATTGGTACAATTCTTCTTTTTTCATTGATTATGTTTGTATCCCAAGTTTTTTGGGAAGAAAAATAGAAATTTGGTAACAAAGCAATATCTATCCCTTCAATGAATTGCAATCGAATTCATAGATTAAAAACCCTAACATTAATCCAACCCACAAACAAAATTGAAATCCAAAACTTAAAGCATAACTAAATAAAAATTGAAATCTAAACTAAAAAAATAGGATCCTAATTAAACATTAACTAAATTTCCAAATAGAATCTAATAGACAAAAATATATCAACAGGAACAATGTAGAATATACAACGTTAATAAACAACAACGAATTCAATACAGTGGAAATAGAGAACCTATTAGAAGTATAGGTAGTTGAGGCCTTTTGAGAGGTTGGTTTCAGAAAAACTTCTCTATAACTAACCCAACACATAGGAAAATAATAATAATAATAATAATAATAATAAAAAAAAAAAAAACAAAAAAAAAAACACATAAATTAAAAACAAAAATAGAAAAAATAGAAATAGAAAACAGATCTATACAAGTTTAACAAAAATGCATTAGATTGTTGGTGATGTAAGAGAAATAGATAAAGAGAGAGACAGAGGTTTGTGGCCACACAAATAGAGATGGGGGATGAAGGAAAGAGAGATAGAGAGGTCTGAACCGAAGGATTTTGTGTCTGCGATGATGATACGACCCTGAAGGCCCATTTCTAATCAAAGAAGTAAGCCCATTTCATTGGAAGAAGAGGAGTATAAAGGCTGGTAATGAAATACTCTTGAGGCATGAAATGAAATAATGAATCTTCCTCCTCTAATTCTTCTTCTTCTTCTTCTTCGGAATTCTACTCTTATGTCTTCTTCCCTTCTTGAAATTGGAGCTGGCACTCGCTCGAAGAGTGTTTCCCTTTCTCAGGGAGTATCATTGGTGCTCTCATTGAGAGTTTCGATGGCTGATTCGGATGTTCATTCAGCGATTAAGGCCTTACAGGCTCAATTTGAAGGTCACACCATGTCTTGGCATCTGTACGCGCTTGGATTCTTCATGAAGTCTTCGTAGTATTGACTACTCGCAAGTGCACGAGGTCTAATTTTAATATAATGGATCTTGTAAGATCGGATATCGTTCCACTGGGAACACATGTAAATTGATTGATTATTGTGATTGATATAGTCTCATATTATCCTGATTTTTTATTAATAATTTGTATTCTATTTAATCTACTAAGATAAATAACAACTATTAGGTTAGTTCTAATTACACTAATTACTTAGGTATTGATTTCCTTCACATAATGCATATTTGATTTCATTTAGTTAGTTATAACGGTGTTTATCTATTCCTACAATATCCGTATATACAAATTCTCCGCTACATCTCCCGAGTGTAAGACGGGGGATTACACGACTTTGTGTCAACGAAGAAGTCCCCCTCCACACCTTAACGACCCTAGGTCGCGTGAGTCTTGAGCCAACGTCATGGATTGCATACGTTCTAACGCCCTGCTGGGTTGTTAGAACGTCACATCGTGTTTACCCGAGTCCAAATCCGGGATTACCTCTCCAGAGTGTCAAACTCCGTATTCTTGATTTATCAATACAAGCATAATATCAACAGTAACGGTAAACATAATTGGATTTAGACAAACAACACGTTAAAGTAACATTAATTCATTCAACTTAACACTTACATGATTTTAACAACACCTAAATAACATTTAATTAATACTACAAGATCTTAACCATATACCATACAAAACAAGAGTGATTCAACATCATTAGATATAGAAAAGTAATTACAAAGATAAAAACAAGAAAAGAACAATTAAATCTGAAAGTGAAACTATCCACTGTCCCTAATGATCAATCCGCAAGTGATTCCTCTTTGCTCGAATGATGAATCTCCTCATTGATGTCTCAAATATAGCTTAAGAACTCTATATTTCAGAGGTGTGGGAGTGGTAATTATAGGCCTAAGGTTTCAAAAATATCTAAACAGATATTTCCCTTTGTGCAGAGTTGTTCACCGCGGCGGTTGGGATCACCGCTGCGGCGATGGGTTGAGTTGGTTAGTGCACCGCTTTGGCGGTGGGATTCCTACTACGGCGGTGAAGCTTTTGACAATTTCTCTATTGTTTAACTGCCACGGCAGTGGATCTACCGTTGCGACGGTGAGGCTTCAGAAAGAAAACACATCATCTCTGCATTTTCACCGTCGCGGCAATGGGTCTACCGCTGTGGCGGTGAGGCTTTAGAAGGGAAACACATCATCTCTGCATCTTCACCGCCGCGGCGGTGGATCTACCGCTGTGGCGGTGACTTGCTGTCATGAAACTTTATATTTTTCCTTCGTTTCTTCGTCGTTCTCCCACCGTTTTGCTTGTTTATAGCTCGTTTACATCCCTACACCTAAATAGCATAAATACTAGAAAAAACACAATAAAAGATCAATAAAACACTCGAAAACTGGCAAATTCGGTTTAGAAATAGATAGATATTTTATACCTATCAAATACCCCCAAACTTGGAATTTTGCTTGTCCTCGAGCAAAACATCCTAACTTTAAATTAAACTAACTACTCTAATTAGCTAATTTCTAAACTAAAAATAACTAAACATTAACAAATAGGAAATAAACACATGTGAGATTCAAATTCAATCGAAGAAACCATGTGGTCTTCCCTCTACAGCCCGAAATTAGATCAAGTTAAGGAATAACACACACCACGTGGTGTTCTAGAATTTCAACACTCGATATTAGTTAAAACCATTCTAGATCCATTTGAAATGTGTGTGTGTGTGTGTGTGTGAACTCATATGTATAACTAATCAAACACCGGATTGGATTTTTCAATAAATAAGTTCATGACTTAAACTTTTTAAAAGATTCAGGAAAACCATATGCTTTACTGGGCTCAACTATCCACTAATGTAGGTTTGGACATTCACAGAAATCAATAGGGATTGGTTTGGCTTTGAAGAACGACCAAGGGTATTGTAGGCATCGAAAACAAAAAATTGTTATTATCTAACGATACCCGAGGCACAAACGCTTGTCTCTAAATCTCTATCTTGACCCCATACATTGAAAATACAACCCTGAACAAGATTTAATAAACTTGTATTCACTTATCACTACAACCGTAATCAAAAACTATATTTACATAGTTTTTTTTTCTTAAACCCCCAAACTTATTCAAATTTGTACATTTCAGGGGTGTACAAATAAACTAAAAAGACTGACAAATGAATACGCTAATACTGAACCAATAACATTTCCACCGAAACCTCAATCGCTTACTTCAAGTAGCATAGCTTAATGCTACCTAATTTCACTCACTTTTGACTTTTATCCTTAGTGACAATGGTTTTGAAATATTTAATTGGCATATGTATAGAAACAAGTTCAGAATTGAAAAGTTTATGGGCTTCGACAGGGGAACGAGGGAATAATTTTTCAGGTTAGATTCAAAAAGGTTCAAGCGATAAAAATGAAGGCCTATATCATGTCTTCGGAATTACCTCACCTATAATTTCACCTCAAGCCTCCCCCAATCAAGTTCTAGATTCCTTATTTCTGTCATGAACTTATTACTAAATAATCGTCGTCAAATCATTTAACTAATTATATAATGAGTCCATGCGATTGTGCGATTTAGGATCAAAATAACTTTAACCTAATCGACATGCTAAGCACACAAAACACACATGAATGGTATCAGCCCCAACCTCAATATACAATTAGGGGATAATTTTTCATCATCGGGACATGGCTCAGACGAACCCAAAAATTCAACATGCACTTATAACTTCATTCATTAACATCACTATTCTAAATCTAAAACTATCCTACATACACTAACTAAACATTAGACATACATACATGGAAAATTAAAATGTACTTTAACTAGACATTAATATCAATATTTATAAATTAGAACGTCTATAGAGCGTAATTACACATACATAAACATCCATATCATATACATCAAAAAATTTGGTCAAATTTTTGTTCATCCTTTTCTATAAAAAAAAACAAACAAAATGGATGAACACTATCCATTAACATCATAGCATAAACATCATTATACTCCCCCAAACTTAAACAAGATAGTGTCCCTACTGTCTTAGCAACGAACCCAATTTTAACATATAGCATGTAGCGAAAAATATCGGGTCGGAACACATACCTAGGAGATGAGATGTGGAAGTCTCACCTCCTACTATCCTTCTAGAGGAACGTCATCGCCACTACTATTGGGTGTGAAAGGAAATTGTGGTAGCTGTGAAAGGTCAGGCGACATCTGTGGCATCTGCGGAAACGAACTCATGTCATAGCCAGACCGTTCACACATGAATCGGTACACATGATTATTATACTGCATACATTGGTCCATGTAAGTCCCGAGCGCTGTAATTTTGGAGATCAGTATTGTACTGGGCTTGGCGTAGAACTTGGTTATCTAGTTGAACATTCCAGATATCTTGAGAAATACGCGCTAAATCATCCAGAGCTTGCCTGGGCACCTCGGAAGCCGGGGCATCAGAAGGCCCGGCCTCAACACCCCGATGTACTTCACGTACTTCTCGTCTTCCTTCGCCCTGTCCTGATGCTCTTTTTTTCCATATGCAGTTAATCGTTGATTGATCAATTTGAAGGATAGGGGGAAACAAATTATCTACTGCAATTTCGACACCGGCTTAACTGAAAAGTTAAGTCAAGAAATATAGAAAAGGAAAACCTACTTTCGTTGTTCGGGCAGCATGGAGAATCAAGGAATAGATTAACTCTCCTACATTGATCGGATCCCCGGATTAGATTGCATAGAGCACCCGAGCCTTCTCCTTGGAAACATCAAAGTGGTGAGCGGTTGGAATAAGATTCTCGCAAATGAAATAATGCTACACCTTTGGAATTGGATTTAAGAATCATGTGGGGAAATTTAATGGCTCCGACCCCACGGTAGTCCATTAGACATTTCCGGCAGTTAAGACCGGGAGAACTCTGCCCAAACTCGCCCAATAACTGCCTACGGCCTCATCAGATGGTGCCGACGGAACTACTTCCAATAGAGCATTCAACCGATCAACACTAAAATCAATTAGCCTACCTCGGACTCTGGTTTGAGTGTCCCTCTCTATGGAAATATTGGCATAGAAGTCCCGAACACGTGTGACGTCAGCGGGAGAAGGCGATCTGCAGAATCGCTCCCAACCCCTTCCTCGGATGACATTTCGGAAATCTGCCGAGAGATTCGCCACAGGCCCAAACCCACACTATTTTATGCAAGCCCTACTTTGGTCATGCTGGTGGTAGTGTTCTTCTATAGCCTTGGATACAAACTTCGTGGAATCGAAGTCCGGAGGAGGCTCCGATGCTTCTCATCTTCTGGGTCTTTTAGTCGCTACCTTCTTCGGCATGTTCCTTGATTGAAGAAATTGGATCAAATGGCTTGAATCTTCGTCGAACTTTCTCCCTACGGCTGAAAACCCTAAAAATTCGAAATTGGGGGTTGGATGCTCGGATTTGGGGGATGATTTTAGGTTTGAATTTGTAATATGGAATGATGAAGGTGAAATCTAAGGTTTTTGGAAAGGTTTGGTAGGAGGAATCTAGAGAGGTTTTGGGTTTTGGGAAGGTGGGTTTCGAAAATGTGAAGCAGCGGTGGTTTTAAATTCGAATAGACGGCTTTGTCGCCGCGGCGGTAAGGACTCATCGCTGTGGCAACTATGCGCTGGAATTTTTTTTAAAACTCTCTGTTGAGTTACTGCCGTGGCAATGGATTGTTTGCTGAGGCAGTGACTCGTTTATAGATTTTGGGAAAACACTCTGTTGTGTCACCGCTGCGACGGTGAGCTTCTCGCCGCGGCGGTTACCTTTTGCTGATTTTTTTCCATTTTTTCTCAACATAACTCTTTATCACTTGTTTCCACCTTGCTATTTCATCAACTTTTGAGTTCAAAACACCACCCGAAATATCCATTCTCATAGATTCATCACCAAACACGTTCCGAGGTCATTTCGGCCTCCAAAATAAAATAAGTAATACAAAAGTTGGGTTATTTCATGCCCTCGAAGGCCTATCAAAACATTGTGCTTGATTTAATGTCCCTAGCTGGACGTTTATGAATTCCAGCTTTAGCCTTCAACGAGGGAGATGTTCTCCACAACTTGCTCTTCGTCCTTGAAATAGTGCCTGATCCGCTCCCCGTTGACTTGGAAAGTCCGTTCGTCTTCTCCTTCCAATTCGGCAGAGCCGAAAAGAAATACATGCTTGACCCAGAATGGTCCAAACCATCTAGATTTTAGCTTTCCAGGAAAGAGTCTCAGCTGTGAATTAAACAACAGAACTTGTTGGCCCGGACTGAACTCTTTCCTGACTATCATTTGATCAAGCCACTTCTTCATTTTGTCTTTGTAAAGCTTGGCATTCTCATAAGCTTCGTGCTGGAATTCCTCCATTTCATTTAATTAGAGGAGACGTTGCGCACCAGAAGCTTTTAGGTCAAAGTTGAGTTTCTTGATTGCCCAGAAAGCACGGTGCTCTAATTCAATGGGGAAATGACATGCCATCCTGAACACCAATCGATACGGGAACATGCCAATTGGTGTCTTAAAAGCCGTGCGGTACGCCCATAAAGCATCATCAAACTTCACCGCCCGATTCTTGCGATTTGTGTGAACCGTTTTCTCCAGAATTAACTTGATTTCTCGGTTAGAAACTTCTGCTTGGCCATTTGTATGCGGGTGGTATGATAGCGCCACCTTATGCCTAACACCATAATTTGTCAACAAAGCATTCAACATTTTGTTACAGAATTGGGTTCCCTTATTACTAATTAAGGCTCGAGGTGTCCCGAACCGTGTCATGACATTTTGTTGAAGGAACTTTAAGACCAATTTGGCATCATTTGTAAGTGTTGCCACAACCTCGACCCATTTGGACACATAATCCAATGCTAACAAAATATACTCCTTGCCAAATAACGGTGGAAATGGCCCCATGAAATCAATGCCCCACACATCAAACAACTCAAGTTCAAGAATGGACGTCAATGGAAATTCATGCCTTCTTCATGTGTTACCTACCCTTTGGTATCTATCATAAGTTTTCACAAACGTGTATGAATCTTTAAACAAAGAAGGCCAGTAAAAATCTGATTGAAGTACTTTCACTGCTTTCCGAGTCGCACCAAAATGGCCGCCCCAAGGTGATGAATGGCAATGATAGAGAATACTAGCCATCTCCTCCTCCGAAACATATCTGCAGATCACCTGATCAGCACATTTCTTGAATAGCAACGGCTCATCCCACAAATAATACTTTGAATCGAAAAGGAATTTATTCCTTTGGGCTCTAGTCAAATCGAGTGGTAACACATTGCATGCAAGATAGTTCACAATATCCGCATATCAAGGAAGTGTATTTTTAACTGAAAATAGTTGTTCGTCAGGGAACACCTCTGTGATGCTAGACTCCTCACCAACGTCTTCTTGAATCAACCTTGACAAATAGTTGGCAACAACGTTCTTACTCCCTTTTTTTATCCCTTATTTCAGCATCAAACTCTTGCAATAGAAGAATCCATCTTATCAATCTCGGCTTGGCGTCTTTCTTCGCAAATAAGTACTGGATAGCCGTGTGATCCATATAGACGATCACTTTTGAACCAATAATATAAGACCAGAACTTATCACAAGCAAAAACAACGGCTAGCATTTCTTTTTCTGTCGTGGTGTAATTCTCTTGGGCATTATTCAATGTCTTACTTGCATAATAGATTAATCGGAAGATCTTCTCCTTCCGTTGGTCTAATATCACGCCAATGCTATAGTCACTCGTGTCGCACATAATCTCAAATGGCACCTCTCAGTCCGAAGCGACCATTATTGGGGCTGTGATCAACTTCTCCTTTATCGCCTTAAAGCCTTCATGCAAGCCTCACTGAATTCAAATAAAGTATCATTCTCAAGTAGGTGACATAACGGCTTCACCGTCTTCTAGAAGTCCTTAATAAAGTGCCGGTAAAAGCTAACATGCCCTAAGAAACGTTCAACTCCTTTCATATTAATCGGTGGCGGAAGCTTCTCAATCGTTTCAATCTTTGCTTGGTCTACCTCAAGCCCCTTGGAAGAGACTCGATGACCCAAGACGATCCCCTCTCTAACCATAAAGTGGCACTTCTCCCAATTGAGAACTAAATTCTTCTCCTCACATCGGTCAAGAACAAGCGCTAAATTGTATAGACAGTGATCAAAAGATGACCCAAAGACATAAAAGTCATCCATGAAGATTTCCATTTTATCTTCCACTATATCTAAGAATATTACCATCATACACCGTTGAAAAGTTTCCGGTGCATTACAAAGGCCAAACGACATACATCTATAAGCAAACGTCCCATACGGGCATGTGAAATTAGTCTTTTTTTGGTCCTCCGGTGCAATGGCTATTTGATTGTAACCTGAATAGTCGTCAAGAAAGCAATAGTACTCATATCCGGCTAATCGATCAAGCATTTGGTCAATGAAAGGAAGAGGAAAATGATCCTTCCTCGTCGTCTTATTCAATATTCTATAATCAATCCACACACGCCATCCCGTGATGGTCCATATGGGAATAAGGTCGTCCTTATCATTTTTCACTACCGTCATACCTCCTTTTTTGGGCACCACTTGTACCGGGCTTACCTACTCGCTATTGGATATAGCATATATAATTCCCGCATTCAAGAGCTTCAAAACTTTCGCTCTTACCACTTCCTTCATAGCCAGATTTAGTCGTCGTTGATGTTCAATGGAGGGTTTGAATGAATACTCCATCAAAATCTTATGCATACAAACCGAAGGGCTAATTTCTTTGATATCCGATATAGACCAAGCAAAAGTGGATCGATGCCTCTTCAAGATTCTTAGCAACTTACTCTTCTCTTCTTCCATCAAAGATGATGAAATTATAACCAGACTAGTTGAATTCTCTCCCAGAAAGATATACCAAAGATGTTCCGGTAATTGCTTGAGTAATAATCCACCGTGAGGCGGATTTAATTCCTCGGGAGAGTTCACAACTTCTTCAATATCCACCACATCAATAGGACCCTCTACGTCTTTAGATTGAGCATTCAAAGTCAGCACGTAGTCTACAATATCAAGTTCCATGGTAGAGCCTTCCTTACCAAGATCCCCCATAGATAAGGAATTTGTGAGAGTATGCTCTAACGAATCTGTCTCTATATTTGAAAGAAAGAACTCCCTCACGCAAGAGTCCACAGCATCAACTCAATTGCATTTGGGAAGTTCATCCGAAAAGTTCATAGTTTTAAAAATGTTGAACTTTATCTCTTCATCATTCACCCTTAACGTCAGATTTTCATTGTGCACATCGATTAAGGCCTTTCCCGTTGCAAGGAAAGGTCTTCCTAGGATGATCGGGATTTCTTTATCTTCTTCTATTTCTAGCACAACGAAATCCACTGAAAAAACGAATTTGTCGACCTTCACTAGCACATCCTCAATGATACCTTTAGGATAGGTTAACGAACAATCCGCCATTTGAAGAGAGATCGTTGTCGGCTTTGCACTCCCAAGTCCTACTTCCGATAAACGGAAGAAGGCAACAAATTTATACTAGCCCCAAGATCACAAAGAGTCTTATTGGTAGGGCGTGAAATACGCTGCTACTTAATCTCGCAAGTATACAAGGTCTAAGTTTTAATATAGTGGATCTTGAAGATCGGATATTATTCCCACAGAAAAAAGTGTGAATAATTGAATACCGCAATTTACGTAGTCTCATGTTATCTTGATGATAAAAGACATGATTTAAAATTAAACTAAGCTAAACTACAATTAGTGGGTTAATTCTAACTAAGTTGATTAACTAGGGATTGATTTCGTTCACTTAATACATGTTTGATTTTGTTTAGTTAATAATAATGGAGTTTAGGTATCCGACAATCTCGGTTCGTAAACTCCTCTACCACCACTTTCGAGTGTAAGACGAGGGAATATACGACTTCGTGTCGATGAAGAGGTCCCCCTCAATGTCTTAACGACTCTAGGTCGCGTGAGTCTTGACCCAACATCATCGTTTACACACTAACTAATGCCCTCTCGGGTCATTAGGTCGTAACTATGTGTTTACACTAGTCCGAATCTAGGGTTACCTCTCTCGAGTGTCAAACCCTAGATTCTCAAATCTAACCCTAATACCATTACAAGCATATTAAGATATATTAAAACAACAACCATTAAAGAAATATATATTAAATCAAACGAGTATTTACACAACTACATCTATCCCTAACTAATCTTTAATTAAACTAACATGTTTTTAGCCATTACAATAATAAATCAAGAGGATATCATCAAAATCTATAATAAACATTAAGTACAAATATGGAAACAAGGGAAGAAAATCCAAATCTCAAAGTGGAGTAGTCCACTTTCGCGAAAGAACAATTCTCCTGAGCTTCCTCTTCTCCATTGATGAACTTCCTCTTCTAGCTCTTCAAGAATTGGCCAAGAACACTTCCTAAAACTAATCTAATCTATTTCCTAAATTATCTAAACCTAACTAAGGTGGAACAGAGCTCTCAAGAACAACCAAGTCGTCTCTCATGTCAAAAAGTCTAAGGGTCTTTAACAATTGGGAGAGAAAGAGGTTAAAAAGAAAGTTTGGGAAAATATCTTCAAAATATCTGAAAACAAATATTTTTGTGAAGAGTGTCACTGCCTAATTGGTGGTTCACCACTTAGGCGGTGGTTTTAAGTCGGTTAAGCTTCTGTCGGATCTTCGCCTAGGCGGTGGCTGCTGGCACAACATTCTGACGATTTCTCGCCTAGGCGGTGGTTTTCTCGCTTGGGCGGTGGTTCAACATCTCAGCTCTCCAACATTCTGCCTCTTTTCCGCCTAGGCGGTGGAACTTCCACCTAGGCAGTGGTCTTCATTCATCGAAACCTTATTTTTCACATTTTGTTCACCGTTTCTCTACCAGTTTCATTTGTTTATCGCCCTTTAACGTCCTTTCACCTGTTTTACACTAAAACAAACTAAAACATAATTAAATATAACTAATACGCTTGAAAACTAATAAATTCGGTTTCGAAATAGATAAGTTTTTCACACCTATCAATACCCCCAAACTTAGAATTTTGCTAGTCCTCGAGCAAAACACTAACACTAAACTAAACTAACTAATAAACTAACCAACTATAAATGAAAAACTTAACACAAAAGAAGTATATGCATGTAAATATAAAGTTAAATCTAAATGACCAATTTGTTCCTCCATCAACATCCCTAAATCTGATCAAGTTCGGGAAGTAAACCACACCAAGTGGTGTTCTAGAATTTCTACTATCAATATCAATAAGAACTATTCTAGATCCATTTGAAGTGTGTGTGTGAGAACTCAAATGTCTAACTATTGAAATACCGGATTGGATTATTCAATTGTTAAGCTCATAACTTATACTGTTGAAGGATTCAGGAAAACCATACGCTTGATTGGAGTCTACTATCCACTAATGTAGGCTCGAATATTCACAGAAATCAATAGGGCTTGGTTTGGCTTTGGAGAATGACCACGGGTATCACTGGAATTAAAAATAGATAATCATTTTAAATGAACGATACCCGAGGTAAAATCGCTTGTCGCTATCCTCTCTCATGACCCCACACATTTAAAGTACAACTCTGAATAAGAACTGAAGATCCTTGTATTCACTTGTCGAAAGAAAAGAAAATGAAAACTATATACAATTTTTTTTAACAACATATTCCTAAATTAATTCGAATTATTACAGTTTTAGGAGAGTGCAAAAAGAAGTTAGAGAAACACACCCCAAACTTATTCGAATTTATAAAATTTTAGGAATATGTAAAATGAAATGAAAGAAACACACCCCCAAACTTATTTTAGGAGCATGCAAAAAAGAAATACGAAAGTGACAAGTGAATACACTAATACTGAATCAATAAAAATTCATCCGAAACCCGACCGCTCACTTGATTTTACTCAATTTTGAAAATTAGGCTTAGCGACATTGGGTTAGGAAAAATTTAAATGAAAGGAAAAAATTTGAACGTTTTTAGAATTGATTACGTTATCGGCTTTGACAGGGGAAATAAGGAATAAATATTTTCAGGTTAGCTACAATGGTTCAAGCGAAAAAAATGACGGCCTAAATCACGTCTCCGGAATTACCTTATTTTGGATTCCGCCCCAAGTTTCCCCCAAATCAAGTTTTAGTTTCCTCATTTTCTATTATGAGCTTAATATTGAATAATCAACGTCTAATTGTTCAGATTATTATACATTGAGTTTGAATGTCGTGCAATTTTTGGATCAAGATAATTTTTACCCAATCAACATGTTAAGCACACAAAACACGCATGGAATGTATTACCCCCGACCTCAATATGCACTTAGGGGATAATTCTCATCATCGGGTATTGGCCCAAATGAACTCAACAACTAAACATGCTAATACATCTTCATACATACACAATTCTAAACTAAATCTAATACTAACATACATTATTTAATCTAACACTACACATGCAAAAACAAAAATTAAACTAAACTAAACTAAAAATTTAAAAACTAAAACATTCAAAATAATAAAATACATACATAAACATAATTTTGTACAACAAAAATTTTGCATTTTGTTCAAAAAATAATAATGGTTCATCATTTTCTACAAAAAAATCAAAATGGATGAACATCCATTAAACTATCATCTACTCCATACCAATACATGCTTGAACAAAAGAAGTGTTCCTCAGTTAGCGAACCTAATATACATATAGCATAAATGCATACAAAATGGGTTGAACACATACCTAGGGAATAAGACTTATTCCCTATTGTTCACCTGACGAGGAGTCATCACCGTCATCTTGTTGGAAATGAGAGTGTGGTCTCTGTAGTAGATGTGGCGGCACAGATGGCATCGGAGGGTAATCGTCCATCTCAAGGCTAAGGCCATCCTGAATCTTCCGTTGGACTCGATCTTGCTGCCTCGAATATTAGTCCAGGAAAGAAGCAATCTCGTATTGATTTTGGAGGACTATCTGAAGCTTATTAATAATCCTCTCCTGGGAGTTTTCATTTCGGGCTTCAGAAGGTCCCGCCGTCTCGTCGTTTGGCTCTTCCCCTTCCTCAGACTCGGGCTCGGCTGCCTCTTGCGCCCCAGTATTCCACAAATTGTTTATCTTTGAAAGATCAAGTGGAATGATAGGGTGGCACAGGCTTCCCCCGGATACCGTCACTCCAGCTAGTTGGAAAATATGGGTCAATAGTGACGGAAACGGAAGCCCACCTTTTACCGACTTCGCAGCATGTATGATCGAGGAGTAGATAAAAAATCCAACGTTGATTTCTTGCCCAATTTGAATTTTGTAGATCAAAAAGGCCCTGTCTTTTGAGACGTCTGAAAGATGTGACGCCGGTAGAAGGTTTCCACATATGAAGTGGTGCCAGATTTATGGAATTGGCTTCTGGTATTTCACCGAGAAGGTAGCGACATTCGGCCCCTGGTGTTTGCACTTAACTTCGCCGGATGTGATCTTGGTAATGACCCTATGCAAAGTAGGTTCTTGGCTTTCAGGGGACCTCGGTGCCAAAAGTCCAAAGAGATGATTGATAAAATCTGGGCTGAAGATGATCGCCCGATTTCAAACTCTAGCTTGGTCATCTATGGCCTCCATAGCATTAGCGTAAAACTCTCTGACCAAAGCGACCTCGCCCGGGAGTGGCTATTTACAGAATTGCTCCCATTGACGGCTTAGGATTTCTTGTTGAAATTCAGCTGGGAGATCCTCTATCGGACCGAAACCCTGTTGACGTATGCAGGCACGATAGGTTTCGTGTTCTTTGAAGTGCTCCTCCGCTTGTTTTGACACAAAACGGGTGGCATCATAGTCAACGTCAGTCGGCACCCCTTGTTGCAAACTCGACCCTTCTCCTCTCGCCCTCTTCTTTGCTACCCTTTTTGGCATTTCCTAACAATTACAATCACAAAAACCAATACAACCTCATCATATATGAACAATTGAAAAACATGAACCTCCCTAATCACTTTGTCAAGAACACATATATCTCATAACGAACACCCATTTGAACGTTTCAAACAAATTTCACAAATGTGACATCCTATCTTAGTTCATATACTCAACCAATCCAATTAAACATTCTTATCACCAAGAATCAAACCAAAAACCCATAGAACTTTGAAATCGCGAAAATAGGGTTAAGGGGTTTTGGGCAAAACTTCAAAATCCAATGATTTTTTTTTTTTAACATAATCATGCAAACCAACCAAAAATGTCAACAACTAGACTAAATGTAAAGTAAATGGAACTTACTTGTTGAAAATTTATGGTCCAATCAAAAGAGAATGAAGAAATCGAACCGTTCGCGCAGAAACCCTAAATTTTCGGAAATAGGAGTGGAGATTCGATTCTTGGAGATTGATTCATGATGGAAATGACTTATTTTGGTAATGGAAGCATGATTTTTTTTAGTATTGGAACGGTTTGGAAGTGAGGTTTTAGAGAGAATGTGGACGATTCTTGGGGAAGAAGGCTTGCGATTTTAATTTTTGAACGACCAGGTTGTTTTAACTGCAGAAGGTCCACCGCTTAGGCGGTGGAGCCCTTTTCTTAAAATAAAACCTTTTTGATGAAATTCCGCCTAAGCGAAATTACACCAGTGTGAAAACTCATATTGTTTTGCTGCTAATCCGCCTAAGCGGTGGTTTTTCCGTCTAGGCGATGGAGTATATTTTTAAAATTTGTTGCATCCTGTATTTTTACCGCCTAAGCATTGGGTCGTTTTTGCTGGAAAAACACATAACCTATATTTTTACCACTTAGGTGGTGGGCTTGTAGCTCCTACTTTCATGTTTTTCGCAAATTTTCAAAATTCAGCTTTACCCCGTACATTTTCACTTCGCTTGTTCAAAGTGTTTAAACTTAAAATGCTTTTCCAAGCATCCATACTCCTAAATTCACTTCCGAACACGTTCTGAAGCCATGCCGGCTTCCAAAAAAAATAAATAATAAAATAAATAGTAAAACAAATTGGGTAATTTGATACCCTAAGTTTCATTTCAAAAAATTATAGCGCTTGAGTTACCGTCCCCAGCTAGACTTTCGTGTTGCTAAGTATTTTTCACCAAAATTCCCTATAAACAAGGAATTTGGGCTCAAATGCTCAGTCGGATCAAGATCATGAATTGAAGTCGGCATCATCTCTCTGTCATTATCATTTGCAATATAAGCTCGATCTCGGGGTTCAGAATTAACCTTCTTCATCGTTTCTCGCACAACGTGATCACACTAACAAAGTGAAGCAAAAATAAAAATTAAAAATAAAGCAAAATAAATGTCAGAATTAACAATCGACCACTTAGTCACAATATCAACTTAAAATTCACACTAATACCCGACAACGGCGCCAAAAACTTGGTAGGGCGTGAAATATGCCTCTACTTACTCTCGCAAGTATACGAGGTCTAAGTTTTAATATAGTGGATCTTGAAGATCGGATATCGTTCCCACAGAGAAAAGTGTGAATAATTGAATACCTCAATTTACGTAGTCTCATGTTATCTTGATGATTAAAGATATGATTTAAAATTAAACTAAGCTAAACTACAATTGGTGGGTTAATTCTAACTAAGTTGATTAACTAGGGATTTATTTTGTTCACTTAATACATGTTTGATTTTGTTTAGTTAATAATAACGGAGTTTAGGTATCTGACAATCTCGGTTCGTAAACTCCTCCGCCACATTTTTTGAGTATAAGACGAGGGAATATGCGACTTCGTGTTGACGACGAGGTCCCCCTCAATGTCTTAACCATTGTAGGCCACGTGAGTCTTGACCCAACGTCATCGATTGCACACTAACTAACGCCCTCCCGGGTCGTTAGGTCATAACGATGTGTTTACCCTAGTCCGAATCCAGGGATACCTCTCCCGAGTGTCAAACCCTAGATTCTCAAATTCAACCTTAATACCATTACAAGCATATTAAGATCATCATCAAATGATAAACACAATCGGAATTAAAACAACAAACGTTAAAGAAACATATATTAAACCAAACGAGTATTTACACAACTACATCTATCCCTAACTAATCTTTAATTAAACTAACATGTTCTTAGCCATTAAAATAATAAGTCAAGAGGATATCATCAATATTTATAATAAACATTAAGTACAAAGATGGAAACAAGGGAAGAAAATCCAAATCTCAAAGTGGAGTAGTCCACTTTCGCCAAAGAACAATCCTCCCGAGCTTCCTCTTCTCCATTGATGAACTTCCTCTTCTAGCTCCTCAAGAATTGGTCAAGAACACTTCCTAAAACTAATCTAATCTACCTCCTAAATTATATAAACCTAACTAAGGTGGAAGAGAGCTCTCAAGAACACCCAAGCCCTCTCTCACGTCTAAAAGTCTAAGGGTCTTTAACAATTGGGGGAGAAAGGGGTTAAAAAAAAGGTTTGGGAAAATATCTTCAAAATATCTTAAATCAGATATTTCTGTGCAGAGTGTCACCGCCTAAGCAGTGATTCATCGCTTAGGTGGTGGTTTTAAGTCGGTTAAGTTTCTGTCGGATCTTCGCCTAGGCGGTGGTTTCTCCGCCTAGGCGGTGGCTGCTGGCACAATATTCTGATGATTTCTCTCATAGGTGGTGGTTTTCTCGCCTAGGAGGTGATTCAGCACCTCAGCTCTCCAACATTCTGCCTCTTTTCTGCTTAGGCGGTGGTCTTCATTTACCGAAACCCTATTTTTCACATTTTGTTCACCGTTTCTCCACCGTTTTCACTTGTTTATCGCCCTTTAACATCCTTTCACCTGTTTTACACTAAAACAAACTAAAACACAATTAAATATAACTAATACGCTTGAAAACTAACAAATTCGGTTTCGAAATAGATAGGTTTTTCACACCTATCAATACCCCCAAACTTAGAATTTTGCTTGTCCTCGAGCAAAACACTAACACTAAACTAAATTAACTAATAAACTAACCAACTAAAATTGAAAAACGTAACACAAAAGAAGTATATGCATGTAAATATAAAGTTCAATCGAAAGGACCAATTTGTTCCTCCCTCAACATCCCTAAATCTGATCAAGTTCCGGAAGTAACACACCAAGTGGTGTTCTAGAATTTCAACTATCAATATCAATAAAAATCATTCTAGATCCATTTGAAGTGTGTGTGTGAGAACTCAAATGTGTAACTATTCAAATACCAGATTGGATTATTCAATTGTTAAGCTCATAACTTATACCGTTGAAGGATTCAGGAAAACCATACGTTTGCTCACCTCTACTTCTCTTCCGCTCGTCAACTTAATCACCTTGCATTCCTTAGGGTTGGTTTCCGTGTTGCTTGGAAACTTTTCCTTTTGTTGTTCTTGGATGGACCTAGCAAGTTGCACGATTTGAGTTTCTAAAGACTTCACCCTGGCATTGGTGTTTGTACAAGTTGTGTCAATCGAGTCAAACTGTGTCTCATGTTTGTTCAGCTGGTTATGCGTCTCACGCATCATAGTCTGAGTCTCCTTCATAAACGAACCCAATACTTCATCCAAATTTGATTTTGGATTATGCATCGGTGGTTGTTGCATTTGACGATTGGATTGCATTGGATATCGCGGAGCTTGATTTCAATATCCCGGAGGTGGTCGCAAAGAGTTCTGGTTCTTCGCATATGAGAAGTTCTCATGGTTGCGAAGTCTAGGATTGTAATGAGTTGGAATATTGGTAGCGGGCCTGAAAGTATAAGCTCGGTTTTTTAGAAAGTAGCATTCCTCGAACTCATTATCCAATCCTGATTGAGAACAACTTGCAACATTCTCCTCCCCTTAACTTGACAAAGCGCCTTTAGTAGACAAGGCGACCAATTGATCCGAGAGCTTGGACACTTGGGCTAATAACGTTGCAATATGGTCAGATTCTTGAATAGAAGAGACCCGTCTTCTCTTGTTCTTCTCATTCGGCCTTCGATAATTGTTGGCCACCATTTCTTCCAGTAGTACATTAGCTTCAACTGGGGTTTTGGATAACAACGATCTTCTCGAGGCAGCATCAACGATCATTCTAGTTTGGCCATCCAACCCGTTGTAAAACAATTGGGTTTGAAACCAATCCTGATACCTATGTTAGGGGCACCTTCGCAATAGATCCTTGAATCGCTCTCACTCAAATAACGGCTCAAAGTCTCTCTGGAAAAACTGCGCAATCTCACTTCAGAGTTGAGAAGTCTAGGAAGGTAGAAAGAACTTAGTAAGGAACCTTTGTGCAAGGTCCTCCCAAGTATTGATGCTCCCTGGTTGGATAGATTAGAACCAACCCCGTGTTCTATCACGTAATGAGAAAATGAATAACCTCAACCGTATAACATCCTCTACAATACCATTGATTTTCACAGTGTCACATATCTCTAGAAAGGTAGCCAAATGGACATTGGGATCTTCATTCAAATTCTCGCTATATTGGTTTTGTTGAACTATGTTGATCAGGGCGGGCTTCAACTTGAAATTGGTCGCTTGGATTGGTTGCCTCCAGATGCCTGAATAATTATCCAGCATTAATGGTCGATAATAGTCCCTAAGGACTCGTTGTGGGCGCTCTTGTTCTGGAGGCTGGAGTGCCTGCGGCTCCGGCAATTGTGGGACGTTGTCACCTCTCCCGGCCATAGTGGTGGATTTCTCCTATTTCTGTTTACTAATTCATTTACTACACCGCATGCACTGTTCAGTTCAAATAAATAAATCAAATAAACAAATGAATTGAATGAAATTAAAAATAAAAGAATTATCATGAATAACATTCAACTACTTGATCACAATATCAATTTAATTTAAACACCATGTTCCCCGACAACGGCGCCAAAAACTTGTACATGCTAGGATTCTTCATGAAGTCCTCGCGGTATTGACTACTCGCAAGTGCACGAGGTCTAGTTTTAATATAATGGATCTTGTAAGATCGGATATCGTTCCACTAGGAACACGTGTAAAGTGATTGATTATTGTGATTGATATAGTCTCATATTATCCCGATTTTTCAATAATGGTTTGCATTCTATTTAATCTACTAAGATAAATGACAACTATTAGGTTAGTTCTAATTACACTAATTACTTATATATTTATTTCCTTCACATAATGAATATTTGATTTCATTTAGTTAGTTATAACGGTGTTTATCTATTCCTACAATCTCTGTATCTACAACTCTTCCGCTATCTCTCCCGAGTGTAAGACGGGAGATTACACGAATTTGTGTTAACGAAGAAGTCCCCCTCAACGCCTTAACGAACCTAGGTCGTGTGAGTCTTGAGCCAACGTCATGGATTGCATACGTTCTAACGCCTTCCCGGGTCGTTAAAACGTCACATCGTGTTTACCCTAGTTCGAATCTGGAGTTACCTCTCCCGAGTGTCAAATCCCATATTCCTGGTTTATCAATACAAGCATAATATCAAGAATAACGGTAAATATAATCAGATTTAGACAAACAACACGTTAAAGTAACATTAATTCATTCAACTTAACATTTATATGATTTCAACAACACCTAAATAACATTTAATTAATACTATAAGATCTTAGCCATATACCATACAAAACAAGAGTGATTCAACATTATTAGATATGGAAAAGTAATTATAGAGATAAAAATAAGAGAAGAATGATCAAATCTGAAAGTGAAACGATCCACTATCGCTAATGATCAATCCGCAAGTGATTTCTCTTTGCCCGAATGATAAATCTCCTCATTGATCTCTCAAATATATCTTAAGAACTCTATACTAGGGTTAGGGATGATCAACAACCCTTTTCAGATGTGTGGAAGTGGTATTTATAGGCCTAATGTTTCAAAGATATCTAAACAGATATTTTCCTCTATGCAGAGCTGTTCGCCGCGGCGGTTGGGATCACCGTTGCGGCAATGGGTTGAGTCGGTTAGTGCACCGCTGCGGTGGTGGGATCCCTGCTGTGGCAGTGAAGCTTTTGACGATTTCTCTGTTGTTTAATCGCCGCGACGGTGGCTTCTATCGTTGCGATGGTGGAGCCTTTGAGCAGAAATCACAACACCTCTACATCTTCATCGCCGCGGTGGTGAGGCTTCAGAAGGAAAACACATCATTTCTGTATCTTCACCGTCACGGCGATGGATCTACTACTGCGGCGGTGAGGCTTCAGAAGGAAAACACATCATCTCTACCTCTTCACCGCTATGGCGATGACTTGCTGTCATGAAACCTTATCTTTTTCCTTCGTTTCTTCACCATTCTCCTACCATTTTTCCTGTTTATAGCTCGTTTACATCCCTACACCTGAATAACATAAATAGTAACAAAAACACAATAAAAAATTAATAAAACACTCGAAAACTGGTAAATTCGGTTTAGAAATAGACAGGTATTTTACACCTATCAGTATCATTTGCAACAACAATTCATGGTTACAATTAATTCTCGCATCGAAGATTTTTGTTCAGAGATTCAATTTATCACCGCCTTCCATATCCGATCTATCGATGGCTTCTCTTTTAGTTCCTTGCCCAAAAACCTTAGCCCTATTGGTTTCTTTTCACCCCATATCAATGTCGATGCTGTTATTGACCGCTGGATCTTCCCTGGAGAACTCCAATGGCTTCGTGCTAAGGTGTTCTAGCAGGAAGGCATCAGATGTGTTCAAAATGTGTTCTCCGCTTAGTGAGGTCACTATTGAGGGTTTTAGAGGAAAAAGTATGGCGAACGAGAGCGATTTGGCCTCGGTCGGCTGCGGCGATTTGTCGGTGAAGAGGCCCAAAGTAGTTGAGCAAAACATCGAGGACGACGATGTTTCCATTTCATCTATTTATGTAGATATGGAGGACGCCAACTATCAAGATAAGGTGTATCAATGTAACCTCTCCAACTTTACCCAGATGACTATGGTAACAGATATTCAACCGGCATTTGAAGACTTGAACAACAAGGTCACAACTGCTCAAGAAGGGTCAGATTATGAAGAACTTGTTGAAGAAGTTGTTCATGTTGAGAGTGCAATAACTGAAGAGGTAATTTCGGTTTGTGCACCCCAACTGTTTGATGAAATATCGAAACAAGGCTATATTCCAGACCAAGTAGATTTTATTATTTCCATAACTACCTGTAGAGAGCTGAAGAACAACAGAATATTCCTGCAACTTCTCGAAATAGTGGTTAACAGGGAATCGCATGAATGTTGGAATGAACCATGGCGACGCCCATGCATTCAATCTCGACACGCTGCTGAAGCTTGTGTACGTATAGCACACTGATGGAAAACCCACTTGTTTTGTTCTTGAAATGTTGAGCCGAGACAATCCGAAAATCAATTCTCCTCAAGCTTTGTTGTCTTCCCATGGATCTAGTAATTTGTTAGATTTAGCTGATAATACTTCAGATCCGAATGTTGTTGATTTCAACAACCTGAATAGGTGTCGAAAAGTTGATAATATCTCATGGGAGAGAAGAACAATTGAGAAGACATCAAGATCAAACAAGTACTTGTTTGCAATTTGCACTTTAGGGCAAATGTCGACCCACTTGATTTGCTTAGAGAGGCACATGTTCTTCGCAGCTGTTCTTAGACTTGTTTTCATTATTCCAAGCTCCAAAGTTGACTATGAATTCAATACGATTTTAGACATTGATCACATAAACAAATACCTGGGAAGACAGGTTGTTGATCTATTCGAAGAATTTTCTAATTCGAGGACGAATCACATGCACACAAACAAATTTTTATGCTATTTCTCATTTCCACAATCTTGTTTTCTTGATGTTCAACGTGTTAAGAAGTTGAAGGCTTTGGGGATCACCATAGATTTTATCATAGGCTTACCACTATCGCGTGCATTGTCACAAACGTTTACCTATAACACACCTAAATCGTGGGTCTCTTTTCTGCATTGGGCTTACCCTGATCTACATCTTGAGGATAAGGTGGTGTTTCAAGACAGCGGGAATAATACTACCCTAAAGCCCATTTCCAATCAAAGAAGCAGCCCCATTTCATTGGAAGCAGAGGAGTATAAAGGCCAGAAATGAAATACTCTTGAGGCATGAAATAAAACAGTGAACCTTCCTCCTCTAATTCTTCTTCGTTTTCTTTTTTGGAATTCTTCTCTTATTTTTTCTTCCGTTTCTTGTAATTGGAGTTGGCATTCACTCGAAGAGTGTTTCACTTTCTCAGGGCGTATCAAAGAACCTCTGGCGCCCATCGCCCAGATCCTTGTAAAAATTATTCCTCAGCGTGTCAGAATCATATGTTGCGAAATTAGTATAAACTACTGGAGAGAGGGGATTTCAATTCATTTAAAACAAAGAGAATAGAAAATTAAAACCCTGAAGTAGAAAACATATTTTTATAGGAAAAATCTTACGAAGATGGAGTCATAGACATCCTAATTTGAAGCCATGGCTTGAACCACAAAGTTCAAATTGCCACAGATCCGGCTGCTAGGGTAGGAGAGACAGATTGGATAGATTCAACTCTGAGTTAGGATTGAGTTAGGGTTGCGAGAGAGGTACGAGCGACAAGGAACCTTTCTTTCCTTAGATTTGGCTGCTATGATTAAATAATTGGCTACTCTAGTTGAATCTTCTACTGATCTTGTGGCAGAGAAGGAGCCAAGAGCAGCAAACAGAAGCGCTAATAGCCGCGCGAAACAGCAACAGGGAAACCAACAAGTTATTGCTCAAGTGGTTAACAAGCTTGCGTTAAAACAGTTGAGGGACCCCTGTAAGGTCAGGAGTTCAAGCCTATAGAAAAACACTTGTTGGGAGATGCAACCACAGTTCTCCAAGCGAGGTTAGTCTCACATCCAAAGGGTATGGAGGCACTCGTAAGAAAAAAAAATAGCCTGAATTATTATTATTATTATTATTATTATTATTATTATTATTATTAGGGTTAATAGCACTTTACTCCCATGTGGTTTGGCCAATTTTCACTTTATCCCCTTGTAGTTTGGAAATCGTCACTTATCCCCTGTGGTCAGATATTTGTTGCACTTATATCTGATCACAGGGGGTAAAGTTTAATTAACCCTTATTATTATTGAACGCGCCCCGATTTTCCAGAGAAAACTAAAAACAAATATAGATATATAGATATTTGTTTATATATGCTTGGCACTGGTAAAACGAGAAGGGTTTTTAAAAAACGTCGATTTTCTCATTAAAATATACTTAAGCCTGTTTTAGAAAAAGGAGTCGCCACCTAGCATTGGGTTTAAATGATGTGCTAGGTCACCATATTTTTCTTTTTTGAAAATAATTTAAAAAAAATGGCTTAAGTAAAATTTGACTCCAAAAATAATATGGTCTAACCAGAGATTCGTTTAAAGAGTTCGGGGGTCAGTTACGCTCGGGGAAGTTGTCAAGCACCCCAAGACGCCCGTCCAAAGACGGTACCTTATCCGATTAAGTCCAATTAGAATTTAAATCCGAATGTTTTTATTTTATTTTTAAATCCTCCTTATATACACATATACACATACACACACATTGAGGGAAGTGATCTCCCTTCTAAACCTAGACCGTTCTGATTGAAGGTTGGGAATTTTCCACCTCGTATTGTTAGCACATTATATTTAATACAAATTAAATAAAACACCCGCACACACGCATCGAGGAGAGTAATTCCCTTCTAAATTTAGCCATTCAAATTGAAGGTTGGGAATTTTTCACCTCGTATTGTTAGCACATTATATTTAATACAAATTAAATAAAACACCCGCACACACGCATCGAGGAGAGTAATTCCCTTCTAAATTTATGCCGTTCAAATTGAAGGTTGGGAATTTTCCACCTCATATTGTTAGTACATTATATTTAATACAAATTAAATAAAACACCCGCACACACGCATCGAGGAGAGTAATTCCCTTCTAAATTTAGCCATTCAAATTAAAGGTTGGGAATTTTCCACCTCGTATTGTTAGCACATTATATTTAATACAAATTAAATAAAACACCCGCACACACGCATCGAGGAGAGTAATTCCCTTTTAAATTTTAGCCATTCAAATTGAAGGTTGGGAATTTTCCACCTCGTATTGTTAGCATATTATATTTAATATAAATTAAATAAAACACCCGCACGCACGCATTGAGGAGAGTAATTCCCTTCTAAATTTTAGCCATTCAAATTGAAGGTTGAGAATTTTCCACCTCGTATTGTTAGCACATTATATTTAATATAAATTAAATAAAACACCCGCACACACGCATCGAGGAGAGTAATTCCCTTCTAAATTTTAGCCATTCAAATTGAAGGTTGAGAATTTTCCACCTCGTATTGTTAGCACATTATATTTAATACAAATTAAATAAAACACCCGCACACACGCATCGAGGGGAGTAATTCCCTTCTAAATTTTAGCCATTCAAATTGAAGGTTGAGAATTTTCCACCTCGTATTATTTACTCAAAAAAAAAAAAAAAAAAAAGAAAAGAAAAAGTAATAAATAAATAAATAAATAATAAATGAAGAAGAAAAAAAAAATCTAATTTACAAAAAAAAAAATTAGTATAATAACAACTAAACAAAATAAGAGTAAGATTTACAACAGATGAAAATTTACCACTTTCTTGGAGATTTTTCTTCTTCAAAATTACAATAAAATGAAAATAATATTATTTTCTTCAAAATTTTTCTCCAGATTTCCCTTCTCCCTTACAAAAATTCCTCTCAAAAAATTTCTTCCCCTCAAAATCCTCCCCTCCCTCTTGTGATCCTTCCTCTATTTATAGGAAGGAAAGTGGAACTTTGCCGACAAAAAACAAACACAAAAAGTAAAAAAAATATTAAAAAAAGGGGTGGGTGCACCGAAATTCGGTGCACCCACCAGCTTTTGGGTGCACCGAATTTCGGTGCACCCAAAACTTTGGCTGATCCCATGCTGGCCGGATGTACGGCCAGCAATAAAGCTGGCCGCACATGCGGCCAGCGGCACTGGTCGCTACAGCGACCAGCCCTTGGTCGCACGTGCGACCTTAATGCACCCCCCCACCCCCGTTCGGTCCAGGCCTCTCTCGTTCTCGTTTGTTTCTGGTCCATTTTGTTCCGAATTAACGCGTTTTTATTCCACTTCGAAAAATCTACAAAACAAAATAAAAATAAATAAATCAATTACTAATATTTAATTACTTAAAAGATTAATAAAACTTAATTTAGCAGTATTAAATCGCACAAATACGGTACAATCAAAACAAAATAAATAGGAAAATAAAATAAAGGTAACTATAAAATAAAGTATGATTTTTTGCGAGGCGGTCAAAATGCCGTGTCTACAGCTACCCCTCTTTGTTATGCAAGTCCCACTTGCTTGACAAAGATAAAAGACCACGTCATTTTGATCGTCCAATTTTTTTTTATTTTTTTATTTTTTTTTTTGTATTTTCAATAAATAAAATAAAATGACTCATGACGAACAAGTGTACGTTTAGAGTAATAAAAGAAGACTCATGACGAACAAGTGTCCGTTTAGAAAAAGATGACTCATGACGATGTTCATGATAAACAAATGTCCGTTTAGAGGATCGTTTAGAGTGATAAAAAAAATTAACTCGTGATGATACTCATGACGAACAAGTGTCTGTTAAGATGATCGTTTAGAGTAATAAAATAATTCATGACGGTACTCATGACGAACATGTGTCCGTTTAGAGGATCGTTTAGAATAAAAAAATGACGACTCATGACAATACTCATGACAAACGCGTGTCTGTTTAGAGGATCATTTAGAGTGATAAAAAAATGACTCCTGACGATACTCATGACGAACACGTGTCCATTTAGAGGATCGTTTAGAGTAATAAAAAAATGACTTCTGCAGATACTTATGACGACCACGTGTCCGTTTAGAGGAATAAAAGAATGATTCATGACGATGTTCATGACAAACAAATGTCCGTTTAGAAGATCATTTAGAGTGATAAAAAAAAATTAACTCGTAATGATACTCATGACGAACCAGTGTCTGTAAAGATGATCGTTTAGAGTAATAAAATGATTCATGACGGTACTCATGACGAACATGTGTCCGTTTTAGAAGATCGTTTAGAGTAATAAAAAAATGACTCATGACGATACTCATGACGAACAAGTGTCTGTTTAGAGGATTGTTTAGAGTAATAAAAATTATTCGTGCCCCAGCCCTCTTGGCCAGGGGCCTAAAGAAAGTTCAAGAGTATAAAATATGCCCTAACTTGTGACTGAGCCATAATGAGAGAGGAAAGATATAAATGTGCCCCAGCCGAACTCTCAGATGACCGAACATTTATAGATCGCTTGCGTACCTTAGTATTATGCCGAGGATCAAGTTTAGCGTAGTTCACTTTTCGCCCTTTTCAGGGCAAAACGCATACCTGGACGCTCATTTAGAGCTTTGGAACTTTCAGCAATAAAAAGTTTCTAATTTGAACCGGAAGGTAAGAAGTCTTTGTGAGAGAGAAATTCAGGCTTCCATGTCCTTTGAAAAGCCTGTAATTGAACAAAAACACATGTAACACGAACATTTAGTTTGAAAAACTTGTCACTCTTTACGACTCGCAATTCCGTCCAACCGGAAGGTAAGAAAACTTTGTGAGAGAAAAATCCATGCTTCCATGTCCTTTGAAAACCCTGTAATTGAACAAAAAAACACATGTAACACGAAAATTTAGTTTGAAAAACTTGTCACTCTTTACGACTCGCAATTCTGTCCCCCCTTTTCCATCGCAATCCCTCATTTGATGGCGCTTGACTTTCTCAAGTCACGGGACAGTATCGGGAGATTTTTCCGTCTCGTCCTTCCATCAATCTTAGAGATGTACTTTCTGGAGGTTTTTTCCGGGTTGTTGGTAGGGTCTGTTTTTTTTTTTTTTTTGGACAACATCCCTATCAGCCTTTATTTCTCTGCACCCGCCGATTCTCACTTTCTCTTTTCTACTAGGCATCCTCAGTGCTTTGGAGAATCACATACTCCTGCTTGCTTTGTATTTTTTAAATCCTGCAAAACTGATTTAACCAAATATGGGAAAACGTGTAAAACTTTACCCCAAACAGGTATCTTTATCACCAGATATGTTGACTGTGAGATTTCAAGTCGGATTGTCTGACAAGTATGATTTCAATGCAAATTTGAGCCATATTCGATGTTCCTTTTCACAGATTCCAACTCTTGCTCAAATCCATCAAGTTCCGAACACAGAAAAGTCTTACGGTCAATGGAAGTCAACCGTAGTGGGAATTCCAAAAATGCCCCTAGGAGTGATCTAACTGTTTTTTTTTTTTTTTTGCGACACGGTCTCTACATTTTTCTCATAGCGCCCTTTCGAGTTTTCACCATGTTCGAGCCGTATTTTTCCTTTTTTTTTTTTTTTTGGAAGCAACAGATAATCACAAATTGAAATAAATTTACTTAGAAAATAAGGACATTTATTAGGCAAAGTATTTCTTTACAGAATCCGAGTTTAGGGGCTCGGGAAATACATCACCATCCATTTCCTGGAGAATCAACGCTCCACCGCTCAAAGCCTTATGAACAACAAAAGGACCTTCCCAATTTGGCGCGAACTTACCCTTAGCTTCATCTTGGAAAGGAAAGATTTTCTTCAAAACTAACTCACCGACCTTGAAGACTCTAGGGTATACCCGTTTATCATGAGCTCTAGTAATCCTCTGTCTGTAACACTGTCTGTGGCATATCGCTGTCAGCCGCTTTTCATCGATTAAACAAAGTTGGTCCAACCGTTGTTGTACCCATTCAGTTTCATCAAGCTCGGTCTCTATGAGCACTCGTAGAGATGAAATTTCCACCTCGGCTGGTATCACCGCTTCTGTGCCATAAACCAGAGAATAGGGGGTTGCCCCTGTCGAGGTCCGAACCGAGGTTCGGTAAGCCATCAAAGCATATGGCAGCATATCATCCCATTCCTTATAATTGTCAATCATCTTCCGGAGAATTTTCTTTATATTTTTGTTGGCGGCTTCCACTGCTCCATTCATTTTTGGACGGTAAGGCGCTGAGTTTTTGTGCTCGATCTTGAACTGCTGATATATTTTCTGTATTTTTGAACCCTTCAGGTTTTTAGCATTGTCGGTTATCAATGTTTGCGGCAAACCGTATCTTGACACAATATTTTCTTTGATGAATCGAGCTACTATCTTTTGAGTCACTCGGGTTAATGAAACGGCTTCTACCCACTTGGAAAAATAATCAATTGCCACCAGGATAAAGCGATGACCACTCGGCGCCTTAGGGGTAACTTCCCCAATCACGTCCATACCCCACATTGAGAAGGGCCATGGGGCCGCTAAGCAATGAAGGTGCGAAGGTGGGACATGGATTTGATCACCATGAATCTGACACTTATGGCATCTTCGAACAAACTGCACGCAGTCGCTTTCCATTGTTAGCCAAAAATGACCGGTCCTCAGGATCTTCTTGGCAAGCATGAAGCCGCTCATGTGAGGTCCACATATGCCACCATGGACCTCTTTCATCAACTGGATGGCCTCTTCGACTCCAACACATCTCAACAGGCCCATGTCAGGGGAGCGTTTGTACAATGTCTCCCCGCTTAGGAAGAATTGGCCTGCTAACCTCCGGAGAGTTTTCCGGTCAACACTTGATGCCCCTTCCAGATACTCCTGATTTTTTAGAAAGTTCTTTATGTCATGGTACCACGGGTCTTTGGCTGGCTCAGATTCAAGCTGGCAGCAGTGGGCCGGTCGGCGTTGAACTCGGATCACCACTGGAATGATATCATCATCTTCTCGAGTTATAGATATCATAGATGCCAAGGTAGCTAAGGCATCGACGAAGTCATTTTTTAGCCTCGGTATGCTTTCAAATTCTATTATTGTAAATTGCTCGCACAACTCCAAGAGGTGATTGTTATAGCCTATCAAGGTCGGATCTCTCGTGGCATATTTATCCGTCACCTGATTGATTATCAGCTCAGAATCTCCGAACACTAGCAATTCTTTGATTTTCATATCGACAGCCAGCTGGAGTCCCAGAATACAGGCTTCGTACTCAGCTCGATTATTTGTGCTCTGGAACTTCAACTTGGAAGCCACTGGATAATGCTGTTTGCCCGGAGAAACCAAAACGGCTCCGATTCCAGCCCCTCGAGAGTTCACTGCTCCATCAAAATACATTTTCCAGACTGTTTCCTCATTTTCTTTATCCACCGCATGAATCGACTCTTCAGGGAATAGCGTCTCAAGAGGCTGGTTATCCGTTTGAGCTGGACAACTAGCCAACTGATCTGCTATCGCCTGACCCTTTACTGACTTTTGGGTCTTGTAGATGATATCGAACTCCGTCAGCAGCATCTGCCATTTTGCAACTTTTCCTGACAGAATCGGCTTCTCGAAGATGTATTTTAAGGGATCCATCCTGGCTATCAAGTAGGTAGTCAATGGGAGCATATAATGGCGCAGTCTTTGAGCGGACCAAGCCAATGCACAACAGGTTCTCTCCAGCAAGGTATAATTTTCCTCATACTTCGTGAAGTGCTTGCTGAGGTAGTAGATGGCTTGCTCCTTCTTTCCAGATTTATCGAGTTGCCCAAGAATAGCTCCCATGGAGAAGTCGAGAACTGAAAAATATAGTAATAACGGAACCTTCTCCCGAGGCGGCACTAGAACGGGAGGGTTCGTTAGATAGACTTTAATTTTCTCCAAGGCATTCTGGCAATCTGTATTCCATCGCCCGTCACTTTCTTTTCGAAGTAGCTTGAAGATTGGCTCACAAGTGGCAGTGAGTTGGAAGATGAATCGGGCTATGAAATTTAATCGCCCCAGAAAACCTCGGATTTCTTTCTCATTTCTCGGCGGCGGCATCTCACGAATGGCCTTCGTCTTTGCAGGATCAATCTCGATTCCATGGCGATTTACCATGAAACCAAGAAGTTTTCCGGAAGCCACCCCAAATGCGCATTTTGCTGGATTGAGCTTGAGCTGGTACTTTCGAAGTCTGTCGAACACCTTTTTCAAATGGCAGAGATGATCCTCGTTCTCTTGTGATTTAACGATCATGTCATCTACATATACCTCCATCTCCTTGTGCATCATATCATGAAAGAGGGTCGTCATTGCTCTTTGGTATGTTGCCCCGGCGTTTTTGAGACCGAAAGGCATCGCCCTATAGCAAAAGACTCCCCATGGTGTAGTAAAGGCTGTCTTTTCTCGATCTTTCTCATCCATCAGAATCTGATTATAGCCAGAGAATCCATCGGCGAAAGAATAGAGCTTTCGCCCCACAGTATCGTCGATGATGATGTGAATGTTTGGCAGTGGAAAATCATCTTTTGGACTCGCCCGGTTGAGATCACGATAGTCCACGCAGACTCTGATTTTTCCTGAGGACGTTGGCACGGGAACGACATTTGAGAGCCATTCACTGTAGTTACAGACTTCAATAATTCGGGCATTGAATTGCTTCACGATCTCCTCCTTGACCTCGAGGCTGACAGCGGGCCTCAGTTTCCTCAACTTTTGTTTGACTGGTACACTCTCCGGCTTTAGCGGCAGCTTATGGGCCACGATACTCTTGTCCAGTCCTACCATGTCATCGTAGGACCAGGCAAAGATATCTTGGTAGGAAATTAAGAGCGTTGTCAACTCTTTCTTTTCCAGAGTCATGAGAGCTGATCCAATCTTTACTTCTTTCAACTCTTCCGAGGTCCCCAAGTTTATCAACTCGGTCTCATCGTTACTGGGAATCGGCTTGTTCTCGAACTCCGTGAAAGCTTTTCAGATCTCACCATCGTCTGGCTGGCAAGAGTCATCTTCTGCTTCCACTCCTATCGGGTTATGGTCTGGTTCTGCATTGAAATCATACTTATCGCACTCTGGCTCGGTTATATCGCATGCATCATACACTGGTGTTTTAGACATCCTGAAAGCATAAAATTTAAACATTTAAACCATATGTCGGATAAAACAGAATTGCATTCATTAAATATAAAAAACCATTACAAAGCAAAATCCCTTTCCATCTAGAAGGCAAGGTGGATAGAGGGATGACCAACAGAAAATCTCCCTAAGTTTACCGAAACGCCTGGCGAATTGGGAGAGAACAAGAATCCCAATTCTGCAGCTTTTCTTTTCCCTTGGTTCGAATACCAGACCCATGACTTGGCCCTGCCTCGTCTCTCATGATTACATTCACAGCTTCCTTGATCATTACTCTCTCAGGGTGCAACTTGAATCCTGCGGTCTCCTTCCCTTTGTTGAGGGTTTCTGCTGGATAGGGAAAAGTGACCCGGATATGCGGAATTTTCATTGGCTGGTCGTTTGGGGATCCATCCCTCTTCTTCCGGAAGAACTTCGCTCTGTCTGCTTTTGTCGGCTCGTATCCCAATCCGAATCTCCCCTTCTTCTCCTTGACTTCTATCGGTTCTGTAATTCCGTCCAGATTCTTGCCCAAACCTTTCCCGGGAATGCAACCCCGAGACTTCATTTCTTTAGCAACGAAGGCCACAGTGTTAGACAGTGATGGTGTCATCTCGTGTCCTCCTTCCTTCACAAAGGTAGTATTCGCAACGTCGAACACGTGATAGGAGGCTTCAATCTTTTCCTTCTCCTTTCCGTCATCTGTTAACGGGACATGCCGACTTATTACTTGATGGAAAGGTATGATATCTGAATCAGCCCTGATCACGTACAGTGTGTCATTAATGATAAACTTGATCTTCTGATATAGAGATGAAGGCACTGCCCCAGCGTTATGGATCCATGGCCTCCCCAACAACAGGTTGTACGAAGCAGGTATGTCGAGCACTTGGAACTTCGCATTGAACTGTATTGGACCAATTTCAATTGGCAGGTCAATCTCTCCAACGCTATCTCTCCTAGCCCCATCGAATGCTCGAATAACCGTCTTAGACGATCGAACCTGTGATAGATCTATCCCCATGTCTTCCAGGGTCGACAAAGGATAGATATTTAGTGCCGATCCATTGTCAATCAGCACCCGAGCTATGAACATTCCATGGCTTTCGACCGTGATATTCAAAGGCTTGTTGTGACCTATTCCATCATCGTCCATCTCGTCATCTGTGAAAGTGATGGTGTTAGATCCTAGGACCTGCTCGACCAGAGTGACAAACTTCTTCGGAGAGATCGTGCTAGGCAAGTGGGCTTCATTTAGGACCTTCAGCAGTGCCTGTCTATGTATTTCTGAGGATAGAAGTAGTGAGAGCATCGAGATTTGCGCCGGTGCTTTGCTGAGTTGCTCCACTATCTTGTATTCTGAATTCTTCATTGCCTTTAGAAAGTCGTGAGCCTCCGGTTCTGACACTGGCTTTTTCAGGGCCCCTCTTGGTTCTCTCACAGGAATCCTGATCAAATCCTGTGGCGTATACACCCTTCCAGACCGAGTGATTCCACCGGTTTCTCCTACGGAGATTGGCAATTCTTCTCCTTCTCCTGTTTTAGTGACGATCTCATAATTCCACGGAACCTTATTGAGATTTTCCACCATCTTTTGGATCGGGAAAGACAAAACTAGAGATTTCTCCAGTTTTTGGGCTACCCTTTCTAGATGTAATTCGAACCCTCCGTAGAGAACCTCCGGGTGTAAATAAACACCACCGATATCGATCACATCAACTTCTTCTTCGACCTCCTCTGTGAAAATTAGATTGACGCCACTTCCTGAGGAGGCGTGTTCAGGCAACGGATTTTGCTGACAATTTGGCGTACCGGCCTCAGGTTTTTTAGGAAAAGTGATGGCTCCGGTCCGTATAAACTCCCGGATTTTGTCTTTTAGCTGAAAGCATTGCTCAGTCGCATGTCCTCTGGTTCCTGAGTGGTATTCACAGAAAGCATTTGAAGAAGCTGCTTTACTCCCAGGTTCAACTTCGTAGAATGGAAGGGGCGTCAGCATCCCCTACTTCAAACAATTCCGGTACAACTCGGTGATCGAGACCGGAAGGTCTTGTAGCTCTCTGTTGTCGTTCTGGAAATTTCTCCCAGTAGCATGAGGTAAAAGGTCTTGGTGGTATTGGGTTCCTGACCTTGGAGTGTGGTTAGGAATTTGAGGTGGGGTGTTCGGGCGTGGTTGATAGGTATGGTAAGAGGGTGTTGGGTAGGCTTGAGGGTAATATTGGGGAATGTGGTTTTGATAAGGGGGAGGTACATTTTGGTAATAGCGGGGGCGGCTTTGGGAATAGGGTTGGTTTTGAGGATAGTTTTGGTTTTGGCGATTTTGAGGAGGGTAGTTGTGATATTGGTTATTCTGGTTCGGGTAGTTTTGGGGACAAGAAGTTTGGGGGTAGTTCTGGTAATGGGTTTGTCGAGGGGAAACGACAACAGCTACTTCATTTTCTTTCATCTTTGGCGGGGCTGACCTTTTCGTCAGATTGGATTGGGCCCCTTCAATTTTCCCGCTCCTTATTCCTTCTTCCGTCACCTCAGCCTGTTTGATCACATCGCCGAAAGAAACCACTGCTATACTCGAGAGATCTCGATAGAACGGCGGTGACTGAATTGACTTGAATATCTCTAACTGAGCCTCCTCGCTCAGCTTAGGGATAACTTTGGCAGCCTCCTCCCTCCAACGAGCAGTATACCTCCGGAAACGTTCGTCTTTACTTTTCAGTATCTGGTAGAGGGTATTGCGGTCTGGCGCGGCATCCCTATTGTACACATATTGCTCACAGAAGGCCTCTACCAGATCTTCAAATGTTTTAATCTGTGATAGCTCCAGGGTCATGTACCAGTTGAGAGTCGGCCCTTTCAACGATCTCCGAAACATCTTTAGGCAAAGGTCTTCGTTCCGAGCATGAATTCCTAACTCCTCTTTGTAAATGCTGACATGCCATTCTGGAGGGCCAGTGCCATCATATTTTGTGAATTCTGGAACCACGAAATTTTCCGGGTACACAATTCCGGGTGGTGCTGACAACTCCTTGTACGTCGCTTTCCTGGACGGCTTCTCCTTTTGCCATTCTTCCATAGTTTTCTCCAATTTCTCCATTTTCAGAAGCCAAGCCGGTGGAGGGCCATTCTCTTCTTTGTTTTCAGTTTCAATGGCCGGGGCCGGTTGGCTATCATTTGAATTGTTTGGTGGAGCAACGACCCTCTCCGGGTGAATGAGGATCTGCGAGGCGGCGGGGGCCGAGCCCTCTGGCGAGGCCTGATAGACATGCCCCTGGATGGGATATGTCGGAGCTCCATAGGCGAAAGGATGAGGGCCCATCTGAGGTCCATAGTAGACCGGTACTGTAAAGTTCAGGCCGATGTGGTTCGGATTCAACCCTGAGTTCTCCATCCCAATACTTGCAGGGTTTCCATTTGGGGATTCAGTCATAGGAGTCCCGTTGGACAGAGGAATAGGCACCTCCTGAGGTCGGCTAAGTTCGTTGATCCTTTCCATCAACCTGTCAATAGTTTCCTGCATCTGAGCTATCTGGGTCGTTCGGGGAGATTCGGGATTGCTTTCTGATGTCATCCTGGAATGAGTCTGTGCTCGACTGCGTGTAAAGATCGGACTTCGAAAGGGGGGAACTGGATTTGCTTTTCTGGGACCAATTTTCTTTGTCTTGTCTTTTTCTTTTTCACCTACAAAAAAATCATTTTTTTAGTTCACGTGGGTCTTAGGTGGCCTTAAAACCCTTTCTAATTCGAAGATTTCAATTTCGGTAACAACTAATTAAAAAAAAAAAAAATATTTATTTATTTATTTTTATTTTTTTTTGTTGTTCCCTACCGATATTGAAAACTTTGAACTTGTTTAGTGTTTTTTTTTTTTTTAAGGACTTCCCCAGACGTCATAAATCCATCAAGTACAAAAAACCCTTTCTCGTCTTGTATCATAGAATCCTGAGGGGATAATATGGATACAAGACAGTTTTGTTTTTGTCAGAGGATTTACAACGATATAAGGCCTGAAAGGAAATAAGAAAAAAAAATAAAAAAAAAAAAAAAAATATATATATATATATAAAATAAAAATAAATGATATATAAAAAAAAATAAAAAATAAAAAAATAAAAAAAATCACAACTTATTTACTGAATTGAGGGAAAAAATAAAATAAAATTTAACATTCGGACTTTAGATTAATTGGACTTATTCAGACATATTGGGCTCGACCCTCAGCCGTACCCAGCGGAGTCGCCAGCTGAACGCGCCCCGATTTTCCAGAGAAAACCAAAAACAAATATATATATATAGGTTTATATATGCTTGGCGCTGGTAAAACGAGAAGGGTTTTTAAAAAACGTCGATTTTCTCATTAAAATATACTTAAGCCTGTTTTAGAAAAAGGAGTCGCCCCCTAGCATTGGGTTTAAATGATGTGCTAGGTCACCATATTTTTCTTTTTTGAAAATAATTTTAAAAAAAATGGCTTAAGTAAAATTCGACTCCAAAAATAATATGGTCTAACCAGATATTTGTTTAAAGAGTTCGGGGGTCAGTTACGCTCGGGAAAGGTGTCAAGCACCCCAAGACGCCCGTCCAAAGATGGTACCTTATCCGATTAAGTCCAATTAAAATTTAAATCCGAATGTTTTTATTTTATTTTTAAATCCTCCTTATATACACATATACACATACACACACATTGAGGGAAGTGATCTCCCTTCTAAACCTAGACCGTTCTGATTGAAGGTTGGAAATTTTTCACCTCGTATTGTTAGCACATTATATTTAATACAAATTAAATAAAACACCCGCACACACGCATCGAGGAGAGTAATTCCCTTCTAAATTTAGCCATTCAAATTGAAGGTTGAGAATTTTCCACCTCGTATTGTTAGCACATTATATTTAATACAAATTAAATAAAAAACCCGTACACACGCATCGAGGAGAGTAATTTCCTTCTAAATTTATGCCGTTCAAATTGAAGGTTGGGAATTTTCCACCTCGTATTGTTAGCACATTATATTTAATACAAATTAAATAAAACACCCGCACACACGCATTGAGGAGAGTAATTCCCTTCTAAATTTATGCCGTTCAAATTGAAGGTTGAGAATTTTCCACCTCCTATTGTTAGTACATTATATTTAATACAAATTAAATAAAACACCCGCACACACGCATCGAGGAGAGTAATTCCCTTCTAAATTTAGCCATTCAAATTGAAGGTTGAGAATTTTCCACCTCGTATTGTTAGCACATTATATTTAATACAGATTAAATAAAACACCCGCACACACGCATCGAGGAGAGTAATTCCCTTCTAAATTTTAGCCATTCAAATTAAAGGTTGGGAATTTTCCACCTCGTATTGTTAGCACATTATATTTAATACAAATTAAATAAAACACCCGCACACACGCATCGAGGAAAGTAATTCCCTTCTAAATTTTAGCCATTCAAATTGAAGGTTGAGAATTTTCCACCTCGTATTGTTAGCACATTATATTTAATACAAATTAAATAAAACACCTGCACACACGCATCGAGGGGAGTAATTCCCTTCTAAATTTTAGCCATTCAAATTGAAGGTTGGGAATTTTCCACCTCGTATTATTTACTCGAAAAAAAAAATAAAAATAAAATAAAAATAAAAAAAAATAAAAAGTAATAAATAAATAAATAAATAATAAAGGAAGAAGAAAAAAAAAAATCTAATTTACAAAAAAAAAAATTAGTATAATAACAACTAAACAAAATAAGAGTAAGATTTACAACAGATGAAAATTTACCACCTTCTTGGAGATTTTTCTTCTTCAAAATTACAATAAAATGAAAATAATATTATTTTCTTCAAAATTTTTCTCCAGATTTCCCTTCTCCCTTACAAAAATTCCTTTTAAAAAATTTCTTCCCCTCAAAATCCTCCCCTCCCTCTTGTGATCCTTCCTCTATTTATAGGAAGGAAAAGTGGAACTTTGCCGACAAAAAACAAACACAACAAGTAAAAAAAATATTAAAAAAAGGGATGGGTGCACCGAAATTCGGTGCACCCACCAGCTTTTGGGTGCACCGAATTTCGGTGCACCCAAAACTTTGGCTGATCCCATGCTGGCCGCATGTGCGGCCAGCTGCACTGGTCGCTGTAGCGACCAGCCCTTGGTCGCACGTGCGACCTTAATGCACCCCCCACCCCCGTTCGGTCCAGGCCTCTCTCGTTCTCGTCTGTTTCTGGTCCATTTTGTTCTGAATTAACGCGTTTTTATTCCACTTCGAAAAATCTACAAAACAAAATAAAAATAAATAAATCAATTACTAATATTTAATTTACTTAAAAGATTAATAAAACTTAATTTAGCAGTATTAAATCGCACAAATACGGTACAATCAAAACAAAATAAATAGGAAAATAAAATAAAGGTAACTATAAAATAAAGTATAATTTTTTGCGAGGCGGTCAAAATGCCGTGTCTACAATTATTATTATTATTAATTTTTTTTCCTGATTACCGATTATCTCACTTAAATTAAATAGGGATAATGACATTTTTTAATCTCTCACAAATGTACCTGGTGTTTAATTGGTCCCTCGCAATTAAAAATAGACATATTAAGTCCTGCACATTTTATTTTCATTGCAAATTGGCTTATGTACAAGATTTTGTTAAGTCAAAGTAACAATCAACGCTTAATTAAGGACAATTCTGTCATTTTCGATTCCAACTCATTACCCTCCCATTTTTGTTGATGATTCCTGCTAATTTCTTCTTTGGCAGCCTATAAATACTCTTCTCTACCCCCATCTTTATTATTTATTCTCCATTTTCATTTTAAAAACACTATTTCTCACTCTTCAATCTTATTTGCTCGATAAAAATCATAGAGAATCAACAATTTCGCAATTGTGAGAGAAAAACAAAAATGGTAACTTACTGGACTGCACATAATCCCAAAAGAAGATTCTATTCTTGTGGAAATTACAATCAAGTATTTTTTTCATACAATTTTCTTCAAATATTTAAAAAAATTCTAATTTGACTTTCTAGGGTAGAGGTTGTAGTTATTTCTTGTGGGTTGGTCTCCTACATGTCCAAGGTCAGCAACAATAATACTGGAATTATTAAGAAAAATAAATATTTTAGAATAGGAGAATAATTGAAAGAAGAACGGAGAGAATAAATTATAGATAACATTAATTGTTTCATGGGTGGTGTTCGTATTCATTTGGAAATAAATCGTATTTTGAGTGTTATATTGTATTTTGTTTAACTAATGGTGTATTTTGCATTTTGTTTCATGAGAGAATAAAATGCGGGTTATTTCCAAATGAGTACAAACACTACCCATGAAACGATTAATGTTATTCATAATTTTTCTCATTGTTCTTCCTTTCATTATTGTCATCTTCTAGAACATTTATTTTTCTTAATAATCCTAGTTTTGTTCTTCCTTTCGTTATTGTCCTCTTCTAAAACATTCATTTTTCTTAATAATTCTAGTATTATTGTCATGGGCCTTGGCCACATAAAAGGATTATCCCACAAAAAATAACTACAATCTCTAGCCTGGAAAATCAATTGGGGAAATTTTTAAATATTTGATGACTATGGTATGAAAAAAAAAACTGATTGTAATTTCCACAAGAATAGAATCTCTTTCTGAGATTATGTGTAGTCTTGAAAATACTATTTTTGTCAATTACAAATTTGTTGATTCTCCATGATTTTTGTTGGACAAATAAGAAAGAAGAGTGTGAAAGAGTGTTTTTAAGGTGGAAATAGAGAATAAAAAATAAAGATGGGGTAGAGAAGAGTATTTATAGGTTTTCAAGGAAGGAATTAGTGTGAAACATCAATAGAAATGGGAGAGAAATAAGTTGGGATAAAAAATGACCAAATTGCCCTTAATCAAATATTGATTGTTACTTTTACTAAAATGAAATGTGAAGAACTTAATGTGTCTATTTTCAAATCATGATAAATTCTTGGTATTTATTATTATATTATATATATATGTGTGTGTGTGTGTGTGTGTGTGTGTGTGTAAACCTATTAAAAAATTAAGACAATAGTCAGATCAGAGACAAATCTATCCATATTTTTAGATCGTTGGATCATTTATATCTAATTATAAAACCAAAAAATAAATAATAATAATAAAAAAAAGAGAGTAGGGTTTTGGCTTCTCACCTCTATATCGAACTCTCTTTCTCTTTTTTTCTCATTTTCATCCTAGCGATTTGGTCTCTCTCTTATCGCTCCATCACTATTCATCACCATCAACCCGCATTTTCATCGGGTCACCACTTCTGAGCCACCGGCAAATCGTTTTTGCAATCACTTCATCTACCACGAAATCGCCTCTAAACACGACCATTCACTAATAGACTTGTGCTACACCCTTTCTTATAAATCGTGGCAAAAAAGATCTGTTCTACACCAAAATCCTCATCGCTGAACATGGAACAATGACTAGAGTTGTGTAGATCTGGATTGAGAACGCTGTATCGAAACCACTAGCTCGTTGATGTTCGTCGTCGGATTACAAAAGACAGATCTGAACAGAACATAACAGAACAAGTGAACTTAAGAAAATTATTGAGATGTGAAACACAGCCACAAAACCGACCCATCACGACCATTAGTAACCACCATCATCACTATGAACAATTTTGGCCATTGTAGAGCATAATATGAAGCCACAATTATCATTGGCATCTCCAAATCGCTGTTCGATTATGATATTGGGAGTATCCATAACTTTTTATGTCCTTGTGAATCACTCAAACCAAGCACGAGAAGATTGTTTGAGACAATACTATGATTTTTTTAGTCTACATATTGTATTTATGTTTGATTTCGTCTCGAGGCCTATTTCTATGTAAACTTCTTCTTCTAAGTCACTATTGAGGAAAGTATTTTTGACATCAAGTTGGTAAATAGGCCAGTTGAGATTGGCTTCCAATGATATTAATACACAGCTGGTGTTGAGTTTGGCAAATGGAATAAATGTCTCTTAGTAATCATGATTGTAGGATTGGGTGAATCGTTTGCAACGAATCAGGCCTTGAATCTATCTGTATCCCTCATCTGCCTTGTATTTTACAATAAAGCTCCATTTACATCCAATTAGATTTTTTGCTATTGGTAATTTTGTGAACTCTAGGTACCATTTTTCTATAAAGCACAAATTTTCTCATCAACGATATCCTTCAATTTAGGACACTGAAGGGTTTCCTTGATGTTGCATGTAATCTGGATATCTATCAAACTAGTATTAAATGCATGAAATAATGGCGATAGCTCATTATGAGAAAAGAAGTTAGCAATTGGATGTTTAGTGCATGAATGCACCAATTTCCTCCAAGATAAAGGCAATATTGTGAATTTTATTTTCCAACTCAGCATTAATAGAAATAATGCATTCAAAAGCAGTGTCACCTGGAATTTCATTTGAACTTGGGCCCGATTCATTTTCATGGTTTTGCACAAAATGGGTTATATCCCTTGACTCATCTTGCATCTTCTCTTTATCCCTCAGGTCAACAATAAAAGTCCTATTTTTGGCAGGTAGAGGCTCACTCAATGGTAGCGTGTTTTACAACACCACAAGTGTATGGGTCAAGTTTTAATAGTATAGGGTGAGTAGAGTAGAGTATCTATAGGAATTGGTTTAAATCGTCTCTAACGACATCGATTATTGTAACCTAACTTTATTAGGCAACAAAATTAGATGTGGTTTAAAACCAAATAAAACCAAATATAAATATGAAAGCAAAATAAAATATGAATTTCCTATGCAATATTATTCTAGGGGCTTGATTTCATCTCATTATTCTCATGTCATCCTATTAAGAAATTATTGGTAAATTTTATTAATTCAATAATCAAGGTCACTCGTACTCCCCACTGCCTTTCTCGAGTGTCAAGTGACAGAATATGCAAACACTTCAAAACTGATATCCCTATCTAGTATTTAGGTGAGAACAATTGTTATATCCCGACCCTATAGATTATTTAAGCTTTAATAATCTCTCGGTCTATTAAAACTTACGTTTACTACAAGAATAAAGACCTTTTATCACGCTTAGTAAATATAATTTATCTCGTTTTTTTATGTAAACTGTGATTGTAAAAATATAAGTGAAATTTAATCTAATTTTAAATTTATTGTGTGATCAAAAATATTTTTTATCCTATTTTTTAAACATATGTGATAATAAATAAATAGTTTTTATCACATATTTTTATTAAAAGTGAGATATTTTGTGTTGGGGAAAAAATGAGCACCAAACCGAGGGGGCAAAAAGACGTTGTTCATCGATCTTTGCCCCCCTTACTTTTGTCAAAACTCGAAATACACTTTAGTTCCTTGTTAATTCATCAAGCTAGAAGAACCATTGCAAGACCTAATACAACTATGTTCACCTTGCCGCGCCGATATGTCCCATCACACGAGGTTCACCGCTTATATTGCTCACCTTGCTCGCACCTTCATCTATGTTGTGCCTCTCTCTGGTCAATCGGATGTCACTCCAGTCCTAGCAGTGGCCTTGCCCTCTCCTCGACGACCTCCAACCCCTCTTTCTTTCTCTCACTAAAGACTAGGTAGTCTGAGGTTTAATTCTCCTTTCATTAGATCAAATTTATGTGATATCTAGATTCATCTTCGATTGATTGAACTTTTGTGAACTCTATTAAAATATTCAAGACTCATTGGTTTAAATTCATGTGAAATCTACATGCATCTTTGATTGATTGAACTTTATGTTAAGTTTATTAGAAGATTCAAGACTTTTGTGTAGCAATTTTGTCATACCCTACCCCGGGCACCCGTCACCCGAGGCCGAGCGTGACGTCGACCTGATGTTACCGGACCAATCCACGAATATCCACATATACACATATACATACACACTCGTACTACTGTATTTTTTTTCCTTTTTTATACAGATATAACCATTTCAAAATACTGGAAATATATCGGATCCTAGAAAACACAATGATACCAGAACCTTCCACGGTTCACATCCGACCGACACACCTCCAACACGACACTACCTCCGAACTCTCCTTAGTGCCAATAGTGGACCAACTCCTAACCGCGGTACCCGAAACCCAATTTTTTTTTTTATCGATGTACTGTTTTCATGATAAAAACATTTAATAAATCAAATACAATTATTAAATACCACCTTTCAAAATATAATATTATAATCACATACCCAATTCCTCTGCCACCAATGAAAAGCAATAATGTGACAATAATACCATATATCGCATACCATATTTGGAACACATTTCCAACTGTCACCAATGTAAAGAAATATCGTTTTTAAATCACCCAATACAAATATAATATTACCACATACCATACGGAAATTCAATTTGCTGCCACTAATGAAATAAACCAATATACATTTAAAATACCCAATCCAAACCTTTTAAATCAACCTGTCCAAGTATTTCTAAATCAACCAGCTGAAATATTTTAAAACCATCAGACCAAATATTTCAACGTATAATAAAATACACCCCACCTCTTCTACTAGCCATAGGATCGTTTTTACCTCACGATCGGGAGTTACAACGATACCGTACCACCCGCCAGGTTTACACTCCTAATGGGTTAAACCACCTACATGACTAATCCTCCTGATAGATCATAATATCAACAACTACCTATCGGACTAACCCTCCAGACAAGTTATAATATCAACAACCACCTGTCGGACTAACCCTCCGGACAGGTCATAATATCAACAACCACCTGCCGGACTAACTCTCTAGACAGGTCATAATATCAACAACCACCTGCTGGACTAACCCTCCGGACATGTCATAATATAATCAACCACCTGTAGGATTGACACTCCTGACGGGTCATAATATGAACAACCACATGCTGGACTAACCTTCTAGGCAGGTCACAATATCAACAATCACCTGCCGGACTAACCCTCCGGACATGTCATAATATCTCGCAACATAATCAACCACCCGCAGGACATACTGTCCTAACAGGTCAAAATCATCCCGCAAGACATACTCTCTTGACGGGATCATAGCTATGGTATAGTCGGACTAAAAATCATCATCCACCTTTAAAACCAACTTGATTCAACAATCGTTTTCCACCCTTAAAACCAATTTGATCTCAAAAATCATTTTCTACCTTTGAACCCGACTTTAAAAAAACACATTTTTCCCTTTTTAAAACCAACTCAATCCAAATATATAAAAAAAATCATCCATTTTTTAAATAGACACATTTTCCACAATTTATATGAAAATAAAATTTGTAAATTTATATAGAAGACAGTACACACACCTCGATTTCTGCACCACAGAAATACTGCCGTCAACCACTACCAGACGCTGGCGCCTGTGAACCTAATAGTGACAGTCATAAATTAATATTTTATTTTAAAATAATCTAACGTGCAGTGCATGGCCCTAAAATGCAAAATTCCCTTTTTCCCGAATTTAGTTAAGGAGAATTATTATTTCGTTCTTCTATTCCGTTAATATTTACTATACCCCATTATTAGTATTAACGGTTACGAAATTATTATCCTAGTTGCGAAAATTTTAATGCTAATAATTTAATTTTTAATAGAATAATAATTGACTAATTTTAAAGGAAATAATACTTAACGTTTAAAATATTGATCGACAAAATCGTTACCTATTCCAAATCTTCCGCCGGCCGAGAAGTTGATTTCTGGTGTTTGGTTTTTTATTTGATTTTCCCACCTTTTTTTTTCCCTTTTCCTTTTCTTTTTTTTTCCCCGCTCTTTCCCGCTTTTGCTTTGGGTTGCTGGCTCTCCCCACCGCCGCAGCAACAGATTTCATCGCCGCGGCGGACGCCCCCTGCTCTGTTCAATGTCCTCTCTCTCTCCTGTTTCTATTTTGATGCATTGCCGATCACTGTTTCGATCATGCCCATACACCCGCGACGAACGAAGAAACAACTCACCCACACGATAACCGTCAAACTGACAACAACACAGACACACACACACACACACACACATATTCCGATCACACTCACATAGTCAAAGCGACACACACACACATATTGTTGTCGACACACACACACACACACACAGTCGACCAACAATGAGCACACCCACACCGTCGAACAAAACAGCGACGATCACACCCTCTCACACCCACGATGATGACAAGAAGCAGAACACACACACAATCACACACACAAACACCCCGGCGAAACCAAAACAGACGAACATAATCGACAATGCACACACACCGTCCAACCAATGACACACACACCCAACGTCTGAACACCCACATGTACGAAACGACACACACGAACCTCACACACAACGAAACACACACACTGAATGGTGACCCAACGACATAGCCGACACCTACCACCGCCGTTTCTCTCTTTTTCTCTATTTTCTGTTTCCAGATTCTTCTTCTTCTCCTTTTTTTTTTCTCAGTCTTCTGATTGAAATGCATGTGTTTGTATATATATACATGCATGAAAATGGTGGATCCCTCTTGCTCTTAAACACTGCCACGTTAAAGTCTACTATCTTGGTTTTAGGGTTTTGATCATCCGCACATGTATGTATATATATATATATATATATATATATAGCTATATATAAATTATTTTTTTTCCAAATTACATGAATCTCCCCATGATTTTCTTTAAGTTTTCAATTTAACCCAATTCAAAATTTAACATTTTCTTAAAATTATAAATTCACCCCTAAAAAATTTATTTCAAATTGAAAATAACGCATACCACCCCATTATTTTCTAAATGTTTCTAAAATGCAACTAAAATTATGTACCTGCTGAAATTAGGGTCTTACAACCCTTGCCCCCTAAAAGAAATTTCGTGCCGAAATTTTTAATTACCTTGATCAAACAAGTATGGATATTTATCTCTAATCTCGTCCTCTGGCTTCCACGTTGCTTTCTCTAGCGAGTGGTTGCGCCACAACACTTCCACTAATGGTATTGTTTTCGTCCGCAACACCTGATCTCTACGACTCAGAATTCGGACTAGCTCCTCAATGTACGTCAAATCTTCTTCCCATTCAATTAGTTGCGAAGTCAAAACATGTGAAGGATCTGGTACATATTTCCTAAGCATCGACACATGGAAAACGTCGTGTAATCTGGACAATTCTGGAGGTAGGGCAAGTCGATAATCTATTATATCAACCTCTTCTAATATCTTGTATGACCCGATATATCTTGGACTTAACTCTCTTTTTCTTCCTGAATCTCACTAAGCCCTTTCATGGGGATATACCCAAAAACACATGATCACCTACTTCAAATCCCAACTCTCGCCTCCACTTGTCAGCATAACTATTTTGTCGACTCTAAGCAATCTTCAATATTTCCTAAATCACTTTCACCTTGTTTTCCATCATTTGGGATATATCCGACATCAGTAATTTTCTTTCTCCCACATCAGTTCAGTCTGTTGGACTGAAATCCTGCATCTCCGGCCATACAATGTTTCATACGGTGCTATCTCGATTGCTAAATGGTAGTTGTTATTATAGATAAATTCCATCAACGTCAAATGATCATCCCAGCTACTAGGAAAATTTCAGAACACAACCCCTCAACATCTCCTCCAATGTTTGAATTGCATGCTCTGATTGACCGTCAGTCTGAGGATGAAAAACGGTACAAAACTTCAGCTTGGTACCTGAGGCAGTTTGGAGACTCGGCTAGAACTTCGAAGTAAATCTCAGATTTCTATCCGACATTATAGAAACCAGTGTACCATGTAACCGAACAATCTCGTCAATATACAATTGGGCATACTTATCAAGAGAGTACGTCGTCTTTGTTTTTTTTTTAACGACCATAAAGTGAGTGGATTTAGTAAGCCTATCAACGATCACCCAGATAAAATTATGCCCCTTTTGAGTACGGGGTATTCCTAAAATGAAATCCATCGTGATATATATTCCCATTCCGCTCTGGAATAGGTAGAAGTTGCAATAATCCACTTGGACGTTGGTGTTCAATCTTGACTTGCCGACAAATGAGATACTTGACAACAAATTTCGCAATTTTTCGTTTCATTCCATTCCACCAATAGTGTTCTCGCAGCTCCCGATACATTTTTTGTACTGCCTGGGTACATAGCGTATGCTGAGCTGTGCGTTTCCCCTAAGATATCTTTCTTCATATTGGCATCATTAGGCATACATAGTCTATTCCTCACCATAAAGGCCTCATTGTTATCCCTGAAACGATAGTTAGCTCTGTGACCACTCTTTACGTCATCCATGATCCTCTCCAAATGAGCATCCGACGTCTGCGCTTCAATAATACAGTCGATCAATGTCAGCCTCAAGGTCAAAGTCGCAAGCAACGCTGTCATCTAACCAACTGCTGACTGAACTCGCAAAGATCTCAACTTGGTGTATAGATTAGTATGAACGACTTGAATATGTGCAACCAAATCTGCCGATTTCTGACTCAGCGCATTCGCTACAACATTGGCTTCCCCGGATAATAGTGGATATTACAATCATAGTCTTTGATCAATTCTATCCAGCGTCTCTGCCTCAGATTTAACTTCTTCTGAGTAAATAAATATTTCATACTCTGATGGTTGGCATATATTTCCCAAGTCTCGCCATACAGGTAACGACTTCAAATCTTCAAGTTAAACACAATCGCCGCTAATTCAAAATCATGCTTCGGGTAATTAATCTCATGATTCTTTAATTATCGAGAGGCATATGCAATCACGTGCCCATGTTGCATAAGTACACATCCTAGTCCTTGATGTGATGTGTCACTGTAGAGCATAAAACTACCACCTTTAGTAAAAAAAAAGAGTATTGGCGCAGATATCAGTTTATTCTTCAGCTCTTGAAAACTCTACTCACATTTATTAGTCCACTCGAATTTGGATTCTTTGCAGGTCAATGGGGTCAATGGGGTAGCTATATCAGAGAATCCATGCACAAACCGATGATAATAACCCGCCAATCCCAAAAAGCTTTGAACTTCGGTCACACTCTTCGGTCTCTCCCACTGCACTACGGCTTCGACTTTCTTTGAATCCACCTAAATACTATCTCCTGAGATAACATACTCGAAGAATACTACTCGATCCAACCAAACTCGCATTTACTGAATTTCGCACACAACCGGTTTTCCTTCAAAGTCTGCAACACAATCTTAAGATATTCTGCACACTCTTCTTTATTTTGGGGGTAGATCAGTATATCATCAATAAACACGATAATAAGATGATCTCGATAAGATTGGAAGATCCGATTTATCAAATCCATAAAAGCAGCAGGATCATTTGTCAACCCAAATGGCATAACCTGAAATTCATAATGCCCATACCTTGTTCGGAACGCCGTCTTCGCCACGTCACTGTCTCCGTCTTCTAAGTGGTGATATCCTAATCGAATATCTATTTTGGAAAAAACACCCTTGCCTTTTCCAGTTGGTCAAACAAATCATCAATACTAGGCAACGGGTATTTATTACGAACCGTCACTCTATTCAACTGCCGGAAATCAATACACATCCTTAACGTGCCGTCTTTCTTCTTCACAAATAACACTGGGGCTCTGTGAGGAGAAACACTAAGTTTGATAAACTTACGGTCTAACAGATCTTGCAATCGGATTTTCAATTCCTTTAGCTTAGTAGGTGTCATACGATAGGGTAGAATTGGTATAGGAGCAGTTCCTGGAAGTAACTCGATAGTGAATTCCATCTCCCTATTCACTGGCCACCCTGATAATTCTTCTGGGAACACATCGAGAAGATTCCTGACCACTAGAACATCTGCCACCTGAACTTCATTCTGCCCGGTGTCAATCATGTGCACAAAGTATCCCTGACATCCCTTCCGTAGTAACTTCCTAACCTCCAGGACTGAAATTAAACTAATTGGGGTAATGATTACATCTCTAAAAAATACGAACTTTGACTCGCCTAAGATCGGAAAAGTAACTCTTTTTTAAAACAATCCACTGTGGTATGATAATCAAATAACAAATCCATACCCAGTATCACATCAAAATCTTGGATACTCAAGGGTAATAGATCTACCAGTAATCCTTTATCACCGACCCCAAGTGGACTATTTGCATACACGCTATTTATCAATACTGACTCACAGTTCTAGGCTGCTTCACGCACATCATTCTCTATTAATTTCGCTGTGTTTACTAATTCCCTATAACTTCTGATTTGCCTGCCCGTTAACCTAGAACGTATTTCTAAATTAAATCTTTTCTACAATCGTCTACCTCTTGCGTCTCCCGTTTTTACCAAATCAGAAGCAAGTCGAAACTAAACATCAAATTTAATTCCATACCGCCCAAACGGTCATCTTTTCCTTTTTTAGCAATATGAACTCACCTTTCAAATAAAATCACATGGTTTCCCTAGTATTGCCTAGAAGGCAGTTTTATACACACCCTTGGATGTTGTTTAATAATCTAACTTAAGTGTGCTCTGTCACACTATTGGGTTTAACAACTAAAATATTAAGTGCTACCCACAGTGAATCCCAATGTCAAGTAATATGAGTGTGATTACTTATCAGTTATAATTCAATATTTGAAACCACTAGCACCACCTCAATCACAATCTATCTACCACCACTACCAACAACAACACCCAATCCACCAACTAGTAGTATCACCACTTTGTCGCACCCATTAATTGCTAACAAGACAAATAATAATGCACGATGTCAATGTACTATATAATGCAATGCAATAACTATCACTCACGTACTGAATCCACCTATCGACACCCATCTCATGGTCCACCACTGGCTCGACACCATCTATCGACACCCTATCTCATGGTCCAGCACTAGCTCATCAAACTGACATGGCTACAGAACTTATAACCTAGCCTCTGATACCACAAATGTCATACCCCACCCTGTGCACCCGTCACCCGAGGTCGGGCATGACGTCGACCTGACATTACTAGACCAATCTACGAATATCCACACATACACATATACATATACACTCGTACTACTGTGATTGTTTTTTCATTTTTTTATATAGATATATATCCATTTCAAAATACTGGAAATATATCGGACCCTAGAGAACACAACGATACCTGAACCTTCCACGGTTCACGTTCGACCGACATACCTCCAACACGACACTACCTCCGAACTCTTCCTAGTGCTAGTAGTAGACCAACTCCTAGCCGCGGTACTTGAAACCCTTTTTTTTTTTTATCGGTGTATTGTCTTCATGATAAAAACATTTAATAAATCAAATACAATTATTAAATACTACATTTCAAAATATAATATTATAATCACATACTCGGTTCCACTACCACCAATGAAAAGCAATAATGTGACAATAATACCATATATCACATACTATATTTGGAACCCATTACCAATTGTCACCAATGTAAAGAAATATCGTTTTTAAATCACCCAATACAAGTATAATATTATCACATACCGTACGGAAATCCAGTTTCCCTACCACTAATGAAATAAACCAATATACATTTAAAATACCCAATCCAACCATTTTAAATCAACCTGTCCAAGTATTTCTAAATCAACCAACATAAATATTTTAACACCATCAGACTAAATATTTCAACGTATAGTAAAATATACCCCATCTCCTCTCCTACTAGCCCTAGGATCGTTTTTACCTCATGATCGGGAGTTGCAGCGGTACCGTATCACCCACCAAGTTTGCACTCCTGATGGGTCAAACCACCCTGCAGAACTAATCCTCTCGACAGGTCATAATATCAACAACCACCTGCCGGACTAACCCTCTAGACAGGTCATAATATCAACAACCACCTGCCGGACTAACCCTTTGGACATGTCATAATATCAACAACCACCTGCTGGACTAACACTCCAGACAGGTCATAATATAATCAACCACCTGTAGGACTGACACTCCTGACGGGTCATAATATCAACAACCACCTACCAGACTAACCCTCCGGATAGGTCACAATATCAACAACCACTTACCGGACTAATCCTCCGAACAGGTCATAATATCTCGCAACATAATCAACCACCCGCAGGATATGCCCTCCTAACAGGTTAAAATCATCCCGCAGGACATACCCTCTTGATGGAATCATAACTATGGCATAGTCGGACTAAAAATTATCCTCTAACTTTAAAACCAACTTGATTCAATAATCGTTTTCCACCCTTAAAACCAATTTGATCCGAAAAATCATTTTCCACCTTTAGAACCCGACTTGAAAAAAACATATTTTTCCCTTTTTGAAACCAACTCGATCCAAATATATCACAAAATCATTCATTTTTTTAAATAGACATATTTTTGATAATTTATATGAAAATAAAATTTATAAATTTATATAGAAGACAGTAGACTCGTCTCGATTTTCGCACCACAGAAATACTGCCATCAACCATTACTGGGCGCTGGCGCCTGTGAACCTAATAGTTACAGACCTAAATTAATATTTTATTTTAAAATAACCTAACGTGCAATGCATGACCCTAAAATGCAAAATTCACCTTTTCCCAAATTTTGTTATGTAGAATTATTATTTCGTTCTTCTGTTCCGTTAATATTTACTATACCCCATTATTAGTATTAACAGTGATGAAATTATTATCCCAGAATGCTAATAATTTAATTTTTAACGGAATAATAATCGATTAATTTTAACGAAAATAATAGTTAACATTTAAAATATTGATCGACGAAATCGTTACCTGTTTCGAATCTTCCGCCGGCCGAGAAGTTGATTTCCGGTGTTTGGTTTTTATTTGATTTTTCATTTTTTTTTTTCTTTTTTGTTTTCATTTTTTTTCTTTTACCTTTTTTTTTTTCCCTCTTTCCCGCTTCAACTTTGGGTGGCTGGATCCTCCCACCGCCGCAGTGGATGCCCCCTGCTCTGTTCAGTGTCCTCTCTTTCTCTTGTTTCCATTTTGATGCCTCGCTGATCACTATTTCAATCACGCCCACACACCTACGACGGACGAACGGACAACTCACCCACACGAAACACTCATCGCCGGATGACTCCCACATCTTCGATGACGACACACATTCCTACACCGAAACATACCCACACGTTCACTGTCAGACCGAAAACACATACACACACACACACATTCTGATCACACTCACACAGTCGAAGCGACACACACACATACATACTGTCATCGACACACATACACACACAGTCGACCGGCGAGGAGCACACCCACACCGTCGAATAAAATTGCAACAATCACACCCACGACAATGACAAGAAGAAGAACACACACACACACACCCCGGCGGAACCAAAACAAACGAACAGAACCAAAAACGCATACATACCGTCCAACCAATCAACAACACACACATACACTCAGTCGCACACACGCCGGTGACTGAACGCCGGTGATCACACACACACACGCAACGTCTGAACACCCATATGCACGAAACCACACACAACGGAACACACACACCGAACGGCGACCCAACGACACAGCCGACACCCACCACCGTCGTTTTTCTCTCTCTATTTTCTGTTTCCAGATTTTTTTATTTTTTTTTTATTTTTTTTCAGTCTTCCGGTTGAAATGCATGTGTTTGTATATATATACATGCATGAAAATGGTGGATCCCTCTTGCTCCCAAACACTGCCACGTCAAAGTCCATTCTCTTGGTTTTTGGGTTTTAATCATCCGCACATGTATATATATATAGCTATATATAAGTTATTTTTTTCCCAAATTACATTAATCTCCCTATGATTTTCTTTAGGTTTTCATTTTAACCCAATTCAAAATTTAAGATTTTCTTAAAATGATAAATTCAACCCAAAAAATTTATTTCGAATTGAAAATAACGCATACCACCCCGTTATTTTCTAAATGTTTGTAAAATGCAACTAAAATTATGTACGAGCTAAAATTAGGGTCTTACAAATTTAATTTCCATATTTATGTTTCCAAACTTTTGTGCTTAATCTAAAGTCCGAACCTAAAATTACCTCTCCCAAGTGTCAAATCCCATGTTCTCAAATTAATGAAGACATTTTACGAGAGCATAAATTGGAAGCATTAATGAGGAAAATACAATTGAATAGAGATTCTAGGTGTTGATCTCCTCTCGGTCTCACAACAATCTAAACTATGCAATCTCAATTCCGGTAAAAAATTTAATCTCTCTTGAGCATAAAATTCACAACCTAAAATCATCTAATTCATTGGTCACATTATTCAAAAGCATTAAACATAGAAAGACATAAAATAGAATTAAAACTAACAATTAACAAAATATATAAAACATGGTTCACACAAGATTACATCAAGCCCTAGATTAAATGACTAACTCAACATAGTGGAATCTAAAACTAATGCTTTCAAGAAATCCATAAATGCAAAATAACAAATATAAACTCAAGAAAGATTAGGGTGAGAGAAAGGAAGAGGAAAATCCTTGTGGTGATGAGCTTTAAGTTTTAGAATCTTCAATAATGTTCAACCCCAAGCTCTATCCCTAGGAATTGTTGTGCCTCCAATGGTATTTTTCCTCCAAAAACTCCCACCAATGGTGTTTTCTCTCCCAAAATTGCAACCCCCATGGTTTGAGGCATAAGGTGGTATAAATAAGGATTACAATTAGGTTTTTTCACATTTTCACACAGCTGAGGCGTGTTGAAGTGCATTTTAGGGCGTTGGAGCGGGCTTTAGGCAGTGTCTCGGGTTGGTTTGGCGATGAAGATTACCCAAACTCTCTGGACTTTCACTACCGTGGCGGTGGGATTTCTACAGACCCAGCATTTTCACCACCGCAGCGGTGGGTTTGCTGCTTTGAAATCTTGTCTTTTTGCTTGTTTTTCCCACCGGACTCACTCTCATATGATTGTTTAAGGACCGTTTTCGTCTCTTTTCACCCCCAAACACCTGATTCAATACAAAATAAATAAAAACATATTAAAACACTATAAAAATACTCGAAAACTACCAAAACCGGCTTTGGAATAAATAAGCAAATTACACCTATCAATAGGCAGCAAGACCCATCCGATAGAGTTGAACACCTCCCCCCAAAATCGACAAAGGGGGATTTTATGGGCTGCACAACACTGGAGTCTATGCTCATCCTGTCAAAGGCCCATTTGAAGATGATGTCGGTCGAGGTACTACCGTCAACCAGTATTCTTGCCATCTAGAAATAGTTAACTAGGGCTGAGATGATCAGGGTGTCGTTGTATGGAACGTGCACCCCTTTCAAGTCGACTTTGCGGAAGGAGATGACGTTATGCGAGGCAGCATCCACCGAGCTAACCTCATACACGCCTTACTCGACCTTCCTTTTGCCCTTGCTTTCGTATCTCTTTCGTGAGGAAGATGTAACACCTCCAAGGCCTAGTCCTCCATGAATGACGTTGATCTCACCGTCAACTCTCAGGTTAGTATCATTGTCGGTGTTGCCTTCCTAAGGTGGAGCCCGGTTGTCATTCCTTCTTCATCGCTAACCCCAGTGTTCATCACCGTGATTATTTTTGCCGACCCGGTCTTTGCTAGTGTGGCGAACATAATTGTTAAGGTAACCTCTTTTGATGAGGGCCTTTATATCTTCTTTTAGCTAGAAACAGTTCTCGGTGGCGTGGCCACTACTCCTACGGAAGTCGTAATATTTTTCGATCGATCTACCTAAAGACTTCCCTCTCAGAGGAGAGGCAGGTGGGAAGATTCATTTCCCGGTGTTTTCGGCGAAAATGGTGGCGATAGAGGCAGTAAGTGGAGTGAAACCGTGTTGATGGGGGCCTGGGGGCAGCCTTCTATCGCCAGGCAACAGTCCCAACTGACCTTCAACTTGTAGTCTTCTGGATGCTTGAGATTGGCTCGTTCCTTCGTCTAGCCAACTTTTTTTTTTAGGAGTTTTTCTCTCTTCCTCTTTACTTTGTCGAGGAGGTCGGGCTCATAATAACTGGAGCCAAGATCCAAAGTTTCACGCAGGCTCGAGGCCAGTCTTGAACTTCAATCATATGAGAGTCTTTGGTGCCTCAACTTGTTAATAAAGGCATTGAGCGCCACGACGTCAGATACCCCTTCACAAGCAATGGACTCCATCCAAAATTGGTGAACATAATTGCCCAAGTTTTCATTTGCCTCCTACCTCAGGGCGAGGATATGAGTTACGGTTTTGGGTCTGTGTCGAGATCAGGTAAACCTTTCCTGGAACAACTACTCGAGTTGAAGAAAAATAGAGATTAAGGTCGGCGGCAGATCGTTATACCACGTCTGAGCAGGGCCAACCAAACTGAGGGAGAAGAACTTACACATCACCGTGTTGGAGGCATCGTGCATGTCCATGTGGGAGACGTTTACGGAGAGATAGTCCATGGGATCGGTTGTCCCATCATATTGGGTCACCGACGGATTGGGGAATCAGTACGGAACTAGCTCATCCGTGATCTCATTAATGAATAGGGACCTGACCCTAGAGTGGATTCTGGCTATGCCCCTATTGTTGTGTATTTGGTTGAAAGTGGCCTCTATTTCGCCCATGTACTGTTCCATTGCGGCATCTTCTCTTCTTGGCATAGCGATCTGACTAGCGGTGGCCCAGGCTTCACGCCTTCGAGCTGTTGGTGGGAAGTGGGAGTCCACCCCTGAACTCGGTAAGATCGGTACTCGGACTGATCCTAGCAATTGTATTCTCGAGTCGATGGCGATCCTAGACTATTCTTGAATAGTTACCTACGTGTTAGATGAGAAATAGATCTAGAGGCAACAGGGGGTCGAAATCCATATTCCTATTAGCCCGGTCAGCGGCCTGAGGCCAAACTCGTGCCACCTGTCCGTGAGAGGCGGGCACTCGATCATTGGACTCATGTGGACGGGCCCTATCCCCCGCAATGTGGAGATCTGATCCTCTTTCAATTAGGGTTGGAGACAGGTAAGAGATGAGGATATTGAAGTAATCTAGGAACGTGCCGAGTTGGCATTCCACGTTATCAAGCCAGGCAATGTCGATGGTCCCAGAAGCTTGGCCCGGACAAACCCCCTAGGCCAAGATTGGGGGATATGATTATCCCTCTATATTGATATTTCATCCCTGAATATTGATATTTTCTCCGTCTACTTGGCGGCGGGCTAAATCTTTAGTTTTCAGACTTGGAGCTCTCGATATGTCTTCAGTAGGGATGCAATTCATCGTGGCATTCCGATTTCCTGACCACAAAGAGTGTTAAGACCTTTTGTTAATCAAACCTTAGCAAAACAGGCAACTGATGATTTGGAGAAGGCCTTTAGCACGCTTCCCATTGATGGTGCCAAACTGTTGGTATTGGAAGTTGGTCTGACCAACAGTATGGTCCAGGCACCATTTGGAATAAAGAACTGCTACTGATCCAGGAACGGTCTTCGTGTTTGCTGGATGCTTGACCTGGGCTGAAAATGCGTTGTCTGCCCTGTTGTCCGAGCCGGCATATCTGTCCAATTCTTCTTCTCTAAGATGTTATTCAGGCTGAGCTATGGTATATCACCTGCATACACGACGGGCTGGGGTTTTCCCTAGCGAGTCCTCTCCAGCGTAAGAGTAAGAGCTCGGAGAAAAGAAGTTAGGTCATTTGGAGCAAAGCTATTACCCCAACCTGATTAATGGCTCTTAGTAGGCTATTCACTCCTTGGAGATGTATTGGAAAAGCCTCTTATTTATAGGCGATGAAGTGATTAGCGATCCGCAAGATTAGGGCCTTAAGTCTGGATTAGCGCTAACCAGTCAGACGCGTGGGGAACACGGTAGATTAGAGTTATGGGCCTAGGCCTTGAGCCCATTAAACTGCTCACGAAGAAGCCCATGGGCCAAGTCTGTTGAGAGAGACAGATCGACTTGGGCACCAAGATGCAGGTCGGGTTGGATGTGCCGACCTGCCCTTTTGCAGCAATAATCCGAAAAGATTGATGCTCATAAATACGAGTGTTTCATGTTGACCTACCTGAGCAAGTGCCCCGGGCTGTCTTATTCACCGGGTTACTCAGGCCATCACTGATGTAGCGCTGGTGACGCGGCGAATTTGGTCCAGTTGGCAAGCAAGTGAAGTAGGTCCCATTTTACCCACATCAACTCCCATGCTCACTGCTTCTCTCTCTTTCTCACTCCACACACACTCTCTCTTTCTCTCATGCTGTATTGCTCTCTCTCTCTCTCTCACAGGCACCTCTAGCAACCATCTCTCTCTATGTCTCCATCGCTAACGTCGCGGTTGTCGGATTTGGGGGAGGTGACGTTCGTGGTGGATGGATATGGATAGAGATGCTCGGCGTTGGCCGCAGCGAGGTCGGATATCGTGGTTGTAGGATTTGGGAAAGGTGACGTTCAGGGTGGTCAAATCTGGATGGTGATGGTCGGCGTTGGTTGCGGCGAGGTCGACTTTGGATGACCACATCCGAAGGTGGTCAGATCGGTACGATCTAGCCACCTCCGTCCACTCATCATGTATACAAATGACAAAAGGTGAAAAATCGGCCGGTTTGACAAGGATTATTCTAGTTCCCTGGTTCAGCGTTCAAACTGGTCCGAACCGGCAGGTTGGCCAGTTTTTCGGATAAAACGGTTCTAGGGGGTTTTTCGGACCTTAAACATAATCGGTTGACGGTTCAACCGGTTGGTCCGGTCTGGTTTTTAAAACATTGCATGGGGGTTAATTTTAGAAACCATCTCAATATATAAGGGTCAAAACGTTTTTTCTTTTTCCCACCCATCTAATCCACCTTCCCTTTATCCTCCTCCTCCGCCAGCCGCTTACAATCGCAGTATCCTTCACCTAGGCAAGAATTTGAATTATGAATTTTGGTGTCCCTGCCAAGGACCGCTATTGTTGAGTTTTGGCTGCTTTTAAGCAATAATATAATTCCAGTTCTGCCTTTTGTTTTCTTTTGGAGTAATTTATTTTTGTTTTAATTGTGTTTTCTTTTGGGACTTTTGTCGAACGGGTTGTGTGCCTCGGTTTCATATGAAGCCGACAACCTCTTGCTTTGGAACTCACTTTCCTGCGACAATAACGAAATCAAAAACTCAAAAAAACTGTAAAAGTTTAACGATTCAGACAACTTACAAGAAGATTATGAGATGGTTTCTTACGATTGAAATCGATTGTCTTTTGAGATTGAACGGCGAGCTCTCTGTGATCGGACTGCGGACTGAGCTATGATCAGAGGTTGCATACTGTGAAGAGTCGCCGCCGCTCGCTTCCATAGAAGAAAGCCTCTAACAAGCGCCTGTAATTTCACAACAGACCCCTCAACCACCTGGTAGTTTTTTCCATTTTCTCTCTCCAAATTGAACTCTAGAGAGAGAGAAGACTACAAGTTTAACTCTAGAGCCAGAGAGTGAGCATTTAGAAGCGGTGTAACGAAGAATCCAGATAAAATGGTTTAAACGAAAAATAGAAATCTGAAGACAGTTCGCTGAAATCCTTATTGTCAATTAAATCATTTGTCATCTTCTAGAAGACATACAGATGAAAATTTTCTACATAGTTTCATGAAATCCTTATTGTCAATTAAATGTGTTTGCACATTCCAGGAGTTACTGATAAAAATCTCATTTCATGCGTCTTAAGAATGAACAAATGAGGCCTTTATGCAAGCCATTCTAATCCTATGAAACATGCAATTGTCCATTGCTCTAATCTGACACTTCTTGCCGCTGACTTTTAAACAAGCAAAGTACAAACAAATTCCTCACATTTTCGAAATTGTTTTTGGTCCCTTAAATGAATTATTCGGTGCAGTCTGTAACTTTACGGCATGTTTGGTTGGATAAAATCGAGGGCGGAATGGAATCGCATTCTACCCTTGATTCCTATTCCGTTATTTGGTTCTCCAATGGAATCAATATCTTAAATTACATGATAGTCCTTATAATTAAACTTTTGAAAATTGAGAAAAAAAAAACATAAATTAGAGAACATAAATTGAAATTAAAGAACAAAAATTTAGGAATAGGAATAGGAATAGAAAATTGAGAACAAAAAATTGAGAACAAAACTGAAAAATTGATAAGAGAAACTGAAAATTGAGAATAGAAACAAAAAATTGAGAACATAAACCGAAAATTGAGAACAAAAATAGAAAATTAGAGAACAGGAAATTGAGAACATAAACTAAAAATTGAGAACAAAAATATAAAATTAGATAACAGAAAATTGAGAACGAAAATTAAAAATTGAGAACGAAAATTGAAAATTGAGAACAAAAACATAAAATTAAAGAATAGAAACAGAAAATTGAGAACAAAAACAGAAAATTGAGAACAAAAACATAAAATTAGATAATAGAAAATTGAGAACGGAAACCGAAAATTAAGAATAAAAATAGAAAATTGAGAACAAAAATAAAAAATGGAGAACATAAACTGAAAATTGAGAACAAAAAATAGAAAATTAGAGAACAGAAAATTGAAAAAGGAAACTGAAAAATTGAGACCAAAAACAGAAATTAAAGAATAGAAACTGAAAATTGAGAACAAAAATAGAAATTAGAGAACAAAAACTTAAAATTGAGTTGAATAGTGAAATATAATAAAAATGATGAAAGAAATAGAATAATGAAATATAATAAAATTTTATTATAACCAACCAAGAAGAGAATGGAATAATAATTTTATAAGGGCAAAATGGAAATTTTACTATATTTCACTATTTCATTCTTTCTTTCATTCCATACCAACCAAACAAGAGAATGTAATAGTTATTCCATTCACAATTCTATTCCATTCCTTCTCTCATTCCATTACTTATTCCATTCCATTCCATCCTAATTCCATTCCGTCTAACCAAACATGCCATTAGGATTTGGGATTTTTAATCGAATGACCAGTGAGTTTAAGCCCCTTCCTTTCGCTAACCTCACCACGAGGTATCCTCCTACTTTGACTCATTTTCTTTTTTCACTAAGGTTTACGTACCCTCGACTATTTGTATGAGGTAATCTTGGTTCAATTCTTTTGGGATGAGAAAACATTTATTTTGGTGTACATGTAGGGTCGTGATTCTTAGAGACACCTTACATTTCATTTTCCTTCAATTAGTAACCTTTATTATATAATAACGAATACCAATATTGAGGATATTTATTATTGGTTCATATTGGTTGGCCACCATGATCGAATTTATAGTTTTTCATTTGATATAGGGAGTGGGGCATTTCAAGAGGTATTACTGCGGGCTACAACTAGTAGATGACATGGAAATCTCGCCATTTGCAATGAATACATTGCCTTTTTGTTTCATCAATTCTTTTGGATATATTGGCAAGATATATGTGAAATTATAGAAGAGGGATGTTTGATCAAAAAGCATTTGTTTATAGATTACGGAGAAACCTGTATATTTCTTGAGTTTTCGAAAGATTATCAATTACTTTTTGAAGCTTTTGACAATTCGATTTTGTACGACTCCCATTTCGATTAAATTTGTATTCTTCTAGTGTAGAAATATTACAATGAGGTGTTGATGTGGAATCACAAAATGTATTATTTGGGTGAACCAGAGTACTTAGGGCTTAAAAAATTGCTCAGACCCTAGGGATAGTCTTTCTCTTTCTTTCTTCGATTGGATATCTCCTTTTTCTTTTTTTTTTTTTTTTTTTTTTTTTTTTTTTTGTCCTTTTTGTTCTTATGTGATTTTGATATAAAGTCGATTTTCGAATGGCAGCAACAACAAGAAGTGTACGGATAAATGTAAGGCTCGCCACTGGAGCAAATGTCTCTTTATAGTCAATACCATATTCCTAAGCAAATCCCTTGGTGATAAGTCAGGCTTTATATTGTTCAACAGAACCATAAAAAAATATCCTGATCTTAAACACCCATTTGCACCCAATAGGAGTTTTCTCAGGGGGAAGACCAACAACATCCCAAGATGAGTTTTGGCTAGGGCATGAAGTTCTTCGTCTATTGCTTTATGCCAAAGAGGATTAGTACTGACCTCCTTATACGATTAAGTCTTATACAGATGAAGTATAGTAGAAAAAACAATGATAATCATTGAGATAAGGGGGATGATGATTTACCCTGGTAGACCGGTAGGAGTAATCTGGAGGATGGCTCTCAGAGGGAGTTGTTGCAGATTCATCAAGCATAGGAATATCCTCAGGCACGATCAATTGAGTCGGAAGGGTGAGTTCAGCTGGTGGTTCTAGAGCTAGAGGGGTGATATCGTCTGGTGATTCTGGAATTGAAAGGGTGAGATCAAGTAGCGGTTCTGAGATAAACTCAACAGTACCTGAAACTGTATCCTCAAGAAAGCTCAATAGATGGATCAATAAAGAATCTAAAGTTAGTGATGATTGACATGTCAAATGACGATAAGGAAGAGAACACTTGATGTTCCCAAAAAATGACATGACGAGAGCTACAAAGAGTTTTAGAAATGAAATCCTAACACCGATGCCCCTTATGTCCAATACCATATCCAATAAAACAACATAGGTGAGCCATTGGTTCTAGTTTATTGTGTTAATGTGGTTTGAAGAGAACAAAACAAGCACAACCAAAGACTTTGAGTTCAGAGTAAGTGGGAAGTTTACCGAAAAGACGCTCAAATGGATACTGATGTTGGATTGTGGCAGAAGGGAAACGGTTTATTGTATATACAATAGTTAAGGCAACATCACCCTCAAAAGGCTCAAGATAGGATGAAGAAATAAGTAGAGCACAAACATTCTTAAAAATGTGTCTATGTTTGTGTTCAGCTCGTCTATTTTGTTGGTAGGTTCCAAGACACGAACGGTGGGAGAGCATTTAATTTTCATGAAATATGTTTAGAAAAAGCATTGTATTTGTATTCCATTACATTATTTGAGCAAAAAACATTGACATTCTAAGAGAATTGAGTTTGAACTATAGAAGAAAAATCAGAATATATTTGAAATAGTTCAGATTTCTTTTTCACAAGAAACAACCATGTATATTGAGAGTAGTAATCTAAAAATATAATAAAATAGTGAGCACCACCCATTGTTGAATGAGGAGAAGGCCCCTAAACATCAGAATGTACTAAATCAACATATGCAAGAGAAACAAACTGCTTTGCATTAAAAGGTAAAGTTGATTGTTTTACAAGTGGAAAATGAATACCATAAAAAGACTCATGTTGAATTAAACCTAATTGACCACTAGAAATAAGAGAACAAAGACGACTGGATATGTGTAACCTAACCAAGAGTGCCACAATTTCATGGGTGAGAATGTTGGGATTGATACAGGTGATTGGTTTGGTGATGATGAGGATGGAATTTGGAGGTGAGTAATCTCAAAGAGGCATCCAACTTTATGACTGATTACAAGGAGTTTTCCTATCTGAGGGTCTTGCACACGACAACCAGTAGAAGAAAAATGCAAATCAAATCTAAGATCACATAGTTGTCCAATAGATATAAGATTAAGCATAAAATTAGGGATCAAATATGTATCTGGGAAAGATAAATAAAAACTGTCAACATGTCTAGTATGGATAACTGACATATTTAATCTATTGGCAGTGTGAATAGTAGGTCCATGCTCATCACGTATTTTAGAGGAAAAGATAGAAGAATCAGATGTCATGTGATTACAATAGGTATAATCAAAATACCATCGAGATGTAACTGGTATAATTGACACAGCTATATTGTTACAAGTTTTAGATAGAGCCTCAGTAAGTACGGTGCAGAAACCACTCCAATTAGGTGGAGAGTTTGATGAAGTCGGGACAACATTAGTGGCAACGTTCTTTAGATTGGGATAAGACTAATTGCGAGAGCATCAAGAGCAATATTGATTCTTATTTGATTGATTTCCAGATGATAATACTGGAAATTTAGGGTAATCTACAAGATAGTGGTCTGGTTCTCTGCATACCTTACACAAGAAAGAATAACATTTGAGCCATTCACCTTTTGAATAACAATACCTACAATATAAGAGCTTCTGGGATGAGTTTGACTTAGCAGCTGGTACGGCAAGAACAACATTTGTGTTTGATCCTTGTAATGTAGCAATGCGTGTTTCTACGCTGAGTAGATCAGAAATGATGTTGTTTAGGGAAGATATCTTGCCCTGATGTAGGATTGAAGCTTGTACAGGCTCAAATTCTTCCCTCAAGGCCATCAGGAATTGCATAATGTGTGTCTCAATTTGGTAGCTTCTCTGAATGGTGGCATATCTTGTGCATTCTGAGATTGGCTCAGTGATAGCCAACGGATCCCACACAACAATCATCTGGGATGAGAAACTGTTGACAGTTTTCCCAGGTTCTTTGCGCATGCTATGGAGGGTGGAAAATATCGGTGTGATATGTCTGCCTTGGTGTAGCGGTACTGGAGAAGATCCCAAACTTCTTTAACTGTCTGGAGCCTACCAAATTGGTGCTTGATATTTGGGATGATAATGGTACAAAACCATATGAGAATCTAATATTTTTGCTATCACATTTCTTTAGATGGTCAGTATATCCTGCAACATTTTCATCGTCGTTCTTCATAGGTTCAATAATTTCTCTAGTCATAAAACGCCACAAATTCCATCCATAGAGAAAACTAAACATCTCTTGAGCCCACATGACATAATTGGATTCATCCAGAATAATAGTAATAATCCGGGATGATTCTAAGTTAGTTATTGGCGCAAAGAAGGAGGTAAATCGGTGTAGAAACCACACAAATATCAAAGGAAATATATTTTGTGAGCCTCAAATCACAAAATAGAGTCCATAAACATAATCTAAATGTCCAAAAACTGAAGAATCGGTTTAACTTTGCAAAAAATAGTCTAAAAAGGCCTAAACTGGTCCAAAGAAAGTCACCTAAAAGAACCGATGACATGGCAGAAGGGACAGATTGGGAACGGATATGCCAAAGTCAATGGTTGACGTGGAAATTAATGAATGACGTAGGGTTGATATGGCACTGAGTAGACGCTGACGTGGGCGTTGAATAGGCGTTGACTGTGCAGGGACTAGGGTTGATGTGGCAGGAAAAATCGTTGAACAAATGGTGGCAGTGCGTGGATCTGAGACCAGAGAACAATAGTGTATGTTTTTGGCTCTTATGGGTGTGCGAGTAATCAAATTGGGAAATTTTTGTGTATTTAGAATTCTCTCATCGATACGGTTCCGATGATACGCTTTTTGATGGGTTTGGAGCCCTTGTTGAGGCGGTAGAGCCCAAAATCAATGACGACTTGGTTGTGGTGTTGTTGCTAGCTTTGGCAGCACGTAAGGGAGCATGAAAACTCCATTGGCAGTGGTTTTGATGGCATTATGATCGTATCTTCGAGATAAAGGTGTTGATGCGATGAGATATGATTTCAGAATAATGGTGGGAATGAAGCAGTCAACAAATGTAACAGCACGGCGAAAGGTTTAGGTTTAGGGTCTCGAAAATTTTAAGAAGAATATGGTCAGGAAACATTGGCTCTTGATGCCATGTTAGAATAATTGAAAAGTGGAATGATGAACATGAAAATATTGTAATGATGTTTAGGAAAACAATATATGTTACAGAGATATACAATATGAGTTTCTATAGGAGAAGTGAATAACCTTAGGGTTAGGGTTTTCACCTGATGGGCCAAGCTCATATATTACATCAATAGTTTCATAGGTTAAGCAAATGAAACAGAGAATAATACACATAATAATACCGAAAATTCCGATAGGATGGGTATGATAATAGCTACATGTAGTTTTAGTACAAAAGATGTAGTATCCACGCACACATATGTCACATATGTGATCTAAATTTGATGGACGAATTAAGTTCAAAACATATATGAGGGCTAAAGTATCATCCAAAGAAAAAAAAATCTAGGGATAAGTGTTCCCTATTGTACACTTTAATTACTACAACCAAAATTCATGTTCAACCTAAGGATTACAATGTTTCTTAAATAAAATAAAAATAAAAAAATTGGGTAAAAGAGGTGGATTGAATGACATATAGGAGTGCCATATGCTGATAGATCTCCCACTGAAGCTAGCACATTGTTGAACCTCTCATCCATGTTATATGTATATGATGAAAATTGAATCTTCATAAAGGTCTTGAGTAATAACATCAAGTCTTCCTACAATGCCTCCCATGAGACATCCATCTGAAGCATCATTCAGTCCATCTCATCGATTCTTTGAGTCATGTAGGCTCAGAGATCAACATCATCTTCATTTTATTCTTATTCTCTCTTTCCATTTGCATTCATTTCTTTTTCTACCTTTTCTTTCCCTTTTCTTCATTGGGTGGTAGACCTTTCTCTTTATTCACCCTTTTTGAACCACATCCCATTTACTAGATGGTATCTCATGAGTGGTAGTGAGAGAGGAGAGATTTTGTCGGAGTCTAGGACAATGGAGAAAGTATTTTCTATAAATATGGGGATCCTAAAATATTAAGAAACATGGGTGAGAACATCCTGTAAAGGAGTATGCCACCATAGGTTCCTAGGTGATGTGCCAGAATGTTGAACATGAGTAAGGAAAGATCAATTTGGACACCAAATATGGGGCAACTGATAATATAGTTGTCAAAATAAGTGAATGAGGCATGGTACCTCCTTTCGGAACAAGAGTGTGGCTAATGATGGCAAGTAGTACGATGAGTCAGCGATAAGTTTTCTACTACATGAGGCCTATTTCAGTAGAGAATTTCAGAGTAGCATATTAATTGTAGTTTGCAAATTGGTTAAGCGATGTGGTGGTTTGTTTGGATCGATCTTTCCATGTGGAGCCTTAAGAATCTTGGCTAGTAGTTATTTGGGGAGATAAATTTCCTAACCATAAAAGAAGGAAGTGTAGTAATTGTTTGGCTTATGAAGATTGGCGTAGAATATTTTGACACACTAGCAGAACTTCATCTCGAGCCAATGGCCAAACATTGCTAGTGCAATACTCTTTTGACAACTCAAAGGACCATCCCATACAATTTTCTTTTTAGCTTTTGAACCTAAGAAGGTGAACGCCATTATAAATCATCATTTTTTGATAAAAATAATATAATAACGATTACCATATTATAAGATTGTAGAATAAATAGGAAATATGTTGAAAGTAGACATGACCAAAGGAGAGTAACTAAAGCTTGTGCGTTTAAACCGGATGAAAATGTGGAGTTTTAAATAAATGTGTACCACAACATTGGCAATGGAAGACATGGGATTTGAATAACTATGTTGGGACCCCTCTTGAATGAAGATACTTAAAATCACAATCTTACGAAGATAACAACTATACTACCTTGAGGGCGAAATTCGCATTATTAAGGCAAATTGTTTTTCCTGTTGAACTTTTGCCATAAGGCACGGAACGGCCAAGTAAACCACTAACAAATAATTTCCCACTATGATTTCCCTTTGCGGCAGAATAGAGGTCGGTGAGGAAAGAATATTGTTTGATAGCAGAATAGTAGTACCTCTCGGTTTGATGAAGGCACTTAAGAGAGCACATACTCCTAACCATCTCTATCGTTAATGGAACTTCATTCAATCAAGAATGTGCAAGAGCACCCATAATCTGGCAAAACAAGTTAGGAACTAATTGCGCTAGGGTGATTTCTAATTGCCAGAATAAATTAAGAAATAAATGAGTGAAATGGAGTCTAAGACCATATACGAACATCCATATAAAGAGACATATTTCATCATCTTTGCAGGAATAAGGACGCTCATCTTCCAAAGGAACCCTAAATGTGACAGAGATAGGGATATTATATGTGTCTCGGAAGGACTCGATCTATTCCTCCTTAAAGTTGCTCGCCCTATGATTTCCCCAGTTCACTAGAGAATCGGTGGATGGACGAGCCTTGGTCGGCACCACCTTCTCAGAGAAAGGGGTTGACGAAGAATCGGCCTCAGCTGGACTAAGCGAAGGGTTGGAAGCCATTCTCAAAGAAAAAAAAATTAAGAAAAGGTGAAAAAAGAACAAAAATGGTAGGACAATCAAACAATTGAATAGAAGGAAGAAGAACTTACACTAAAGAGGATGATCTTTCGTCTCGCCTCTTTGAATCGCCACGAAATTTAGGAGGGAAATTGATGTGGGGAAAATTCCCGCCCATGTTTCATAGAATCCAGTAGGATGATGATGGGTCGGGTCGAGTAGTAAAATCTGACCCATAGGAATTAACCCGAAGATCGCCCATAGACCTGGAGTATTAGTGGCCTAAACTGTGTTGGGTTAGCCCACTGAAGAAGCCCATCGCATGAGTAGATTGAATGATCCATAAGAGGCTACATTGTGTTTGGGCTGACATGAATAGAAGAAGGCTCCCTAATGGGCCTGGTCGCAAGCAAGTAAGATTGACGGTAGAAGGCCACTGGGTGACTAACCAAAAACCTCCACAATCCCATGCGCACAAAGAGATGTAACTATTTTTTAGTTCGTAGTGGGATCATGGATAGTTTCCATGAGATTAAAGATGGGATCATGGAGGGAGTGGTGACATGAATGGGCTGTGTAGGATAAATGGTCTATATATGAAGGCGGGTATCAAGAGGCCAAGGTAGTGTTCTTTACATACGGAAAGATTTTCATCATAAAACAAACTAATTTATTCTCACACCGAAGGTTATTTAGCCGACACCACACCGGTGTCCCTTGGAGCTAACTGATTTCATAGGTTAAAGTTGCAGGTTGAGGAGCTCTTCGGCACGTGTCTGGTTGTCGACACTCGTGGGGTATTTTTGACAACATCACCTCTCTCTTCTATCAAATCATCTTTTCAGTTCTTATCTTCCAACAGTTAACTCAACAATCATCTTAACTTCTGCAAGCATTCAGATCAAGTTCTTTAGTATAAAAGAAATATGTTTCAATAATATATATATATATATATATATATATATATATATATATATATATATATATTCTTTGATATTCTTTTAGGCCATGCACATTTTGTCACTACAAGAAAATTGACATTTGACTACGAAATAAAACATTTGTAGTTAAAGGTAAGTTTTTTGTGATGAACTATAATTTTTTTTTAACCAATGAAAGGTAATATGTAGCCAAACGTTTGCCTTTCAAAATACTTTTGGCGCAAATGGTATAGCTACAAAATTGATTTATAGGCCAAAATATTTTTTTAATTATTAGCTATGAAGTATATTTTTTTCGTTGCCAACAAATTTGGCGCTAATTCTTTAACAACGGGAAGCAATATCGCTACAAAAGATACCATAGCTAAAAATTAGTACTTTGCATGCACTACGAAAATAATTTTGTAGGGAAACCTAGAATAAAAATGGGTGCTACAAAAGAATTTTTTGTTATGAACCATAGAAACTGTCGTCAAATGTTAAAATAATAATAATAATAATAATAATAATAATAATAATAATAATAATAATTCCTTTTTTTTCGATGAAATTTACTCAATAAACATTTTGTAGGTAAAAGTTAATTTTTCACGATGAACAATAAAAGTTGTAGAGGAAAGTTGCATATTCTCCCTTGTCCTTATAGTAGGCAGGATATTCTGCCTTCATAATAAGTGGGGTATGCTTCTCCTGTCCTCATAGGAGGCGCGATGTTTCTCTTTCTCTCATGTCGTCATAATAGGCAAAGGTGTGCTTACCACTCCTAAGACTCTCTCAGTCCCCTAAGGGGGTTTCCACCTTTTCCATCCCAAAATACTCCAAAAAAGAGAAACAAAACAGAGAATAAAGAAAGAAGATGAAGGAGAGAAAGGAAATAAGGACTTCTTCCCTAACCAAGTTCCCCATATCCCACTCCCAAAACACACCCTTACTACTTAAACCAATTCGAAGAATGCATGGAAAAAAGAAGAAATAAGAGGATGTTTTCACAGGGACACTTAAAATACTAGTTTACTTCACTTGCATTTACTTTAAACCAATTACATTTCCCGCACTTAGTTTTTCAGTTATGTAACTTTTCGTGCTTTTATTTTCTGTCGTTAACTTTCTAATTCAACTTCTTTCCGCATTTAAAATTTTTGAAATTTACTTTTTAGTTCTGCGCCTTTCCGCGCTTTAAATTTTTGCAATTAACTTTTTTGTTTTGTGTCTTTCTGCAATTTTAATTTCTAAATTTACTTTAAAATTCTACGTCTTTTTGCCTTTTTATTTTTATGATATTTTTCTCGTTCTGTGCTTTTTCTCGCTTTAAATTTCTTGTAATTTTACTCTCACATTTATTTACAGTTTTAATATATATATAAAAAATGTCTTAACTACAAAAAAAAAAAAAAAAAAAACAATGGGAGAGTCACCCATACCCCATTTTAGGTTTCTTAACTTGGGTGAAACTTAAAATTGCGGATTAGGGAGGTATTACCCCCAGACAATTTTTTTTTTAGTTCGGCTAAATTGCCAAAGTAAAACACTGTATCTCATTTCCCATCAAAATTGTTTTCACTTTTCAAGCGAATTTCTTCATAACAAAGATCCTCAAAAAAATATACTTTTTACTTTATTTAAGGAATTTATTCAAAAAAAAAAATCCTAAAATAATATTTTTACTTTTTAAGAGGATTTATTCAACAAATATCCTAAAAAATGTGTACACTTTACTTAATGAATTTCTTCATGAAAGTTTTTTCCTAAAATTTAATTTTATATTCCCAAGATTTCTTTATAACAAGGATCCTCAAAGTATTTTTATTTGGAAAAGAAGAGATTCATTCATAAAAGGTTTTTCCTAAACTACTTGTTTTACTTTCCAAAAGGAATTTCTTCATTTTCAAACTCTTTCGACTTTCTGAGAGGATTTATTCATATCAAGGGCCCTTAAAAAATTATTTTTCACTTAAAAGGGAACATCTTCATAACAGGATTTTCTTAAATATATTTCTTCTTATTTTGCAAAAGAATTTCTTCACAATAACGGTCCTCACATATGTTTTTACTTTCACAAAAAGGAATTTCTTCATAATAAGATTTTTCGAAAATATTTTCCTTACTTTTCAAATGGATGTATTGATAAAAAGGATTTCCCAAAAATATATTCCATTCTAATTAAAAGGAACTTCACAATCGGTGTTGATCCTAAGATTGTGATGGACAATTAAGTGTTGATGTTTTTTGTGGAACTAAGAAGTTTATTGAGTGTTTCAATGTAAAAATTTCATTGATGATATTAACATGAAGAAATGGTTAAAGATGCTAAGGATGCAAAGAGATTGACAAAAAGACTGACAAAGACACAAGCATTAAGAGACCGAAGATTTTAAAAAATCTAGGTGAAAGTAACTCAGGTTAATTTTTACTCTTAATGTATCCCGATTAGGATCATACACGACACAAAAATGAATTTATGTTTATGTGTGTTTTTTATTAGGATACTAAATAGAAAACATAATTGCTCCATGTGAAATTGAAGAAGAAATATTCACCTAAGAAAGATTAGTGATTAAAATTGATTTAATAGTGTCAATTAAGTTAACCGAGAAAATAAATCGGTTAAAGAGGTAAAAATGTTGAAGATTGGAGTTAAAATTAATTAAGGAAGAAGTGTTCCAACAACAAGCAGTCAACTTACTTGGGAGGATCGGTTAACTGATTGGTATAAGCTGGGAAATGAAGAAGTCTCTGGATCGATCGGTCAACTGACTAAGGAGAGATCGATTGACCTACGACTGAAATTTGAACTATGTGAATTAATCAGTCGACAGACTGTCAATGATCGGTCGATAGACCATGGTCGAAAATGGCCTGGGGAGCATCCTGAATCGATCGGTCAACCGACCTATGGAAGATCGATTGACCAACTGACGAGTATTTTTGGCTTGGGCTCAAACTTGAATTGATCGATTGACTTATGGGGATTGATTGGTCAACTGATGGCTCTGTTTCAAGTTTTGAGGATTTCGTGCATTTGATCAAAAAATAGTCGTTACTAGCAATTGTTTAGTTGAAATCTGAGATATATATTAGGGATTTGATATTCTTTAAGATATATGGTTACTATTTTGATATTTCTAAAGATATGGTATATATATATTTTAAGTAGTTCTCAAATTGGTACATTTAATTCTTTTTATTCTATCGATTTGAGATTTAGAAATATTTGAGAGACTAAATTAAATGATTGAAAAGTTATAATTGAGTGAATTGAACCATGATTAAGTCATAACAATATTAAGGGCCTATATGAACAATCAAATGTTGTGACATGTGGAAACTAACCGTTTGAGGACTGGTTTTCAACCATTATTTATAGACTTGCGTTTTTCACTTGTGTGATATCCAATTTGTTGATCTTAAGATTTTGATGGATAATTAAATGTTGATGTTTTTGGTAGAACCAGCGGTTTGATTGAGTGTTTCAGGTTATTAGTTCGAATGATGAAGATATTGTGACAAAAGCTAAATGGATGCTAAAGTTAAAGACAAAGATGATGAACACCAAGAGGTTAAGAGATTGAAGAATTTGAAGAACCTAGGAAAAATAACTCAGGTTAAATTTTGACTCTTAATGTATCCCGACTAGGATAACACACGATACAAAATATTTTTCAAAATTATGTGTATTTTTATAGGGTTTTAATTAGTTAAATTATTTTCTCCTATGTGTAATTGAAAAAGTAATAAAGATAATTGATTAAAATGAAATTTAAGAAGCTAGTGGAGCTTATTGAGAAAAGAAATTGGTTAAAGGGGTGAACATGTTGAAGAAAATTAATTAAAATCGAATTGGGAGAGATGTTCCAGCATTAATTAGTCGACAGGTAGGTCGACCGATGCTTATTAGGTGAAGTTGCTAAATCTCTCGGTCGACTTGTAGGTCGACCTGGGCTTAAAGTTTGAACTCTCTGAATCAGTAGATTGATAGTTAGGTCGACCTGTGGCTAAAATAGAAAGTCTCTGAATCGCTAGATCAATTCATGAAACTCTCTGGATCATCCAGTCGACAGGAGTAGAATGAGCGATCGACTGATGGGCAAAAAGATTTTGGCTTGGGCTATGTCTTGAATCGTTTGGTCGACTGATGGATGTTTACCGATCGACTGATGGACTGTTTCAAGATTTGAGGATTTTAGGATTTTGATTGAAAAAGTAGCCGTTATTAGCCATTTTATAGTTAAGATTCATGAGATATCTTAGGGATCTGATATGTTTTGAGCTATTTTATTAATATTTAATTATCTCTACAGATATGGTTCAAATATTTTTTATATTTCTCAATTTGGTACATAAAATTCTTTCGATCTTATGTAATTGAGTTTATATAAAAATTTAAGGGATTTAATTGAATGTTTTAAAAAATATTTTTAAGTGAATTATACCAAGAATGTATCATTATGATATATAGGGTCTATTGGAGTCAGTAAGTGTTATGATTTGTGGGAACTATCTATTGGAAGGCTTGTTTTATTTCCCTATAAATAGACCTGCGTTTTTCACATTTTAAGACATATATCAAGAGAATTATTCTGAGTTATTCAACTTTCGTGCTTACTAAGAGTTATCATACTGAAAGATTGTGAAATGTTTGAGAAATTATTGTTCCGGTCACCGACTTGAAGTTGATTTGCTTATTGTCATTTATTTGGTGGATTTCTAGTAAGATCATTCCAAATTCCTTTTTATTCATTGTTGTTTAATCTTATTATTATTTATTTAGAATTTGATATTTGAAATTGTTTTCTGAATTTTTACTGAAAATTTATTTTTGAAAAATTTCTTAAGGAAACCTGATCACGTGCTAAATTACGTGCTACCTATTTTATTTGAAATTAGATTTTGAAATTCTCACTTTTCTATCACCAGTATCGGGACATTAATTGAGTTTAAATTTATCATGGGTAGTAGAAATTCTGAGTGGGAAAATCGTTTATCAATTTATAATTGGTGAGTTGAGTGTCAGATTAGATACTACTGGGAGTGTCTAATCGAAAGGTAACCGATTTCAGTCTCTTTTCATAAAGAGATTGAGGTATTAATTCTTCCTCTATAGAATTAGTTTGAGTGATTTTTTAATGGTTCATTCCTTACTGGGAAATTGATATTTGGAGTGTTTAGTGAGGTTTTGATTCTTGAGCCTAAGGTATAAAAAGAATTAGGTTAATCTTTAGCCTGTAAAAAATATAAGGTTATTCCTGAGCCTATGAAAATGAATTGTAAAGGTTGATTTTGATCCTGCGAAAAGAATCATTGTGAGGGTTTAGTTCCTACCTCTAAAGGAATCTTAAGTTTAGTGGGTGCGACTCTCCGTGGAGCTCGGGAGACTGGATTAGCCAATAATAGCTTGGTGAAGCCGTATAATCTTTTGGTGTGATGTAATCTTTAAATTATTTATTTTTGTGTTGTTTGGTGTGCACCTAGTTGATAATATGTTTCCGCTGCTAAATAAAAATAATAATTAATTATTTAAAGTATTTTACTTTGATTAAATTTTTATCTACCCAATTCACCCTCTCCCTCTTGGGTAGCTCACTAGGCCAACAATTGATATCAGAGCTAGTTTAGCTCAATATACGTAGCTAACAAAGATCACATGACGCACACAATGCGCACACTAGCTGAGGGGTGGTCCATGCACCAACTACCATTATATGAAGGTGAAAATTATTCATTCTGGAAAGACAAAATGATTGTCTTTCTCCAGGCCATAAATTATGATGTGTGGCTAACAATCGAGGATGGTCAGTTTGTTCCAATGAAAAATGGAGTCGAGAAGAAGAAGAAACGACTAACTGCTTCTGATAAGCAGAAACTTTTTATAAACTCTCAAGCTATTAACATTTTATTCTACTCTTTAGATGCTAATGAATACTCAAGAGTTTCAGGTTGGAAATCATCAAAGCAGATGTCGGACAAGTTACAAGTTACCCACGAAGAGATAAGTCATGTGAAGCAATAAAAAATCAACGCACTTATTAGGCAATTTGACTTATTCCGAATGGGAGAAACTGAATTAATTCAGGAGATGTACACTCGCTTTAACATTATTTGCAATCATCAGAGTCAACTTAGAAAGTCATTGATAGGTGTAATCTACCTACATATTTCTAAACCGAATTAAGTTAGTTTTCGAGCATTTATATAGTATTTAATTGCGTTTTAATTAGTTTTTATCTTTTTGTATAAATCAAGTGTGTGGGGCAAAAAGATAGGAATCTAGAGCAAAAACGATAAGATCGAACCAAAAACGGTCGAAGAATGGTGGAAAAATGACCAAGGAGACAATATTGTGAAATAAGCCCACCGCCTAGGTGTCCAGACCACCACCTAGGCGATGAAAATACTGAGAAAACCCCTTTGCCGCTAAAAGCTCACTGCCTAGGCGGTAAAACGACATAAAGTTTTCTAACTCCACCGCCTACTTTACCACCTAGGCGATCAACGAACCGACCTACCCACCGCCTAGGCGGTGACCTCTGCACAACTTAGATATTTCGAGATATTTTGCCCATAAATACCCTCTCCTTTCCCCTCCTATTGGATGTTCCGGTCATTAGAGCCCCTTTAGGGCTTAGTATAGAATATGTAGAGGGGTTTTAGAGGAAGAGCTCACATCCCTAAGTAGAGGAAGACGGCGGAGCATCATTGAACGGTTCTTAGCGACATATCTTCGGACGAGGCTAAGTTCTTCGATTTCTTCCCTTATTTCTTTAACTTAGGATTTTGTGAGCATGTTTAGCTCGTTCTTTATTTGTAAATGCGGCTATGGCCATAGGCTAAATATCGATTGTATAGGGATTAACACTATATTTATAAATATGTTGTTTGAATGATTTCGGTGTTGCGTTTATGTCATTCTTCATAGTTTGATTGTGTTTATTGTATTGTTTGTTTATTATGCTTAGATAGATACATGGAGAATATGGGGTTTGACAAACCCTAGATTCGGATTAGGGTAAACAAATGCCACGATCCAATAACCCGGTCGGGAATTGGATTGTGGACAATTGATGACGTTAGGGTAAGACTCACATGACCTAGGGTCGTTAAGACGTTGAGGGGGACTTCTTTATTGACTCAAAGTCATGTATTCCCCTATCTTACACTCGGGAGAGGTGGCGGTGTATTTTTAGAACTAAGATTATCGATAGGGTAAACATAACGCGACGATCCAATGACCCGGTCGGGAGTTGGATTGTGTGCAATCAATGACGCTGGGCGAGACTCACGTGACCTAGGGTCGTTAATACGTTGAGGGGGACTTCTTCATTGACTCAAAGTCATGTATTCTCCCATCTTATATTCGGGAGAGGTGGCGGAGGTGTTTACGAATCAAGATTGTCAAATAGGTCGAACATCGTAAACGTGAGTAAATCGAGATCGAACACATATTTGTAAACACGTTAATCCCTAGGAAATTCTTTTCCCTAAAACATATTAGTATATTAGTATAGATAATTTAGGTTATAGTAGTTTAGTTTAATTAATTAATTACATTTTTTGTCGCCTAGATAAAATTAGGTTATGACAATTGCGGTACTCGATAGTAACGACACCAATCCCTGTGGATACGATACCCAATCTTAACGATCACACTATACTAAAACATTAACCACGTACACTTGTGAGTAGTCAATACACGAGGATCGAAATTGTTTGCCGTACAAGTTTTTGGCACCATTGCTGGGGATTGGTTGTGTCATATCTTCTTGCGATCTCCACCAAGTTTTTGGTAACGATTGTCGGGGATTATGTTTTGTCGTTTATTATTAATATTGTAAGTAAATCACCCAATTTTACTTTAGGCATTTATTTTGTATATAATTTTTGTTTGTAGTTTTATTTTTGTTTCTTATGCAGGGTACTTGGCGATGTTAGATCAACGGGTATTGATACATATGTTTCGACGGGATTCCAAGCCGTTTTATGGTGCGTGGCCACGTACATAAGTTGGTGAGGCGTTTTGTTGAAAGATTGAGCCATCCAAAGCAAAACCTCGCCAAGCTTGAGGGTGTTTTGAAAATATAGGGCCGAGGACATTAAATCATGTGCTTCTTGGGTGGCAACCCAAGGTCACAAATAAGTTAAATCCGTCACAACTAAATTTATTCAGAGGAAATATCCTCTCGCCTCCCAGCTAAGTGTTCTAAACCTCCTTCGTCAGGATGCTTTAAATTTCATATGTTGAAGAATGATAATTGGGATCGTTGAGGACAGTGTCCGTTTTGAGCTCGACAATGATATGCAGTATAGTATGTTTTATGTGTTATTGTTTTTCTGTATTACATGATTGTTTAGGTTAGAATGTGTTTATGTTTTTGTGTTGTTGTGTGTATGTTGAGTTTTGCGTTCATCTAGGCCGTTACCCAATGATGAAATTATCCCTAGTTGTTTTCGAAGTCAAGGGTAATACCCATGCATGTGTGTTCTATGTGCTTGACTATGTTTTTTGGTAAAAATTATTGTAGATCCTAATTTATACGAGCACATAGACTCAATGTATTTCTATTCAATTAATTTGAGGACGATTATTGATTAGCCAAATTCATAACACATTAAGGATTCTAGAACATGATTGAGGGGAAGCTTGAGGCGAAATCCTAGGCGAGGTAGTTCAAGAGACGTGATTTAGGCAATTGTTTTGTCGCTTGACCTTTTTTTTGCCTAACCTGATATATGTCTATCCCTCGATACCCTATCGAAGCCTAAATGCTAATTCAATTCCAAACACATAAACAAATACCCTGGCCAGTTGATCTTTTCCCGAACCTATATCGTTTAATTTAAAGGCATATTTGAGTGAATCAAGTTAGGATTCATGTATGCTACTTGATGTGAGCGGTTGGGTTTAGGGTGAACTTCATATTGGTTTGATATTAGAGTACTCACTTTGTGGTTTTTCTTTTATTTTAACCACACCCGTGAAATCATACTAATCAAATAAGTTTGGGGTGTGGTTAGTTTAATATATATATATATATATATATATATATATATATATATATATATATATATATATATATATATATATATATATATGTATATTTATCTATGGGGTATGAGAGTGAATGTGCCAAGCGTTGAGCCTTGGGTAACGTTAAGTTAACGACATTAACCCGTTTTCAATTCCGAAATACCCTTGACCAACTATTCCTTAACTGAACCAAGTCCTAATTATCTCTATAAACTTCCAAACCTACATTAGTGGAGAGTGGACCCCAATCCGGCGTATGGAATTCCTAGTCCTATACAGTCTAAGTCATGAGTTTCATTGGGGGATAATCCAATTCGATCGTTGTATAGCTATATTATTGAGCCACGTACAAACACGTTTACAGGATCTAGAATAGCGTTCACCATTACAGTATGTCAAAATTCTAGATCATTAGATGATGTGTTTTACTGCCTAAACTCGATATGACTAACGGTTGTTGAGGGAAAAATAAATTGGCCGGTAGAAGAGTTCAAAACTCGCATGTCTTTATGTTTAGATTGTTTGTTATTTATTTTCACTGTGTTTTTTATTTTCGTGTGTGTGTTTGAATCGAGAACTAGCCAAATTCCAAGTTTGGGGGTAATTGATAGATGTGATTTACCTACATATTTCCAAACCGAATTAAGTTAGTTTTCGAGCGTTTATATAGTATTTTATTACGTTTTAATTAGTTTTTATCTTTTTATATAAATCAGGTGTGGGGGGGAAAAAAGATCGAAAACTGGAGCGAAAACGATGAGATCGAACCAAAAACGGTTGAAGAACGGTGGAAAAATGAGCACGGAAGCAATATTGTGAAACATGTCCACCGCCTAGACATCCATACCACCAGCTAGGTGGTGAAAATGCTGAGAAAACCTTTTTGCTGCTGAAAGCTCACCACCTAGGCGGTGAAACGGCAGAATGTTTTCCAACTCCACTGCCTACTTCACCGCCTAGCCAATCAATGAACCGACTTACCCACCGCCTAGGCGGTGACCTCTGCACAACTTTGATATTTTTATTAGATATTTTGAGATATTTTGCCTATAAATACCCTCTTCTCTCCCCTCCTCTTGGATGTTCCGATCATTAGCTCCCCTTTAGGGCTTGGTATAGAATATGTAGAGGAGTTTTATAAGGAGAGATCACATCCCGAAGTGGAGGAAGATGGCGGAGCGATCGTTGAACGGTTCTTAGCGACATATCTTTGAACGAGGCTAAGTTCTTCAATTTCTTCCCTTATTTATTTAACTTAGGATTTTGTGAGCATGTTTAGCTCGTTCTTTATTTGTAAATGCGGCTATGGCCATAGGCTAAATATCGATTGTATAGGGATTAACACTATATTTATAAATATGTTGTTTAAATGATTTCGGGGTTGCGTTTATGTTGTTCTTTGTAGTTTGATTGTGTTTATTGTATTGTTTGTTTATTGTGCTTAGATAGATACATGGAGAATACAAGGTTTGACAAACCCCGAATTCGGATTAGGGTAAACAAATGCCACGATCCAATAACCCAGTCGGGAGTTGGATTGTGGACAATCGATGACATTGGGGGTAAGACTCACGTGATCTTGGGTCGTTAAGACATTGAGGGGGATTTCTTCATTGACTCAAAGTCATGTATTCCCCCGTCTTACACTCGGGATAGATGGCGGTGGAGTTTTAGAACTAATATTGTCAATAGGGTAAACACAACGCGATGATCCAATGACCTGGTCGGGAGTTGGATTGTGTGCAATCAATGATGCTAAGAGACACTCACATGACCTAGGGTCGTTAAGACGTTAAGAGGAAATTCTTCATTGACTCGAAGTCATGTATTCCCCCATCTTACACTTGGGAGAGGTGGCGGTGGAGTTTACGAACCGAGATTGTCAAATAGGTCAAACACCATAAACGTGAGTAAATCGAGATCGAACATGTATTTGTAAACACGTTAATCCCTAGGCAATTCTTTCCCCTAAAACATATTAATATATTAGTATAGATAATTTAGGTTATATTAGTTTAGTTTAATTAATTAATTACATTTTTTGTCGCCTAGATAAAATTAGGTCATGACAATTGTGGTACTCGATAGTAACGACACCAATCCCTGTGGATACGATACCCGATCTTAACGATCACACTATACTAAAACTTTAACCTCATACACTTGCGAGTAGTAAATACGAGAGGATCGAAATCCTTCGCCGTACAGCCATACTCCATGGAGGATAGAGTATGAAAGGTCTTGAGATCCTTTAAAAAAATATGGGAGCCAAAGGTGAGCATAATTTAGGAAGCTAAGGATCTTTCCAAATATGAAATTGATGACCTCATCGAAAATTTGATGACGCATGAAGCGGCGATTCATGGATATGTGGATGACACGGAAAATAGCAAGAAGAAATTCTTGGCGTTTGTACGAGGTCAAAGTTTTAGTATAATATGATCGTTAAGATCGGGTTATTGTATCCACAGGGATTGGTGTCGTTACTATCGAGTATCGCGTTTGTAATAACCTGACTTTATCTAGGCGATAAAAATATAATTTAATTAATGATTATTAATACTAAAATACTACTTTAACTATACTAATTACTAACACGAGATAGTTATGGGATGGATTGTTTAGGGATTAACTCTATTTACTTAAACGCGTTTGATTTCGTTTAGTCTACAATAATGGTGTTCGACTTATTTAACAATCTCAGTATCTAAAACTCCTCCGCCACCTCTCCCGAGTGTAAGACGGGGGATGTAATACAACTTTGTGTCAACGAAGAAGTCCCCCTCAACGTCTTAACGACCCTAGGTTGCATAAGTCTTGACCCAACCTTATTGATTGCACACAAAACCTCAGTTCGTAAATTCCCTCGCCACCTCTCCCGAGTGTAAGACGGGGGATATAACACAACTTCATGTCAACGAAGAAGTCTCCCTCAAAGTCTTAACTACTCTAGGTCATGTGAGTCTTGACCCAACGTCATTGATTTCATACGTTGTGTTTACCCTATCGACAATCTCAGTTCTAAAACTCCACCGCCACCTCTCCTGAGTGTAAGACAGGAGAATACATGACTTCAAGTCAACGAAGAAGTCCCCCTCAACTTCTTAACGACCATTGGTTATGTGAGTCTTGCTCTAACGTCATAGATTGTCCACAATCCTAACCCCGACCAGGTTATTGGATCGTGGCATTTTGTTTATTCTAATCCGAATCTGGGATTTGTCAAACCCCGTATTCTAGATATATAAATCTAAGAACAATAAACGAACAATATGATAAACACACTCAAACATTGAAGAACAATCATCAAAGAAACACAATTAAACCAAAACTACATTTTTATAAACGATATTAATCTCATAGATAATCCACGTTTAATCTATGGTCATAGTCGTTTATACAATTGAAACTAGGCTAAACATGCTCAAACATATATTAAAGACAAGAAATAAAGGAAAAACGGATGAACTTAACCAATATTCGAAGATTAGCCGCTAAAACCGTCCATCGAACGATTCTCCTTCTCCGCGTGTTGATCTTCTCCTTCGAATATGTTTGAGCACTCCCCATACTCTCTCTATATACTAACCTAAGCCTTAAGGGTTGTAATGGCCGGACTGTCCTAATGAGAGGGGAGGAAAGGGGTATAAATAGACAAAATATATAAAATAAATATCTAACACTGTGCAAAGGCCACCGCCTAGGCTGTGGGTATGTCGGTTTAAAGTTCACCGCGGCGGTGGCTGTGGAAAACATTATGTTGGTTCACCGCCTAGGCGGCAAGGTTTTAGTAAAAATGTATTTTTCTCTACATCTTCACTGCCTAGGCGGTGGTCTGGATGCCTAGGCAGTGAGCTTCCTTCAGATTCTTGCCGCCGTGCTCATTTTTCCACCGTTCTCTGACCGTCTCGATACGATTTGATAGTTTATGCTCCAATTTTATACTTTTTCACCCCCACACACCTATTTTAATACAAAAATAATAAAAACACATTAAAACATATTAAAAATGTAATAAACGTACTCGAAAACTAACAAATTTGGTTTGGAAATATATAGGTAATTTACACCTATCAGCGTTAAAGGCTTAGAAAATCGAAGAAGAGGATGACAGTGATGATGAAAGCCTTGACAGTGAGCAAGAGAAAGATGTTGTGTTTCTCACAAAGAATTTTAGAAGAATGAATCGGCGTACATTTCGTGGAAGAAGAACTCTCAACATGAATAATGTGGAATGTTACAACTGTCACAAGACCAATCATTTTCAAAATGATTGTCCTAAACCGAAGAAGGATAAAGAGAAGCAAAAGAAGAAGAAATGAAAGAAGAGCAAGAAGAATCTATGAAGGCTACTTGGGATGATATCGATTCAAGTACTTCAGAGAAATCAGAAAGTGAAGATATGTCCATGTTGGCATTTACGACCACTGGTGGAGAGGTACCAAAATGTTCAAGTTATTGTCCTTTAGATTTTGATGAATTATTTGATGTTTATCAAGAACTTTTGCATGATTAAAAAAACCAATGTTCCAAGATAAAATCCCTTCAAATTACAATTAATTCATTAAATAAGTAGGTAGTGGACTATGAATTTGAAAACAATGAATTGAAATTTAATATGTCGGATTCACATTCAATTGTTCTCAAATTCACCAGCAGTGAGAATAACTTGAAAATGCTTTTGGGAAGTTCACGTGGTATTTTTGATAACGTCGGTATTGGATTTCAAATTTTTTTTAAACGAAAACGTTCTCACAAATCTTTTCTAAAACAAAGGATCTTATTAGATGTTTTAAATGTAATGTTGTATGGCATACTATTCGTAGATGTTTTGCTAAAATATCTAATTGTAGACAAGTTTGGGTTCCAAAATGAACTAAAATTATCTTGACTAATAAGATCGGACCCACTTAGACTATGTACCACTTAGGAACTATTTGAAGTGCTCCTTGCAGGTTATTTTAAAAGCATCAATAATCAAGGACAAATGGTTCCTGGACAACGGTTGTTCTTGACACATAACGGGAGATAGAGGAAAATTCACATCTTTAACACCTAAAGATAGAGGTCATATGACTTTTGGAGACAACGCAAAGGGTAAAATTATTGGTATAGGTAATATTGATAATGGTACTACTTGTATTAAAGATGTGTTACTAGTTGATGGTTGATGAGTGATTTATTTACCAACAAATTAAGTATTTTTAAATTCAAATATTTGTGTGTTTTTAAGCATTTTTGTTAATTTAATGAGTTTTGGTATTGTTTTATAGGTTTTTGAATAAATGGGTGAAAAGAGACAAAGTCGGTACAGGTGCAGTAACTTCAAGGCCAATTTCAAACACGATTCAATTAGATTTTGTAAAAACTCAAAACATGTATATTGTATATCTTTTTCTTAGATTTCCATAGATTTTTAAATTACCTCAATCAGAGTTCGAACGGGAAAGTTACAACTAAAATACCAAAGGGTGTCACCACCGCAGCAGTAAAAATGTAGAGAGTTGTTAAACTCTCTGTATTTCCACCACCGCTGCGGCAGTCCGACAACAGATAGAATTGATATTTTGGGATATTTTTCTTGATATTTTGGATCCCTATTTAATTCCCTCTTTCTTCCACACACTTATCACGTTTTTAGGCAGTCTTGAGAGCTCCAAGGCCATACCAATGGGAGAAGATCACCAATTGAAGAAGAGGGAACAAGATCGGAGTAGAAATTACAAATATGAAAGTGTCAGTTCTTTAGATAATGTCTTTTCTCCTTTGTTTCTCTTCTTATTTCTTAAACCTTTGGTTGTTTTGTATATGTTTAGCTTGTATTTCATTGTATATAGGGCTATGGTCATGTATTGCTAAACATATATTGTCTAGGGAGCGATTGACTTCATGAAAATGTTGTTTGTATAAAATTGATGTTTTGTTAATGGTTGTTCTTGTCGATTCGATTGTGTTTACCATTATTCCACTCTTATATGCTTGTTATGATATATTGAGAATACGAAATTTGACACTCGGGAGAGGTAACCCCGGATTCGAATTAGAGTTTAAACACAACGTGACAATCTAATGACCCGGGAGGGCATTAGAAAGTGTGCAATCCGTGACGTTGGGGCGAGACTCATGTGACCAAATATCGTATAGACGCTCGATGGGGACTTCGACGTTGACACAAAATCACATATTCATTCACTTTACACTCGGGAGAGGTAGTAAGTGAGATTTCGATACCGAGATTGTCAGATAAGATGAATGTCGTTAATGTAAACTAGATTGAAACGAACACGCTTAAGTGGACGAAGTTAATCCCTAGGCAATTTACTCCCATTAACGTCAATATTAGTATATTAGTTTAATTAACTTAGTTTAGTATATTATTATAAAAACTACAATTTATGTATATGACAACCCTAACTCTTCCAATCCCTATAGATACGACAACCCTAACTCTTCCAACCCTATACTAAAACTTGACTCTTACACTTACGGTGAAAGTAGCGACATAATATTCCGCTACCAAGTTTTTAGCACCGTTACCGGGGATTGGTTTTTAGATTGTTGTTGATATTGTGAGTAAGTAACTTGATTTTAATTTAGGCATTTCTTTTGTTTGTAGTTTTGTTTTTGTTTTTCCTATAGGGTACTTGAAGATGCTAGATCAACAAATATTGTTGCAATTATTTCAACGAGACTCTGAGCCATTTTATTGTGCTTGGGATCGTTACAAGGAATTGTTAGTTCGATTCCCATATCATCGTTTCCTAAGTGAGTGTCAAATACTGAATTTCCGTGACGGACCATAGGTACTAGTTCTAACGTTTTTAATACTGAATGGATTCAACCCAAAATCTCTACAAGAACATTTTGAAATTAAATCCAACTACAATAATATCATTTCAAGCATAAACTTTATGTTATACAATTGTTTACACAAAACTCCAAAATTAAATAAGAAAAATACAATATTACATAAATTCAAGGGGCCAGTTACTGTTCATCAATCACGAAATTACTGTTCATCCATGCAGACACTATTCATCCATGCGGCTATTGTTCATATGTGCATTTGGTTTTATGCGGTTTGTTCGTTTTTCTTCTGTTTTGCTCCAAATTAACGCCATTTTATTCCATTTTCAAAGATCTACTAAAATAAATAAAATAACTTAATTTCTAATAGTTTAATTTATTTAAAAGATTAACAAAATTTAATTTAGTGGTAATAGATCGCACAAAATGTGGTGTGATCGCACCCCCCAAATCTAAGTTTTGTTAGTCCTCGGGTAAAATTAACTAAACTAATTAAATGAATAGCCATTTTTGTAGGGAACACGGTTGTATTTAGCGTATGCAACAAGTCTTTAAACCCCTAGGTCACCCCTAGTAGACGACTTTAGTCTCGTGAGGGTTTACAGTGATACTACCAACAAACATCCGAAATTCCCTATGTGAATTTTATTCCTTACAAAAAATTTATCAATCTGATACAATGCTAACATATCAATTCAAGCTCATGCAAGAGTTACTGAAATAATCATTGATCTCATAGCACATAACGTTTATCGATATTCATTTTTGCTCCCACAACATACATGTAACTCTCACTTATAATAAATCTAGTACAAGTAGCTTGATTACTGGTTTTGAACAATCAAGTAATCTTTTCCCTGAACTAGAAATATATTTGTCTTTTTTTTTTTTTTTAAATAAATAATTCCCCTTTAATAAGTGACTGTGCAATGTTAACTCCACTAGGCTTTCTAAGATGTCCATGTAGCGAGTATTGGGTCAATAATCCCAATCCAGTCGGTTCGGGGCATTAGGTGATGAAGCACCATTCAAGCTTAATAACTCGAACAATTTAGGTTTCGAAGTTAACTAGTCACTTATTGTCTTAACAAATCGCTTTCACTTTTTGACGCAAACTCTCAAAGCTTACTGAGGTAAGAGGTCTGGTTACTCAGCAAAATTTCATTTTTAAGACAAGAAATCATTTATTTTTTTATTTTTTTTATATATATAATAATTTTTTTGTTTTTTTTTTTAATTTTTGTTTTTTTTTTTACATATATATTTAAACTCCAGGGATAGATTATTTTTATGCCAAAATGCAGTAAATCAGCTCATGTCCTAAATTTAAAATAAAATAAAGTTATCATGTATATGAGAGTCAAAAATAAAATATTTCTAAAAAATTAATCCTATGTTCCAATGATTATTTTAACAAACTCAAGTTTGAACTCGACAGATATGTAATCATAGGATAGATTGACAAACTTAAATTTGGAATAAAAATCGGAAGGGATACAAGCAATTATCCCCTCCCCCAAACCTAAACTTCGCATTTTCCTCAATGGGAAAAGTGCAAAATTAATTTGGTAAGGAGAGATACAACTTGATGAACGAATTTGCATATTCGGACTCAGTCAGTATGGACTGCTAGTAAACCTGTCTGACAACACACTTAAGGGAAGCTCATCGAATCACATATAAAAATAAAAATTAAAATAAGAAATTTAAAATCAACAGTGGGTTGCCTCCCACTCAACACTAAATTTAACGTCTTCAGCCAGATGATGAGTGTCTTGACCCCCTATCTGTAGTAGAGTAATCCGCTTCTCACCTTTTGTTCAGTTACCCTCCAATCAGTCAAAGATAAGTCGCGGGTGACACTCAAGTTTCTTAGCTTCTTTCCCGGATCGAATCCCATTTTTTTTATAGGACTTAATTGGTGGTCTTTTTATCAAGACCCCCAATAGAAGCTGAGTTTCGTCAACCCTTTGAATATGACAAGAATAGTTTGAAATTAGGGTTGACAGTTGGTCCACCACATCAAAAAGAGAGACATTAATTTTGGGAAGCGGTGACATAGGTACAATGGATAACTTAATCAAATGAAAATTACCCGAATATTTATCTAATAGTTGGATCTCTTCTTCTTTATGATTTCCACCCTCGACCTCCTCCACGTATGTATTTTCTACTTTTTATGCTCACCAACTTACCTTCACTTTTGTGTCCCACTTCCTTCTCTGCCTCACTCACTGGTGATGGTGGAGCCAAAATTGGTTCACACTCAGAGTCATAGCATTTGGGTTCCTCATCAGTTTCGCTCGGTTGTAGTCTTTTTGACAACTCTCCAATTTTACTTTTATGTTCTAGACCACTTTTCTCATCACCTACCGAATTGTCAACCTCCCAACCTTTCCATGCATTTTCCTCATTTAGCATTTCAATAATTCACCTGACTTTGTCTGCTAATCGATCTATCCTTTCGGTTTGTTCTTCCAAAGTTTTGTGGATTTGTTGTTCTTCCAAGAGTGTAAGGAACTGTTGTAACTCAGCGGATTGAGCGTTTATACCCTCTTGGGACGATAGTGGTTGACATTGGGGTTGGTAGTAGGATTGATCGTAAAAGTATGATCCTGAAGGCTCACTACAATATTGTTGATCCTGTCCATCATTTTTTGAATATTGATCATACTCAGGCATCAGATAATATAGATTAGGATAAACATTATTATAGGGATATGTGGGGTATTGGTGATTGTAAGGAAATTGATTGGCAAACTGGTTTGGATTTTGGTATATTGTATGTGACTATGGATCGGGTTGGGATTGAGAATATAAATTTCCCAAATTAAAGTGGCTATTTTCTCAGGATCATAATCCATCTATCCAAGTTTTGATTATTTTTTTTAGCAAGTTAAAACATGAAAATAAATCGACAAAGAGGATGACATCTTAGGTCGTCCGGTCTCAACAATAGTAAAGAAAAACAAATGAGAGGGCGGTGGCTTGGCCGACCTGTCTCAAGAAAAGTAAGGAAAAAGAAAAACAGAGTGGCGGCTTAGCCTGTCCAGTCTCAAATAAAGAAAAAGGGGTGGCAGCTTAGCCGGCCGGTCTCAATAAGAAAAGAAAATTAAAGAGGTGAAATTAATTAATTTTTTTCTTGTGCCTTTTTTTTCATTTTTTATGCGATTTTTTTTTTTTTTTTTTGAATAGGCAGATTAACTAAATTTTTGCTTGCAGATCTGGACTGAAAGATTAGATCTCGATTAACCCGCAAAAATAGAACTAATTTTTTTTTGATAAGTATATACAAGTGGAGAAAGAAAAATAATAACAAAAATTGACAATTAGTGATGCTAATCCCCGGCAATAGCGCTAAAATTTTATCGGTAAAAAATAATACCCTTAATAAGTGCAAAATATTGTAGTATAGTGCATTTAAGTACGGGTGTTGAACCACAAAGATCAGTCTTGTAACTATCGATTTTTTATTATTTTTCTTTCTGAAATAAAAGTGAAAATTGATTTTCTGATTTTTAATAAATAAAATACTAAATCTAGAAATAAAACAAAATAGAAAACCGAGTTAGGAATTATAGATCCTTATTTTGAAATATATGTTTTTCTTGTATTTTCCATTTAACTCAGATTTGTGTAAACGAGTGTTCCTATCTACAAGTCAAGATTACTCAGAAAGATATGGATTGTTATTTTCTGGCATGATTTATCTTCGATGTTTAATTCCTACACTATACTAATCTACGGTGAATTAGCATCTAGGCATAAATCATCCAAACCAATAATCGATCCCCAAGAATACGATTGTGTGACCATTAAATCTAGACCACATGTACTAGTTCTAACATTTTTAGTAGTGATTGGATCTAGAACAAAATCTTTACAAGAACACTTTGAAAATAAATCCAACCATAATAATAACAAATTAAGAACACAAATCCTCATCACACAATTGTTACACAAAATCCAACATTAAATAGAAAAATATAATATTACATAAATACAAAATACTTCACCATAATCCTAATCCGTTGAAAGGGATTTAGCCGTTCATTATTTTGTGTATTGGTATTTTTACAAATGAGATCCTTTAAAATATCAATACAACTAACTTCGAATCCATGCTTCCTCCCTTAAACAAAATGTTGAGAAGATAATCTGAAAATTAGAATTTTCTGCTCAAGCTCTTCTCACTTCGCTCCCCCTCCTCGGCCGAACTCTCTGTATTTATCGGAGAGTCATTGCTCCACGTGCTGCATGGGAAATATATTTTTTTTTCGGCCAATATTGTCAAGGTCATGAAAAAAGTAAGGACAAATAGGTGGTGCACTTCTCAATGTGAACCACCAAGGAAACCTTGGACAAAGAGCTTTTCTTTTCTTTTTATTTTATTTTTGCAACAGATGGTCCCAACTGAACTGAGAATTGGAATCCAAAATCAAGCCCCCAAGCTTTTCTTCCTCCCCTTTAAATAATCCTATTCTCCCAACATGCCTTTAAAAAAAAAAAAAAAAAAAAAAAAAAAGAAAGTGGTGCCAAGTTGTCTTTATGGGAAAAGTGGTCAAGACAATTAATAAGGTGGGGAGCAAATTTCACGAAACATGGGTGGCGGATTTCGGCAAAAATGACAAGGGGGACAGTTACTGTTCATCAATCATGAAATTACTATTCATTTACGCGGCTACTGTTCAGACGTGCATTCGATTCTATGCGGTTTGTTCGTTTTCCTCCGTTTCGCTCCAAATTGACAACATTTTATTCCATTTTCAAAAATATACAAAAATAAATAAAATAACTTAATTTCTAATAATTTAATTTATTTAAAAGATTAACAAAACTTAATTTAGTGGTAATAGATCGCACAAAATGTGGTGCGATCAGTTGCAAGTCGTAACTAGAACGTAGATGGAATGAGGAAATGATACTACCTCTTTCTACAACCTAACCGCAAACAAAGCCTTTTGGTCATTGAAGGAATTGGCGGATTTTGACTATTAGAGATAGAATTATCCATCAGGCTACCAAAGCTTGGGAGATAGTTCTAACACTTTGGCACCATGAATTGATATCCCAGACCTACGTGTGGAGTCTTCCCCTATCCTAGAAGAAGTGTTCTTCACAGTTATAGGGGAAACTCAGATTTTCTTGGGGGAAACGAATGACCGACTCAACGAGCACGAGGATCGTCTTAACAATATTGAGATGTTCTGCGCCGAAATCGATGTGATCGTAACATCTCTTCAGACTCAAATCGGACAACATATCTGCTATGTTGAGGCTAAGTCAGAAGTGGTGGCACTAAGAGATTGACAAGTCACATCCGAATATGAAAGCCACTGTGAGGAACTGAATGAAAGTGGGAGGAACTTGGGCAGAATTGAAGACGATCATGTTTCTTTTGAGATAAACCAATTGTGGATTGGCGATGAAGAATTACATGTTGACTGTTGTGATTTTTCAATGTTTAAAATCTAATTGGTGATGCCACCCCCGATCCAAGACGATCACATCTACGAGGTCCGATGTGACTTACCTATCTTACCCTGTTTCTAGTAACGATCATTATTGCCAACCAAGCAGAAGATCCGAAAATGAATCAAGTTGAGAGTATGAGCCGATTAATGCCAAATTTTGCCAGTCTTGAGGACATTTTGAATCAAGACCCATACGTTGTGTTGTATGACACTTACAATGGACAGAAGCCGCTCTTTGATGGGCCGTTCTCCGTGTCAAGCCGAGGACAATAAACCCAGTGCTTCTTGGGAGGCAACCCAAGTCAAAAATAAATTAAATCCATCACCGCCGACTTGATTCGGAGGTGAGATTGTCTTGCCTCCAAGATACGTGTTCTAAACCCCCATCTTCATTATAATGCTTTATGCTTTCATTGGAATCGCTGATGGGTCATTGTGGACATTGCATGTTTTAAGTTCGGAAGTGATGTGTAGTATGTTAGTATGTTTAGTATGTGTTAGTATTGTCTGTTATGTTTTATTGTTTTATTGTGTGCATATTTGTCTAGTGTAAATGTGTTTAGTTTGTAGTTGTTGTTGTCACATGCTGCGTTTTGCGTTCATTTGGGCCATTACCTGATGATGAAATTATCCCCTAGTTGTTTTTCGAGGTCAAGGGTAATGCCCATTCATGTGTGTTCTGTGTGCTTAGCGTGTTGTTTTGGTGAAAGTTATTGTGGATCCTAATTTGCACAAGCACATAGACTCAATGTATATCTAATCAATTGATTTGAGGCCAATTATCCATTAGCCAAATTCATGACAATTTAGGGATTCTAGAATCTAATTTGGGGGAAACTTGAGGTGAAATCCTAGGCAAGGTAGTTCAAGAGACGTGATTTAGGCATTCATTTGATTCGCTTGAGCCTTTGAAGCTTACCATGTAATATTTTTATCCCCCATTACCTTGTCGAAGAATATAAGCCATTTCAATTCTGAACACATAACAAATACACTCGCCAATTAAACTTTTTCCAAACCTATATCGCTAAACCGAAGGCACAATTTGAGTGAAATCAAGTTAGCATTCGTTTATGCTACTGCAAATGAGCAGTTAGGTTTAGGGCGAACTTTTAATTGGTTCGGTATTCGAGTACTCGTAATTTTTCTTTTGTTTTAACCATGCCTGTGAAATTGTAAAATTGAATAAGTTTAGGGGTTTGGTTAAAAAAAAAAAAACCATATGTAAATATATTTCAATTTCCGTTTCTTTTGACACGTGAGTAAGATATTCTAAAATGTTAGTTTAGGGTTGTTTCAAATTTATCTATGGGGGCTCGAGTATGGGTGTGCCAAGCGTTGTGCCTTGGGTATCGTCGAGTTAACAACGTTAACCTATTTTACATTCCCGATATACCCTTAGCCAAATTTTCCAAAAACTTAACCAAGTCCTATTGATCTTTATGAACTGCTTAGCCTACATTAGTGAAGAGTAGAACCCAGTCAGGCATATGGAAATCCTAATCCATATCAATTTAATTCGTGAGCTTCGTTGGTGGATAATCCAATCTAGTTGTTGGATAGTTATATTATTCAGTTTCGCACACACTTTTTGAAAGGATCTAGAATAGCGTTTACCATTATTAAATATCAAAATTCTAGAACATCACATGGTGCGTTTTACTCCTGAAGGCGATATGAGTGGGGGTTGTTGAGGAAAAATATTTTGGTCCGATTAGTTGAATTCAAAACTCGCATGCCGTTGTATATGTTTTTATTCGTTTTTAGTATTTGTGTTCGTTAATTAGTTGTAGTAGTTTATTTTCTTGTGTATGTGTTGTTACTTGAGGACGAGTAAACGTTTGAGTTTGTGGGCATTTGATGAGTGATTTATTTACCAACAAATCAAGTACTTTTAGATTCAAATATTTGTATTTTTCAAGAACTTTTGTTATTTTAATGGGTTTTTGTATTCTTTTATAGGTTTTTGAATAAATGGGTGAAAAAGGCAAAGTCGGTACAGGTATAGTAACGTCAAGGCCAATTTTGAAAATAATTCAATTAGATGTTGGCAAAACACAAAACATGGAAGTTGTATATATTTTTCTTAGCTTTCCAAAGGTTTTTGAATCACCTCAATCAAATTTCAAACAAGAACGTTACAGCCAAAAGACCAAAGGGTGTCACCACCATAACAGTCAAAATGCTGTCTGCATTTCCACCGCCGCGGCGGTCCGATAGCAGACATAATTGATATTTTGGGATATTTTCTTGATATTTTGGATCCCTATTTTATTACCTCTTTCTCTAACACACTTAGCACATTTTTTAGGAAGTCTTGAGAGCTCCAAGGCCAAACCAAAGGGAGGAGATCACCAATTGAAAAAGAGGGAACAAGCTCGGAGTGGAAATCACGGACGTGGAAGCGTCGGTTCTTCAGATAACGGTTTTTTTCCTTTGTTTCTCTCCTTATTTCTTAAACCTTTGGTTGTTTTGTATATGTTTAACTTGTATTTCATTGTATATAGGGCTATGGTCATGTGTAGCTAAATATATATTGTCTAGGGAGCGATTGACTTCATGAAAATGTTGTTTGTATAAAATCGATGTTTTATTAATGGTTGTTCTTGTCGATTCGATTGCGTTTACCATTATTCCACTCTTATATGTTTGTTATGATATATTGAGAATACGAAATTTGACACTCGGGAGAGGTAACCCCAAATTCGAACTAGAGTTTAAACACAACGTGACGATCTAATGACCCGGGAGGGCATTAGAAAGTGTGCAATCCGTGACGTTGGGGCGAGACTCATGTGACCAAATATCGTATAAACGCTCGAGGGGGACTTCGACGTTGACACAAAATCACATATTCATTCACTTTACACTCGGGAGAGGTAGTAAGTGAGATTTCGATACCGAGATTGTTGGATAAGATGAATGCCGTTAATGTAAACTAGATTAAAACGAACACGTTTAAGTGGACGAAGTTAATCCCTAAGCAATTTACTCCCATTAATGTCAATATTAGTATATTAATTTAATTAGTTTAATTAACTTAGTTTGGTATATTATTATAAAAACTATAATTTATGTCTCCTAAATAAAGTCCAGTTATAATAAACGCGGTACTCAACGATAATCTAATCGAATCTATGTGGATACAACAACCCTAACTCTTCCAATCCTATACTAAAACTTGACCCATACACTTGCGGTGAAAGTAGCGATGTAATATTCCGCTACCAATGGTCTTAAACTTAATTTGCTTAGTATTAGTCGACTACGTGACAAGAGCTATAATGTTATATTTGATCATGATAAATGCATTATTAAGAATGATCATGATAGTAGTATCTTGTTAGTTGCATCACATTTTGAGAATGTTTATACCTGCTCGTTTGATGATTGTACTTCTCAAAATTTATCTTTTTGAATGTTTTATCTTAAAATAGTTGATTGTGGCATAGGAGACTTGGGCCTTCTAGTATGGATTTAATTTCTAATTTACCTAAGAATAGTCTTGTACGTGGCCTACCTGATTTGAAATTTGTGAAAGATAAATTATGTAATGCATGTCAATTAGGCAAGCAGGCAAGATCATCATTTAAGAAAAAGATGCACACATCCACATCTAGATGTCTTGAATTATTGCATCTTGATTTGTTTGGTCCAAACTTTATTCCTAATCTTGGTGGTAAGTTTTATGCTTTCATAAAAGTTGATGATTATTCTAGACTTACCTGGGTATTTTTCCTTGCTAAGAAAAGTGAGGTTGTTTCTGTATTTGCTAAATTTTGTAAACTTGTTCAAAATGAGAAGCAATGTTCTATTATTAACATTCATAGTGACAGAGGAAGAGTTTAGGAATGATAATGTGATTAGTTATTGTGATGAGCATGGTTATGCTCATAATTTTTCTGCACCAAGATCACCACAACAAAATAGTGTAGTAAGGAAGAACATGACGCTTCAAGAGATGGCCAAAATAATGCTTAATGAAAATTGTTTACCTACCTTCTTTTGGGCCAAAGAAATAAATACAACTTGCCATATGGTGAATCGAGTATCAATTCGTAGAGGGTTCAAATATGGAATGGTAAGACTCATAATATTTCCTATTTTAAAGTATTTGGATTTAAATGTTTTATTTTGAATGATAAGGATAATCTTAGTAAATTTGATACTAAATCTGATTATGGGATTTTCTTTGGATACGCTACTAACCGTAAAGTCTACAGAGTTTGTAATAAACATACATTAGTAGTAGAAAAAACTATGCATGTTGTTTTTGAGAAAGCTGACCTATTTTTGTCGAAAACGATTTTGGATGATGATGATTCAAGTATTCCAAATAACCAAAACCAAGGTGAAAATGCAACTAAGGAGTCTCAAAAAAAGAGGAAGAGGTTAAGGAAAAGGATTCGACTTTACCGCGTACTATAAAGATAGTACCGGGATATTCGGTAAAAGAGATCATCGGTAACTTCGAAAGAGGTGTAAGTACTCGTTCCTCTCTTAGAGATATAATTAATCTTACTTTCTTATCTCAAATTGAGCCTAAAAATGTAAATGAGGTGTTAACTGATGAATCTTGGATTTTCGCAATGTAAGATGAGTTAGTTCAATTTGTGCAGAACAATGTATGGTCTCCGATTCCTAGGTTGAATTTTTATCCAGTTTTTAGTAAAAAAAAAATGAATTTTTCGAAATAAAAATAATGAATCTAGTATGGTAATTAGAAACAAAACAAAATTAGTAGCACAAGGTTATAATCAAGAGAAACGAATTGATTATGACGAAACCTATGCTCCTGTGGCTAGACTAGAAAAAATTAGAATGTTACTCGCTTTTGCATGCTTACGTAATTTTTAAGTTATATCAAATGGATGTTAAGAGTGCATTTCGAAATGGGTTTCTAAAGGAAAACGTTTTTGTAGAATAACCCCCAGGATTTGAAAGTGATAAATTTCCCGATTACGTATTTAAACTTCATAAGACTTTGTATGGGCACAAACAAACTCCTAGAGCTTGGTATGAGATACTTAGCCGATATTTGATCAAAAATAATTTTCGAAGGGGTATTTGTGATATAACTTTATTTGTTAAGCAAACTGATTTTGATATTCTATTAGTACAAGTTTATGTTGATGACATTATTTTTGGATCTACTCATGAGGATCTTTACCAAGAGTTTGCTAAGATAATGCAGGACGAATTTGAGATGAGCATGATAGGCGAACTGATTTTTTTTCTTGGGTTACAAATTAAGCAAACCAAAGAAAAGATATTCATAAACCAAGTTAAATACACTAAGGAGCTATAAAAGAAATATGGCTTAGATGATGCTAAAAAATACAAAACTCTCATGGCAACGGCTACAAAGATAGACAAAGATGATACGGGCAAAAGTATTAATGAAAAAATGTATCGAGGTATGATTGGTAGCCTGTTGTACTTAACTGCTAATAGACCTGATATTATGTATAGTGTTTGTTTATGTACTAGATTTCAATCTTGTCCTAAAAAATTGCACTTGATTGTGCTAAAGCGAATTTTTCTATACTTAAAGGGAATGACTGACCTAGGATTACTGTATCCTAGGGAAAGTGATTTTAAATTTATAAGTTACTCCGACGCTAATTTTGTCGGTTGCAAAGTTGAGCAAAAAAGCACAAGTGGATCATGTCATTTGTTAGGACATGTATTGGTTTCTTGGTCAAGTGTGAAACAGAATTCGATAGCCTTATCCACTACTGAGGCAGTGTATATGGAAACTGGTAACTGTTGTGCTCAAATTTTATATATTAAGTAACAGTTAAATGATTTTGGAATTTGTATGGAGGAGGTTTCAATTTATTGTGATAATAAAAGTGTTATTTGTCTAAGAATCCTACACAATACTCACGAATTAAGCACATAGAGATTAAACATCACTTTATTCGTGATCACATTCAGAAAAGGGACGTTGTTATTGACTATATTGATACCTCTAACCAGCTTACTGATATTTTTACTAAACCATTAGCAAAAAATCAGTTTGGGAAAATCATTCGCAGTTTGGGTATGGTGAGGCATAATGATGTGTGCCTGGAGTAATGTTCATTTGTTGTTCCCTTTCTCCACTTTTTGAAATGATAAAGCGGGAGTAGTTACTGATGTTTATATATATATATATATATATATATATATATATATATATATATATATATATATATATATACTAAGGGGGAGCTTGAATTACTTTGATAAATATCTTTAGGGGGAGTTCATTTTTAAAAATAAAATAAAATTGTTCTTTGTTGAAAATCTTATGATCATCTTCATTAATATGCTTTAATGAGTTATAAAACCCATCCTCGGATTTAGGGGGAGTGTGGTTACATATTACTTTGACAAAAATATCAAAATTAATTGTCATCATAAAAAAATGGGGAGATTGTTGATCCTAAGATTTTGATGAACAATTAAATGTTGACGTTTTTTGAGGAACTAACGGTTTGATTGAGTATTTCAGTTTATTAGTTCCAATGATGACGATATTATGACAAAAGCTAAATGGATGCTAAAGTTAAAGACAAAGATGATGAACATCAAAAGGTTAAGAGATTGAAGAATTTAAATAACCTAAGGAAACAACTCAGGTTAAATTTTGACTTTTAATGTATCCCGATTAGGATCACACATGACACAAAATATTTTTTTTAAATTATGTGTGTTTTTATAGGGTTCTAATTAGTTAAATTATTTGATCCCATATGTAATTGAAAAAGTAATAAATATAATTGATTAAAATGAAATTTAAAAAGTTAGTGGAGCTTATTGAGAAATTGGAAGAGATGTTCCAGCATTAATCAGTCGACAGGTTGGTCGGCCGATGCTTATTTGATGAAGTTGTTGAATCTCTTGGTTGACTTATAGGTCGACCTGGGATTAAAGTTTGAACTCTCTAAATCGGTAGATCGACAGGTAGGTCGACCTGTAGCTAAAATAGAAAGTCTTTGAATCGTTTGGTCAACAGATAGGCCGACTCATGAAACTCTCTGAATCATCCGGTCGACAGGAGTAGGATGAGCAGTCGACTGATGGGCGAATAGATTTTGTCTTGGGCTACGTCCTAAATTGTTCAGTCGACTGATGGATGTTTACCGATTGACTGATGGACAGTTTTAGGATTTGAAGATTTTAGGGTTTTGATTCAAAAAGTAACCGTTATTAGCCATTTTATGGTTAAGATTCAGGAGATATCTTAGAGATCTATTATGTTTGAGCTATTTTATTAATATTTAATTATTCCTATAGATATAGTTTAAATATTTTTTATATTTCTCAATTTGGTATATGAAATTCTTTCGATCTAATCTAATTGAGTTTGTATAAAAATTTGAGGGATTTAATTGAATATTTAAAAGATATTTTTAAGTAAATTATACCAGGAATGTATCATTATAATATATAGGGTCTATTAGAGTCATTAAGTGTCATGATTTGTAGGAACTAGCTATTGGAAGACTTGTTTTATTTCTCTATAAATAAACCTGCGTTTTTCACATTTAAGACACATATCAAGAGAATTATTTTGAGTTATTCAGCTTTCGTTTTTTCTAAGAGTTATCATACTAAAAGATTGTGAGATTTTTGAGAAATTATTGTTCCAGTCACTGACTTGAAGTTGATTTGCTTATTGTCATTTATTCAGTGGATTCCTGGTAAGATCATTCCAAATTACATGCTATTCATTGTTGTTTGATCTTATTATTATTTATTTGGAATTTGATATTTGAAATTGTTTTCTGAATTTTTATTGAAAAATTATTTTTAAAATAATTTCTTGAAGAAATCTGATCATGTGCTAAATTACGTGCTACGTATTTTATTTGAAGTCAAAATTTGAAAATCTCACTTTTCTATCACTAGTATCAAGACATTAATTGAATTTAAATTTATCTAGGGTGGTAGAAACTCTGAGTGGGAAAATTGTTTATCAATTTGTAATTGGTGAGTTGAGAGTCAGATTACATACTACTGGGAGTGTATAATTAATGGGTAGTTGGTTTCAGTCTCTTCTGATAAAGAGATTGAGATATTCGGTTTCAGTCTCTTCTGATAAAGAGATTGCGATATTAATTTTTCCTTTATAGAATTAGTTCGAGTGATTTTGTAAGGGTTCAATCATTACCAGGAAAAGGATATTTGGAGTATTTAGTGAGGTTTTGATTCTGGAGCCTAAGGTATAAAAAGAATTAGATTAATCTTTAGCTTGTAAAAATGATAAGGTTATTCCTGAGCCTGTAAAAAGGAATTGTAAAGGTGGATTTTGATCATGCGAAAAGAATCATTGTGAGGGTTTGGTTCCTACTTTTAAAGAAATCTTGAGTATAGTGGGTGCGACTTTCCGTGGAGCTCGGGGGACTAAATTAGCCAAGAATAGCTTGGTGAAGCAATATAAATTTTTAGTATACTGCAATCTTTAAATTATTTATTTTTGTGTTGTTTGGTATGCACCTAATTAATAATATATTTCTGCTGTTAAATAAAGATAATAATTAATTTAGGATAAAAATTAATTATTTAAAGTATTTTACTTTGATCAAATTTTTATCTACCCAATTCACCCCCCCCCCCCTCTTGGGTAGCTCACTAGGCTAACACAATTCAATTAAGAGCTATTCAGTTCCTGAACTTTCTGAGAGTTATTATTCTGAAATCATGCTTGTTGATCCAGTGAGCTACCTAAGAGGGAGATGAATTGGTTAGTATTAAAAATTAATCCAAATAATAACACTTTAAAAATCAAATAATTAATTTTATCCTAAAATTAATTATTATCTTTATAGCAGCGGATAAATGTAATATGCACACCCAAACAACATAAATAAAGGAAATAAACAATGCAGTACACATCGATATATCCTGATTCACCAAATTAGTCTTGACTAATCCAGACCTTCGAGCTCTATGGAGATTCACACCCACTAATCTCAAGATTTCTTTACAGGTAGGAACCAAACTCTCACAATGACTCTTTTCTCAGGGTCAGAATCAAAATTTACAAATTCCTTTTCTCAGTCTCAGGAATAACCTCTACTTTTTACAGACTTAAGAATAACCTAATTCTTTTTAAACTAAGGCTAAAGAATCAAAACCTCTCAAGCACTCCAAATATCCTTTTACCCGGTAAGGATTGAACCGTTACAAAATTCTCATAAAACAATTCAATTCAGGAAGAATTAACATCTAATCTTTTTATACTCTAGGGAAAGATCAAAACCTCAATCTCTTTACCTTAAGAGATTGAAACCAGTTACCTTTGATTAGACACTTCCAATAGTATCTAATCTGCACACAATTCATCAATTACAAAAATTGATAAGTTCTTCCTACTCGAAACTTCTACCATCTTAGATTAATTAATACTCAATCAATGTCTCGATACTAGTGATAGAAATAAAGTGAGGAAACAAAATCTAATTATAATAAAGAATGTGGGTTGCACAATTATGCACATAATTAGATTAATACACAAATCATTTTAAAAGATTTTTATACTTTTAAAGTTCAAAAACGATTTCTCAAAAAGATCAATTCACCAAGAAAGTAATAATAATCAAATACTCAATTAAAAAATAAGTATGGAATGATCTCACCAGGAAAACACCAATAGATTGCAAAACAGATCGCTAGACAGCTCAGATTGGTAACACCAAATAAATTAGCGTTTTAACTCAAGAACTTTAACTCCAGAATAATCTCACAATACTTTTCAGTATAATATCAAAATGATAACTCTTAGAAAAGCTTAGGAACTGAATAGTTCTTGATATTGTGTGTATCTTATGTGAAATCCGCACGTCTCTTTTAATAGCCCTCAAACTTGACCTCCAATGGTTAGTTTTCAAATGTTATATCAATAAATGACACATATGGACCTCATATATCATATAGATTTTAACGGCTATATTTAACAAACAATATAACTTCTAAAGCTCTCAATTTAGTCCCCAAAATAATTTGATCTTAATCAATGAAATTATATAAAGAATTATATTTAAATATATGGACTAAATCGTAAGATCAAAATAAAATCCCTTAAATCTCTCTCATATTTTAGGCTCAAAATATTATCCACCAAAATAGTAATATTTTAATTCAAAATTCGCAAATTTAAATATAGGAATTTCATATATATCTTATAACAACTATTTTTTAAATATTATGTTATTAAATGACACCCCAAGATCCCATACATCATATATAATCAAAATAGATCTTTTTCATCTAAAAATATTCCTAGAAAATCTCATTTTGGTCCTTAAACATTTTTAAATCAAAATTCATCAAAATAGAAAATATTAAAACACTTTAATTAAAAAAACATTTAATTAAATAAAACAAATTAATAGGGATAATAAAATTTATAGACTATATCTCAATTAAGTACAGATCTCTAAGATATCTCGTATATCTAAACCATAAACAGTCAGTAACGGCTACTATTTCATCATAATCCTCAAAATCCTCTAAACCTGAAATAAACTCATCAGTCAACCGACCAACACCCATAAGTCGACCGCTCGATTCAGGATACTAGCCAAGACAAAATTCCTTCACCCATTGGTCGACTACCCATCCATCTTCTATTGACCGAACAATTTAGAGAGTTTATCTTTTAAGCATAGATTGACCTACTTGTCAATTGGAAGATTCAAATACTTCTTCTTCTATGCTCCAGTCGACTTACCTATCCACTTGTCAATGTTGGGAACCTCTTCTAAATTCGTTTTTAATTCATTTTCTTCAACGTTTTCACCCCTTTAACTAATTTCTTTTCTCAATTAGCTCCACTGAATTCTTAAATTAATTATGAATATTTCTTTTTTAATTACACATAGGAGCAGATAATTTCACTAATTAAGATCCTAACACATATAAATTTAAAAAACTTTTTGTGTCGTATGTAATCCTAATCGGGATACGTTAAGAGTAAAAATTAATCTGAGTTATTTTCCCTTAGATTCTTCAAAATCTTTTGTCTCTTAATGTTCATCGTCTTTGTCATTCTCTTTAGCATGTATTCATTACTTGTCATCATATCTTCATCATTGGAACTAATAAACTAAAACACTTAATAAAACTGTTTGTTCCACAAAAAATATCAATCTTTAATTGTTCATCAAAATCTTAGGATCAACAATATTGAGAGAGTTCTGTGAGATTATCTTTGAGAAAAGTTCTTAAAGCATTGTGCGGAAATTGTTGCGATCACTGATCTAAAGTTTCATTACGATTCAATTTTCATTCATTCGGTGGTATCCTGGTGAGATCTTTCCAAGGTTATGATTTTATTTTCTATTTTTTTTATTATTATTTCTTGGAGTTTTTTATCTTTGGGAAATTGTTTTCTGAACGTTAAATTACTTGAGATTATTTTAAAATGATTTTCGATAAAATATGATTACGTGCTAAATTGTGTGCTACCCATTTATTTTTTAAAATTAGATTTTAAAATTCTCAATTTATATATATCGCTAGTATTTATCAGGGCATTAATCGATTTTAAATTAATCTGAAGTGGTAAACGCTCCGAATAGGAAAAACTTATCAATTTTGTGTAATTAGTGAGTTGTGTGCAGATTAGATATTATTGAAAATATCTAATCAGAGGTAGTTGGGTTTCAATCTCTTCCGGTAAAGATATGAGGTCTAATATTTTCCTAAAGTACAAAAATATTATGTTACTTTTTTTCGTGAAAAGAGATAGGTGTTAATTCTTCCTGAATAGAATTAATTTGAATGAATTTGTAACGGTTCCATCCTTATTAGTGAAAAGGATACCTAGAGTGATTTCTTGTGAGGTTTCATTATTAGCCTAAGTACAAAATAATTAGGTTAATCTTTAACCTATGAAAAACATAAAGGTTCTTCCTTAGTCTAGAAAAAGAAAATTGTAAAGGTTAATTATGAGCCTGTGAAAAGAAACGTTGTAAGAGTTTGGTTACTACCTACTTAAAATAATCATAATGGTTTAGTGGGTGCAACTCTCCGTGGGGCTCGAAAGACTAGATTAGCCAAAAGTAGCTTAGTGAACCAGTATATATTATGGTGTGCTACAATTTTACTTTATTTATTTTTTGTTGTTTGGGTGTAAACCTAGTTTAAATAACACATGTTTGCTGCTATAAAAGATAATAATTAATTTAGGATAAAATTAATTATTTGAATTTTCAAGTGTTATAATTTGTTTTAATTTTATAACTACCCAATTTACCCACCCTTTGGGTAGATCATTAGGCCAACAATTGGCATCAGAGTTGGTTTAGTTCGATACACTAGCTAACAAAGATCACATGGCGCACTCAATAAGCACACTAGCTTAAAAGCAGTCTATGCACCGACCACCTTTATTTGTAGGTGAAAATTATGCATTCTGGAAAGACAGAAAGATTATATTCCTTCAGGCCACAAATTATATATGTGGCTAGTAATCGAGGATGATCCATTTGTTCCTAAGAAAAATGGAGTTGTCAAGAAGAAATAGCAGTTCACTGCTTCGGATAAGCAGAAGCTTTCTATAAATTCTCAAGCTATTAATATTTTATTTTGCTCTTTAGATTCTAATGAATATTCCATGGTTTCATGTTATGGATCGGCGAAGAAAATGTGGGACAAATTGTAGGTTACCCATGAAAGGACAAGTCAAGTGAAGTAGTCCAAAATCAATGTCTTAGTCTGCCACTTTAAACTGTTCAGAATGGGAAGCAGGATCGATTCAAGAGATGTACACTCGATTCAATAATATCTGTAACCATTTGAGCTAACTTAGAAAGTCGTACTCCACGGAGGACAAAGTTTGAAAGATTATGAGATCTTTAACTAAAGTGCGGGAACCGAAGGTGACCATGATTGAGGAAGCTAAGGATCTCGCAGAATACGAAATTAATGACCTCATCGACAACCTAATGACCCATGAAATGACAATTCGAGGATATGAGGATGACACTGAGAATAGCAAAAATAAATCATTCGCACTAAAGGTTCAAAAATCTAAAGAAGATGATGACAGTAGTGATGGGAGTCTTAACAGCGATCAAGAAAAAGATGTGGCACTTCTCACGAAGAATTTCAGAGAGATGACTCGATGTACATTCCATGGAAATAGGAATTTCAACATAAATAATATGGAATGTTACAACTGTGACAAGACTGGTTATTTTCAAACCGATTATCCCGAACCGAAGAATGATCAGAAAAAAAAAGGAAGAAAAAAATGGATAAAAAGTAAGAAGAAGTTCATGAAAGCTACCTGAGATGATATCGAATTAAGTAGTTCAAAAAAATCAGAAAGTGAAGAATCGTCCATGCTTGCGCTAGTGGCCACTAGTGATGAGGTAACTAAATGTTCAATCTCTTGTCCTTTAGATTTTGATGAATTTTTTAATATATATCAAGAACTTACGCATGATTATAAAAACCATTGTTCTAAAATAAATTTCCTTCAAAGTACAATTAACTCATTAAACAAGCAAGTAATGGACTATGAATCTGAAAACATTGAATTAAAATCCAAGATGTCATATTTACATTCAATAGTCCTCAAATTCACCGGCGATAAGAATAACTTGAAAATACTTTTGGGAGGTTCACGTGGTATTTTTGATAAAGCCAGTATTGGATTTCAAAAAAATCTTAAGCAAAAATATTTTCATAAATTCTTTTTGAAACTAGGGGTCTTGTTGTATGTTTCAAATGTAATATTGTTGGGCATACTGTGCGGAGATGTTTTCCTAAAATATCTAACTACAGACAAATTTGGGTTTCAAAAGGAACTAAAATTGTCCCGACTAACAAGATCAAACCAACTTACATTGGGTACCACTTAGAAACTATTTGAGGTACTCATTGCAGGTTATTCTAAAAGCATCAATTGGAAAGGACAAATGGTTCCTGGACAGTAGTTGTCCTCGGCACATGACGGGAGATAAATAAAAATTTATATCTTTAACACCTAAAGATGGAGGTTATGTGACATTTGGAGACAACGCTAAGGGTAAAATTATTGGTAAAGGTAATATCGGGAATGATACTACTATAATTAAATATTTCTTATTAGTTGATGGTCTTAAACATAGCTTACTTAGTATAAGTCAATTATGTGATAAAGGTTATAATGTTGTGTTTGATCATGATAGATACATAATTAAGAATGAGCATGATAGTAGTATCTTATTAGTTGCATCATGTTTTGAGAATGTTTATACACATTCATTTGATAATTTTACTTCTCAAAGTTTATCTTGTTTGAATGATTTATCTGAAAATAACTGGTTATGGCATAGGAGACTTGGGGATGCTAGTATGGAATTAATTTCTAAATTATATAAGAAGAGTCTCGAACGTGGCCTACCTCATTTAAATTTTGTGAAAGATAAAGTATGTGATGCATATCAGTTAAGCAAGCAGTCTAGATCATCGTTTAAGAAAACGATGCACACGTCCACGTCTAGATGTCTTGATATGTTGCATCGTGATTTATTTGATCATAATTCGATTGCTGGTCTTGGAGGTTAATTTTATGCATTTGTAATAGTAGATGACTATTCTAGATTTACTTGGGTGTTCTTTCTTACAAACAAGAGCAAAGTTGCTTCTGTATTTTCTAAATTTTGTAAAAGAAAAAGATGCACACGTCCACGTCTAGATCATCGTTTAAGAAAAATATTTACACGTCCACATCTAGATGTCTTGAAATGTTGCATCTTCATTTATTTGGTCATAATTCTATTGCTGGTCTTGGAGGCAAATTTTATGCATTTGTAATAGTAGATGACTACTCTAGATTTACTTGGGTGTTCTACATTGCAAAGAAGAGCGAAGTTGCTTCTGTATTTTCTAAATTTTGTAAACGTATTTAAAATGAGAAACAATGCTCTATTATTAATATTCGTAGTGACAGATGTAAAGAGTTTAAAAATGATGATGTAATCAATTATTGTGATGAGTATGGTTATACTCACAACTTCTCTGCACCAAGATCACCATAACAAAATGGTGTTGTGAAAAGGAAGAACAGGATGCTTCAAGTGATGGTCAAAACGATGCTTAATGAAAATCGTTTACCAACTTACTTTTGGGTCGAAGCAGTAATCACCGTTTACCATGTGGTAAACAGATATCAATTCCTAGAGGGTTTAATAAAACTCCGTATGAAATCTAGAATAGTAAGACTTCTAACATATCCTACTTTAAAGTATTTGGTTGTAAATGTTTCATTTTGAATGATAAGGATAATCTATGTAAATTTGATGCTAAATCTGATTATGGAATTTTTCTTGGATATACTACTAACAGTAAGGCTTATAGAGTTTATAACAAACGTTCGTTAGTAGTTAGGGAGTCTATGCATGTTGTTTTTGAGGAAGTTGATCTATTTTTTGTCGAGAAAGGTTTTGGATGATGATGATGCATGTATTTCAAATAACCATAACCAAGGCGATAACTTGACAAAGGAACGTCAAAAATAGGAGATTAATAAAGAGGATTCGACGTCACCACGAAGTATAAAGAAAGTACTTGGACACTCGGTAAAGAAAATCATCGGTAATTTCAAAAGAGATGTAAGTAATTGTTCATCTCTTAGAAATATTATTAATCTTGCTTCATTTTTATTTTTTTTTAATCTCAAATTGAGCCTAAGAATGTAAATGAGGCGTTAACTAATGAATCTTGGATTTTCGCAATGCAAGATGAGTTAGTTCAATTTGAGCAAAACAATGTATGGTCTCCAATTCCTGGGCCAGATTTTTATCCAGTTATTGTTAAAAAAAAAAGGATTTTTCAAAATAAAAGAATGAATCTGGTGTAGTAATTAGAAACAAAGCAAGATTAGTTGCACGGGGCTATAATCAAGAGGAAGAAATTGATTATGATGAAACTTATGCTCATGTGGCTAGATCAGAAGCTATTAGAATGCTACTTGCTTTTGCATGCTCACATAATTTTAAACTATATTAAATGGATGTTAAGAGTGCATTTTTTAATGGGTTTCTAGCATAAGAAATTTATGTGGAATAACCCCCGGGATTTGAAAGTAGTAAATTTCTCGATCGCGTGTTTAAACTTCGTAAGTCTTTGTATGGGCTCAAACAAGCTCCTAGAGCTTGGTATGAGAGACTTAGTCAATATTTTATAGAAAATAGTTTTCGAATGGGTCTTAGTGATATAATACTATTTGTTAAGCAAATTGATTCTAATATCTTATTAGTATAAATTTATGTCGATGATATTATATTTGGATCTACTAATAAGGATCTTTACCAAGAGTTTGCCAAGATAATACAGGTTGAATTTGAAATGAGCATGATGGGAGAGCTAAATTTCTTTCTTAGCTTGCAAACTAAGCAAACTAAAGAAGGAATATTCATAAACTAAGTTAAATACACAAAGGAGCTACTAAAAAAATACGTCTTGGATGGCGCTAAAGAGTACAAAACTCCCATGGCAACAGTAACAAAGATAGACAAAGACAATACGGACAAAAATGTAAAGGAAAAATTGTATTGAGGTATGATAAGTAGCTTGTTGTATTTAACTGCTAGTAAAGCTGACATTATGTATAGTGTTTGTTTATGTGCTACATTTCAGTCTTATCTTAAAGAATCTCACTTGACTACGGTTAAGCAAATTTTTTTATATTTAAAGGGGACAACTGACGTAGGATTACGGTATCCTATGGAGAGTGATTTCAAGTTAATAAGTTACTCTGACACTAATTTTGCTAGTTGCAAAGTTGAGTGAAAAAACACAAGTAGGTCGTGTCATTTGTTAAGAAATGCCTTGGTTTCTTGGTTAAGTAAGAAACAAAATTTGATAGCCTTATCTACTACTGAGACTGAGTATATGGCAGCTGGTAACTGTTAATTTCAAATTTTATATATTAAGCAACAGTTGAATGATTTTGGAATATATATAGAAGAAGTCCCGATCTATTGTGATGATAAAAGTGTTATTTGTCTAAGTAAGAATCCTACACAGCACTCACGAATTAAGCACATAGAGATTATACATCATTTTATTCTTGATTACATTTAGAAAAGAGGCCATTGTTATTGAATGTATTGATACCTCCGACCAGATTGATGATATTTTTACCAAATCTTTAGCGGAAGATCAGTTTGTAAAAATCATTCGTGGTTTGGGTATTTCTAGACATAATGAAGTTTGCCTAGAGTAGGTATGATGTGTGGTTTCCCTTTCCCGCTTTTTGAGATAACAAATGGAGAGAATTTGTTGATGTGTGTTGAAAATCTATAAAGGGGAAACCATAGTTGTGCTTTATTAAATATCTTATGCTTTTTTTTAAATTATTCTTCATGATTATGCTTTAACGAGTTAAAAAATTCATCCTCGGATTTAGGAGGAGTGTGGTTATATTTTATTTTGACAAAAACATCAAAGTTAATTTTCATCATAAAAAACGGGGAGATTGTTGATCCTAAAATTTTGATGGAAAATTAAGTATTGATGTTTTTTGTGGAACTAACAAGTTTATTGAATGTTTTAGTGTAAAAGTTCTATTGATGATATTATCATGAAGAAATGGTTAAGGATGCTAAGGATACAAAGAGACTGACAAAGAGATGAGTATTAAGAGATCGAAGATTTTCAAGAATCTAGATGAAAACAACTCAGGTTAATTTTTACTGTTAATGTATCCCAATTAGGAATCATAGTGGTTTAGTGCGTGTGACTCTCCATGGGGCTCGAAAAATTAGATTAGCCAAGAGTAGCTTGGTGAACTTATATACATCGTGGTGTGCTGTAATTTTACTTTATTTATTTTCTATTATTTGGGTGTGCACCTAGTTTAAAAAACAGATATCCACTACTATAAAAGATAATAATTAATTTAGGATAAAATTAATTATTTGAATTTTCAAGTGTTATAATTTGTTTTCGTTGTTGCTAAGATTTTGATGAACAATTAAACGTTGATATTTTTTATGGGATTAATGGTTTGTTTAAGTGTTTCAGTTTATTAGTTCTGAATGATGAAGATTTGATGATAAAGATAATAAAGGATTAAGAGATTGAAGAATTTGAAGAACCTAGGCAAAACAACTCAGGTTTAAATTTCAACTCTTAATATCCCAATTAGGATCACACACGACACAAAAAGATTTTCAAATAATTTTTATGAATATGTGTGTTTTTAATAGGATCCTAATTAGCCAAATTATTTGCTCCTATGTGTGATTGCAAAAGAAATATTTATAATGGATTAAAATTGAATTTAAATATTTAGTGGAGCTAATTAAGAAAAGAAAATTATTAGAGGGGCGAAAACGTAAATGAGAATGAGTTAAAAATGAATTTAGAAAAGAGATCCAGTATCCTTAAGTCGACTGGTAAGTCGACCGGACAAAGCAGGCAAACTCTCTGAATATCTAAGTCGACAGGTAAGTCGACCGGTCAAGAGAAAGAAACTTTTTGTATCTCTATGTCGACAGGTAGGTCGACCGGTGAAGAAAAATTGAACTCTATCAATCTCTTAGTCGACAGTTAGGTTGACCGATGGGCATAGAATCTTTGGCTTGGCTACATCCTAAATCGAGCGGTCGACTGGTCGATCGATTGATAGCGCAGTTTCAGGATATTGATGATTCTGAATTCATATCTAAAAGTAGCCGTTTTTTATTGGGAATTGTGAGAGATTTTAGGGATTTTATGATATTCAAGATATGCTATACCTATTATTTAATTCCTATTTATTTGGTTCATTATGTTTGAATGTTTCTCAATTTGGTACATAAAATTATTTCTACTCTATTTAATTGAGATTGAGAAATATTTGGGGGACTTAATTAAGAGATTTAAAAGTTGTAATTAAGTGAATTGAACCAAAATGAAGTCATAATGATATAAAGGGTCTAAGAGAGCAATTAAGTGTCATGATATATGGGAACTAACCGTTAGAGAGCTTATTTATATCTCATATATATAGACCTGCGTTTTTCATATATCATTAACAAGTGGAAGTGAGATTAAAATATTAAGAGATCATATTGAGATATTCTAAGAGATATTATACTGAGATTTTGTGAGAGCTATTCTAAGAGACGATCTTGAGAATCATTGGCTATTAATCACTGTTGCTACCGGATCTGAAGTAACTATGTTCTAATTATTTTTTCAGTGGATCCTAGGTGAGATCTTTCCAATTACTTTCTATATTGTATTGCTTGTTTAATTTTGAAAATTGATCTTTAGAATTTGTTTATGATTTTTATTGAAAAAAATATTTTATAAACAATTTCTTGAATCTGATTACGTGATAAATGACGTGATACCCATTTTTTTGTTAAAAATCAGATTTTGAATATCTCATGTTTTCTATCACTAGTTTTGGGATATTAATTGAATTTTAATTTATCTGGAGTGGTAGAAGCTCCGAGTGAGAAAAATCACTTGTCAATTGTTATTAGTAAGTTGAGTGACGAATTAAATACTATTGGGTGTATTTAATCAAATGGTAACCGGTTTTAGTCCCTTCCTGTAAAGAGATTGAGGTAGTAATTCTTCGTGAATAGAATTGATTTGTGTGAATTTTGTAACGGTTCAATCCTTACCGGGTAAAAGGATATTTGGAGTGTTCGTGAGGTTCTGATTCTTTTGCCTTTGTGTTAAAAAGAATTAGGTTATTCTTTAACCTGTAAAAAGTAAAGGTTCTTCCTTAACCTGTGAAAATATTTTTTGTAAAGGTTGATTATGAGCCTGTAAAAGAATCGTTGTGAGAGTTTGGTTCCTACCTTTAAAGGGATATTGAGTATTAGTGGGTGCGACTCTCCGTGGGGTTCGGAGGACTAGATTAGCCAAGAGTAGCTTGGTGAACCAGTATAAATTTTTGATGTGATGCAATCCTTATTTTATTATTATTATTTGGTGTGCACCTAGTTGATTTGATAATTCTGTTGTGATATAAAGATAATAATTAATGTATGATTAAAATTAATTATTTGATTTATTAAAGTAGTTTCTCTCTGATATTTTTAATTACCCAATTCACCCCCCCTCTTAGGTATTCCACTGGGCCAACAGTTTTAATTTTATAACTACCTAATTTACCGCCCTTCTTATGTAGATCATTGGGCCTACAATAAGAATTCCCAATTTATTTATTTTTTTACTCTCTTAAAAAATGAAAACAAAAAAAAAAAATAAAAAAAATCTTCATAATATGGATCTTAAAAAATAAAAAGGTTTCTTGATAATAAGGATCTTTCTCAAAAATTGATCTTTTCATAATAAGGATCACATATTTTTATTTAAGTATATTTTACTTTTTACTTTTTTTCTCCTTATCTCCGCCGAGGAATTTATGTATGCATATAATATTTTCGTTTGCCAAAGAGACCTAAACTAAAATAAAAAAATCAACCACCTAGGGGGTAATTAGTCGATTCCATTCATAATTGGTAGACGGTCAATAAGGGGGACATTTGTTTTTTATTTTGGTTTTAAATTCTTTTTAATAAAAAGCAATTAAAGGGAGCATCACTTTTAACTAAATTAAAAATATCTTGGATTCGTTTTAATTTAAAACGTTATCCAAACAAAGATACAATTTTCGAATAGGTAACTTGGAGTGCCTAACATCTTCTGCAAGCATAAGCGACCCCCAAACTTTAAGATTTCACTGGTTAGGCTAAATTCCAAAAAAAATTGATTCAGAGTCTATCTTTGAGCAAGAGAAAGAGAAGTTTGAATAGGACTTGACCAAGAGTTCTTTACCCTTTTAGGGTTTTAAAATTGCGAAAATCTCTGACTAATGCCCTTTTAAACCTTTTCACTTTTCTAGAGAAAAATGTCTAACTTTCGGCCGTTTTCATTATGTTTGATTTTTTTTTTATGAACAAAGAAATCAGCCACAGTGGAGCCGGTTTCTTGCCTGGGTCAAGAGGGGCCTACAAAGTTGTAGACCCTATCCTCTCACCCCTTAGTTTCCCCAGCCCCTAACCCCCCTTGTTAATTTCTCTAACGCCCTCTATTTGTTTTTTTAAATGTTATAAAATAAAATTAAAATTAAAATATAATATATTTAATTGTTATAATTTTTTTATTAAATTTTATAAACTTTTAATTTTTTGAAAATAGAATGTTTATATTTAAATTTTTAAAATATTGCTATTTTTCAAGCTTATATTTAGGAAAGAAAATTAATTTAATTTTTTTTTTCAAATTCACTATTTTTAATCATTTTCTATAATATATTTAATAAAATATTTTTTAAATTTATAAGTAAATTTTAATTTTTAAAGAATACGGTTCGCATCATTTTTTTTTTAAGAGACGGAGGTATTCAAATTTTAGCGCATATATGGTATCCTATTTGTGTCCATAATTGATCAAAATAAATGTTTTCTAAAAATTAATTACATTTTTATAAGAATTAAATATATTAGATTTTAATTTAAATCTTATTTTATAAGGTTAAAAAACTAGGGGGCAAGAGTTTGGGGAAATTAATGGGTGGAATGGGGGGGTTTGGGAAAATTAAGGGGTTAGGGGAAGGGGGCCAACAACTTTGTTTGTCACCATGCAAGAAACTAGACACATTGTGGCTGATTTCTTTCTTAATAATAAAAACAAAAATCAAACATAATGAAAACAACCACAAGTCGGGAGTTTTGTTCTAGAAAAGTAAAAAAGTTTAAAGTGGGCATTATTTAGAGTTTTTTGGAACTTTGAAACCCTAAATATGTGAAGAAATCCTAGGCTAGCGTTGTAACCGCAACCCCCATAAGGCTCAGATGGTGACGCTCTCGAATCGTGATCGCCCAATCAGGAGCAGAACCACGGAATCATGAACAGTGTCATCAATGGTATCTCAAGAAACTTACGCAGGAGTCCTCCAGACTTGTGAGGTACAACAAGAAGCCGACGATCAGGTTGATGGAAATCCAGATGGCGGTAAGATTGGTGCTCCCCGGTGAACCGGCCAAGCACGCCTTGTCGGAGAGAACAAAAGCTGTAACGAAATTCACAAGCTCTTGAATGTGTTTGGTAATTTGATTTGCTTGATCCAGTGCTTCAATTTAGGATTTAATTGAAGATCAATCAAAACCTTAAAATTATGTATCTAGAACCAATCAATTGGGTCAAAAATCCAAAATATTTTTTTTTCCCGTATAAAAATATTAATTTATATGAATTTTGTAGGTAATTACTTATTGGGTCTAACTTGAATATATCCCCATTCTTCTGAACTGTCTTGGGTTATTGAAGTTATTATTGTTCTTTCATGGAAAAATGGAAGTTAGCACACAACAAATAAAGAAAGAAAAACATGGTTGGTCTTTTATCAATCTCAATTTTAGAAAGAAAAATAATTTTTTAAAAAAAAAAAAAAAACAAAAACCAAATGCCCCCTTCTCATATTACAAAGTACATAGCTACCAGCAAAATGAGTGTGCGAGATAGAGAGAGGATCCTTATATAATTAGATGAGGGTGTGGTATTAGTGGCTTGGTTGATCACCTGGTGGTGGTTATCAATCATGGCAGTGGTGGTTGTTGATTGTTGAAGAAGAAGTAAACAAGACGAAGGTGTAGAATGGAATCTAGAAAAAACATTTTCTACCCTTAAAGTTTGGGGTGATTTTTTAAATTGACCCATTAAATTAGTTTTAGGTAAAATGAAATATAGGGGTGCAAAGTATAATTAATTCATACTGTTGAATTTAGACATAAAATAACTAAAATGCCCTTACTTTTAACATTGACTGTTAACATTGACCTAACATATTTGTGAATCGGGCCAATTGGAAACCAAAAATAAAATATCAGAGGCCCAATGTGTCTATACTCAAATATTGGGGCCCAAATGAACACCGAGTTTATTTGTGAGAGACCAAAAAGGTCATTAATCCTGCCCTTTAATTTCTTAAGTTCTATCCAATGAATTTGGCATTTCCTTTGCAGCTATGTGCTAGATTTTTTTATAACAAGAATCCTCAAAGAATGAAGGGATTTATTCATAATTTTTTTTTTTCCTAACTACCTGTTTTACTTTCCAAAATAAACTTCTTAATAATAAGATTTCCAAATTGTTTTCACTATCCAAGAGGATTTATTCATTATAAGGGCCGAAAAAAAAATAAAAAAAAAAATACTACTTTTCTACTTAAAAGGAACTTCTTCGTAAAAGGATTTTCATAAAATATATTTTTCTTATTTCGAAAAAAGAATCTTCTCAATGAGGCTCCAAAATATTTTTACTTTTAGAAAAATAATTTCTTCATAATAAAGTTTTCCTAAATATTTTGCTTACTTTCCAAATGGATGTCATCATAAAATAGATCTTCCAAAAAAAAAAATCACTTTTTCTAAACGGATCTTCTTCATAATAAGGATTAAAAAAATATTTTATTTACTTTCTTTAAAAAAAAATCATAATAAGGATCTAAAAAATTAAAAATATTTATGTATAATAAGGATCTTTCTCAAAAAATCGATCTCTATATAATAAGGATCCCAAAAAAAAAAAATTATTTAAGTATTTTGCTTTTTAATTTTTTCTCCTCATTTTCGCCAAGGAATGTCAACATACATTTAATATTTCAGTTGTCAAATTAGCTTAACTATAAAAAAAAAATCAACCCCTAGCGCCAAACTTGTTGATTTTATTCGTAATCGATTAACAATCCAAAAGTGAGTAAAGGGAATATCATTTTTAACTAAACTAAAACCCACTTGGATTTATTTTAATTTAAAATATTATTTAGACAAACTGACCCTTGAACTTTAAGACTTCTCTGGCTAGGGTAATATTTTCGAGTCAACTTTGGGTCATTAATAAAATGAAACATTATTTTCAAAATTCCGGTGACCTAACACACCATTTAAATGCAATTCTAGGTGGCGATTCTTTTCTTTTCTTTTCTTTTTCGGAAAAAACAATCAACGATAAACCTTGTTTTCAAAAACCGGTGCCTAGAAAATCTCAAAATCTATTTTCGTAAAAGATTTCCAAATAAGTTTATCCAAATTCATTTAAAAAAATGACGGATTCCGGGGTGCGCCAATATCCTTGATGGAGCTTTCTATGATATATTGCATTTTTACCGCTCAGTCATTAGATAAATTACAATTAAAATATGATCAAAAGACCCAAGTCGAACTTCAACAATTCATTCCTTCAACTATATACACGAATTGTAAAGGGTTTGCATACACCTATTTATCATATAATTCGGTTTTTATTTTTTATTTTTTTGTATTCTTGTTTTTTATTTTTCCTTTTTTAGTTTTAATTTTATTCATAATTTTTATTTTTTATTTTTTAAAATTTTCTAATTTTGTTTTCTTGTTTTTGGATTCGATTTAATTTTTTGTTTTCTATAAAGTAAATTAGAAAAATGAAACAAACAAAATAAAAATAGAGAAAAAAAAAAAATATATATATATATATAGGCAAAACAAGAGGACGAGAGATAGAATAAAAAAATAAGATATAGTAGACAAAAAAATGATCTTTTGAAGTTGCGAGGTTAATTTTTTAGTTTTACTTTTTATTTTTTATTTTATTTTTATTTTATAATTTTGTTTTCCAGTTTTTTGGTTCGACTTTTTATTTTTCTCTATAAATTAAATATAAAACAAATGAAACAAACAAAATAAAAACAGACAAGGAAATAATATATATATATATATATATATATATATATATATATATATATTATAGGTTGGTAAAACAGGAGGATGAGTGACAGAATAAAAAATAAAAATAAAACAAAAATTATAATATGAAAAACAAAACAAAACAAAAAGGTCTTTTGAAGTTGCAAGGTTAATTTTGTTAAACAAGTATGGTGTTCGTAAATTCTTGTACTTTTTAAATTTGTTTAGTAACGGGTGTAAACTCAAGTACTAAAAATAGAGACAAAAGGGTTGCCCATTTAATTATTCCATCCATTGCTCCATATTACATAGTGACAATATTGTTTAAACTCAAATAATTTATTTTTGAAATTTTAACTTTTTGAATTATTTCAAAGTAAATACTTAGATATACTAATTATTATTACACATTAATCTTCAGATTTGAAAATCATGTGCAATTTTCCCAATAAATCTAATGTAGTTTAGAATCCTACTCTGATTTTATATATTTAATGAAAAGTATTATAGAGAGCTACAACAGTGTTATCCATGAAAAGTATTATAGAGAGCTACAACAGTGTTATCCATTTAATTAATTAACAAATAAAGTTAATAAAGTATTTTTGTGCTTATATCATTCTTTTCAAATACGGAATGCATTTGGGATTATTATAAATGATTCTCAAAATATTGGCCATATATATTATATATGAGTCTCATCTAATTCATAGCACCACAAAATTAATACATACAGTGGGTATTTGGTAAAGATGTCAAACAATGTTTATTCTCGTGTTCCTTTGGAAGAAGAAATATGTTGTTTTAATACTCAACCTAATTTGTTTTGTCTTTTTTAATATTTAATGTTATTAATTTTTTATTTTTTTATGATGATACCAGTAAACTGGCATTGATTTCCACCTTCCGGAAGATATATTAATGGAAATTCTCTTAATACCTCCAGTGAAATCCTTATTGCGATTTAAGTGTGTTTGTAAATTCTGGAACTCAATTATCAAAAGCAATGCTTTTGTTTATCAACACTACAAGGATAATACAAATAAGGCATGTATGCTCATATATGATACCCGACACACTCCCATGAAACAAGTAATTATCCATTGCTCTGATCCAACCTTTCCTGATGCCACTTTTAAACAACCAAAGTACCTACAAATGCCTCGTACTCCGTTACGTATCATTGGTCCCGTAAACGGATTATTTTGTGTTGAAAACAACTTAAACCACTTGGCATGGTGGAATCCGGCAACCAGAGAGTTTAAGCCCTCCCCTATACCATCACCTCGTAACGACGTAGCCTCGTACTTGGATCCATCATGGCCAGATTTTGGTTTAGGGTTGGACCCCTCGACTAATTTGTACAAGGTTGTTTCAATTCTATTTTTTTGGGACGAGAGGGAAATTTACGACCAACCCCATGATGAAGCCTTTATTTCAGTGTATACGCAGGGTCATGATTCTTGGAGACACCTTAAGTTTCATTTCCCTTTAATGCATAGCTTGCAACCATCCATATCGAATACTGATAGGTGTAAAAATCTATCTATTTCTAAACTGAATTTGTTAGTTTTCAAGCGTTTTAGTTATATTTAATTGTGTTTTAGTTTGTTTTAGTGTAAAACAGGAAAAGGATATTAAAGGGCGATAAACAAGTGAAAACGGTGGAGAAACGGTGAACAAAATGTGCAAAATAGGGTTTCGGTGAACGAAGACCACCGCCTAGGCGGAAGTTCCACTACTTAAGAGGAAAAGAGGTAGAATGTTGGAGTGCTGAAGGGCTGAACCACCGCCTAGGCAAGAAAACGACAGATTGTTATGCCAGCATGCACCGCCTAGGCGGAAAAATCACTGACTAGGCGAAGTTACTGACAGAAGCTTAACCGACTTAAAGTCACCGCCTAAGCAGTGAACCACCGCTTAGGCGGTGAAACTCTGCACAGAAATATATATTTTCATATATTTTGAAGATATTTCAAAACCTTACTATTTAACCCCTTTGTCCCCCAAACCTTAGACAACCCTTAGACTCTTACCTTAGAGACTCCTTAGACGTGGGAGAGGGCTTGGTTGTTCTTGAGAGCTCTCGTCCACCTTAGTTAGATTAGATTAGTTTTAGGAAGTGTTCTTGGCCAATCCTTGAAGAGCGAGAAGATGAAGTTCATCAAGCGAGAAGAGGAAGCTCGGGAGGATTGTTCTTTGGCGAAAGTGGACTACTCTACTTTGAGATTTGACTTTTATTCCCTTGTTTCCATCTTTGTATTTAATGTTTATTGTTGATATTGATGATCTCCTCTTGATTTAATGATGTATTGGCTAAGAACATGTTAGTGTAATTTAGAGATTAGTTAGGGATAGATGTAGTTGTGTAAATACTCGTTTGATTTAATATTTGTTTCTTTAACGGTTGTTGTTTTAATTCCGATTGTGTTTATCATTTGATGACGATCTTAATATTGTTGTAACGGTATTAGGGTTGGATTTGAGAATCTAGGGTTTGACACTCGGAAGAGGTAACCCTGGATTCGGACTAGGGTAAACACATCGTTACGACCTAACGACCTAACAACCCGGGAGGGTGTTAGTTAGTGTGAAATCAATGACGTTAGGTCAAGACTCACGTGACCTAAAGTCGTTAAGACATTTAGGGGGACCTCTTCGTCGACATGAAGTCGCGATTTTTGTTACTATTTATTTTATTATTTATTATTTTTGGAAGCCGACATGGCTTCGGAACATGTTGGAAAGTGAATTTAGGAGTGTGGACGCTTGGGGAAGTATTTTAAGTTTAAACACATTGAACAAGTGAAGTGAAAACGTAAGGGATGGAGCCGTATTTTGAAAATTTGAGAAAAACATGAAAATAGGAGTTGCAGGCCCACTGCCTAAGCAATGAACCACCGCTCAGGCGGTAAAAATACAGGATGTGTGTTTTTCAGCAAAAACGGCCCACCGCCTAAGCGGTGAACCACCACTTAGGCGGTAAAAATACAGGATGCAACAAATTTTCAAAACACACTCCACCGCCTAGGCAGATTAGTAGCAGAACAAAATATTTTCACACTGGTGTAATTTCTCTTAGGCGGAAAAACCACCGCCTAGGAGAAATTTCGTCAGAAAGTTTTTTTAAGAAAAGGGCTCCACCGCCCAAGCGATGGACCTTCTGCAGTTAAATAGCCCATGTTCGTTCAAAAATTGAAATCGCATCTTCCCCAAAATCCTCCACCTTCTCTCTAAAACCTAACGTCCAAACCGTTCCAATACTCAAAAATCATCATTCCATTACCAAAATTTGTGTTTTCCACCCCAAATCATCCACCACAAATTAATTTTCAATCCCATTTTCGCGATTTTCTTTATCACTTTGGGATTTTGGTTTGATTTTTGGTGATAACTTAGTTTCTATGGATTGTTAAATTGTGTGGAAAAAAAATTGCATGCTACATTGTTCATATTTTATTGAAACGTTGTGATTAGTGTATGCGCCAGATCAAAATCCACAAGTTAATGTGTGACCGCTTCGGCATTGCCGCCGCACTTTTTACAACCGCCACAATTTCCATTCCGACGTGATAGTGGTGGAGAGGAATTTCCTATCAGGTGAACAGTAGGGAATAAGTCTTATTCCCTAGGTATGTGTTCAACCCATTTTGTTTGCATGAATGATATATGTTTATTGGGTTCGGTGCTTTTGCAACATTGCCATGTTCAAGCCTGTATTGGTATGGAGTAGATGATAGTTTAATGGATGTTCATCCATTTTGATTTTTTTGTAAAAAATGATGAATAGTTATTATTTTTTGAACAAAATGAAAATTTTTGTTGTACAAATTTATGTTTATGTATGTATTTTATTATTTTAATGAATGTTTTAGTTTTTAAATTTTTAGTTTAGTGTAGTTTAATTTTTGTTTTTGCATATTTAGTGTTAGATTAATTTATGTATGTTAGTATTAGATTTAGTTTAGAATTATGTATGTATAAAGTTGTATTCACATGTTTAGATGTTGAGTTCATTTGGGCCAAGACCTGATGATGAGAATTATCCCCTAATTGTATATTGAGGTCGGGGGTAATACCTTCCTTATGTGTTTTGTATGCTTAACATGTCGATTGGGTAAAAATTATCTCGATCCAAAAAATTGCACGACATTTGAACTCAATGTACAATAATCTAAACAATTAGACGTTGATTATTCGATATTAAGCTCATGATAAAAAAATGAGGAAACTAGAACTTGATTTGGGGAAAACTTGAGGCGGAATCCTAGGTAAGGTAATTCCGGAGACGTGATTTAGGCCGTCATTTTTTCACTTGAACCGTTGTAGCTAACCTGAAAATTTTCATTCCTTATTTCCCCTGTCAAAGCCGATAACGTAATCAATTCTGAAAACGTTCAATTTCTCCGTTCATTTAAATTTTTCCTAACCTAATGTCGCTAAGCCTAATTTTCAAGATTGAGTGAAATCAAGTGAGCGGTAGGGTTTCGGATAAATTTTTATTGATTCGGTATTAGTGTATTCACTTGTCACTTTCGTATTTCTTTTTTGCACGCTCCTGAAATAAGTTTGGGGGTGTGTTTCTATCATTTCTTTTTACATATTCCTAAAATTTTATAAATTCGAATAAGTTTGGGGGAGTGTTTCTCTAACTTCTTTTTGCACTCTCCTAAAAACTATAATAAATCGAATTAATTTAGGAGTATGTTAAAAAAAATGTGAATATAGTTTTCATTTTCTTTTCTTTCGACAAGTGAATACAAGGATCTTCAGTTCTTATTCAAAGTTGTACTTTAAATGTGTGGGGTCATGAGAGAGGGTAGCGACAAGCGATTTTACCTCGGGTATCGATCAATTTAAAACGATTATCTATTTTCAATTCCAATGATACTCGTGGTCGTTCTCCAAAGACAAACCAAGCCCTATTGATCTCTGTGAATATCCGAGCCTACATTAGTGGATAGTAGACTCCAATCAAGCGTATGATTTTCCTGAATCCTTTAAACGGTTTAAGTTATGAGTTTGACGATTGAATAATCGAATCCAGTATTTGACTAGTTATACATTTGAGTTCTGACACACACACTTCAAATGGATCTAGAATGGTTTTAATTGATATTGATAGTTGAAATTCTAGAACACCACTTGGTATGGGTTACCTCCCGAACTTGATCAGATTTAGGGATGTTAAGGGAGGAACAATTTGGTCATTTCAATTGAACTTTATATTTACATGCTTATACTTCTTTTGTGTTAAGTTTTTCATTTTTAGTTGGTTAGTTTATTAGATAGCTTAGTTTAGTGTTAGTGTTTTGCTCGAGAACTAGCAAAATTCTAAGTTTGGGGGTATTGATAGGTGTGCAAAACCTATCTATTTCTAAATCGAATTTGTTAGTTTTCAAGCGTTTTAGTTATATTTAATTGTATTTTAGTTTGTTTTAGTGTAAAATAGGGAAAGGACGTTAAAGGGCGATAAATAAGTGAAAACGGTGGAGAAACGGTGAACAAAATGTGCAAAACAAGGTTTCGGTGAATGAAGACCACCGCCAAGGTGGAAGTTCCACCGCTTAGGCGGAAAAGAGATAGAATGTTGGAGTGCTGAAGGGCTGAACCACCACTTAGGCGAGAAAATAACAGATTGTTATGCCAGCATACACCGCCTCGGCGGAAAAACCACCGCCTAGGCGAAGTTACCGACAGAAGCTTAACCGACTTAAAGTCACCGCCTAAGCGGTAAACCACTGCTTAGGCGGTGACACTCTACACAGAAATATCTGTTTTCAGATATTTTGAAGATATTTCCAAACCTTGCCTATTTAACCCCTTTCTCCCCCAAACCTTAGACAACCCTTAGACACTCTTTAGACGTGGGAGAGAGCTTGGTTGTTCTTGAGAGCTCTCTTCCACCTTAGTTAGATTAGATTAGTTTTAGGAAGTGTTCTTGGCCAATCCTTGAAGAGCGAGAAGAGGAAGTTCATCAAGCGAGAAGAGAAAGCTCGGGAGGATTGTTCTTTGGCGAAAATGGACTACTCCACTTTGAGATTTGACTTTTCTTCCCTTGTTTCCATATTTGTATTTAATGTTTATTGTTGATATTGATGATCTCCTCTTGATTTAATGATATATTGGCTAAGAACATGTTAGTGTAATTTAGATAGGGATAGATGTAGTTGTGTAAATACTCATTTGGTTTAATATATGTTTCTTTAACGGTTGTTGTTTTAATTCCGATTGTGTTTATCATTTGATGATGATCTTAATACGCTTGTAATGGTATTAGGGTTGGATTTGAGAATCTAGGGTTTGACATTCGGGAGAGGTAACTCTGGATTCGAACTAGGGTAAACACATCGTTACGACTTAACGACCTGGGAGGGCGTTAGTTAGTGTGCAATCGATGACGTTGGATCAAGACTCACACGGCCTAGAGTCGTTAAGATATTGAGGGGGACCTCTTCGTCGACACGAAGTCGCGTATTCCCTTGTCTTATACTCGAAAGAGGTGGCAGAGGAGTTTACGAACTGAGATTATCGAATACCTAAACTTTGTTATTGTTAACTAAATGAAATCAAACATGTATTAAGTGAACGAAATCAATCCTTAATTAATCAACTGAGTTAAGATTAACCCACTAGTTGTAATTTAGCTTAGTTTAATTTTAAATCTTGTCTTTCGTCGTCAGGATAACACGAGACTGCGCAAATTGCGGTATTCAATTATTCACACTTTTATTTGTGGGAACGATATCCGATCTTCAAGATCCACTATATTTAAACTTAGATCTCGTATACTTGCGAGAGTAAGTAGAGGCGTGTTCCGCGCCGCTACTAAATACCTATGCTAAGGGTGTTTATTATTGGTTGATATCGGTCGGCAACCACCATGGTCTTTATGTTTTGGCATTTGATATGGGGAATGAGGAATTCTGGGAGGTACCACTACCAGCTGAAGCCAGTACAGGTAGGGGAGATCTTGCCCTTTGCAACAAATCCGTCGCTCTTTTCCTTTGGAAATTCTCCAAAATGTCTCAGTGGGATATATGGTTAATGAGACAAGAGGAGTGTTGGACAAAAAATCATGCAGTTATAAATTGGGTAGAAGATCATATATTTCATGGTTTTTGGAATGATTATCAGTTTCACCTGGGAACTTCTGACAATTTAGTTTTGTACGACTCTCGTTATAAGAAAATCAATATTCATCAGGCGTGCAACGATTACTACAAGGGATTTAAAATATGCAATATATTTAAATACAAAATGAGTCTTGTTCAAATTAATGGAGGAAACTTAGATTGGGAATTCAATAATTGGTGTCAGACTGTTCAAGATTTTTTGCCTCCAGAACCTATTTTATTTTGATTTTTTGTTTTTATTTGAAAGATGAAACACATTATTGCTCTTTTAAATTTTTTATTCGATTTAATTTATAAACAATTGTCTCGCAATATGTCTTTTAGTTTAATTTGATAGAATTTTGTAATTTTTTCTTCAATTTCAATACATATTTTTCTAAATTAAATTGCAATTGGATATTTTGAGCGGTCTTACAATATATTTTAGATTCTATTTAAAAAAATCCTGTGTTTTTTGTATTTTTTTAAAATTAATTACTTCCATTTTATTTGTATTACTAAAAAGTGGGGATTTGGGTCGTATAATTATTAGTGTTCATTTTTGTTAATTTCAACTCTTGTAACATCTCTTTTCCACCAAGTGCAAAAATTGCACTTCAATATGATATTGTTTTGATGAATGACATGATACAACGGAAATTAATCACTAACGCTTTTATGTATTCAGATTGCTACATAATAAAATTATTTACATCCGATCAAGCTTATATATATATACACATACATACATACATATTCTTTAAATGTTAGAAACTAATATCGATTATTAAATATTGGAGTTTGACACAATTGAATAGCTATATAATAAAATTATATATTTATTTATATATAGTTAATATAGGTAGATGCATGGCACTTGCTTGGGTGCATATATAATGTAGGTCTATGGATAATATGGTTTTGATGCATAACGTGATACACGGGAAAATAATTACTAACTATTTTACGTACTCAGATTGCTAGATAATAAAATTATTTATATTTGATCAAGCTTTTATACATGCATACATACATACATATTGTTTAGATGTCATAAACTAATATTGATTATTAAGTAGTGGAGTTTGCCACAGTTGAATAGCTATATAATAAAACTATATATTTATTTATATATGATTGTGTCGTATATTCATTATCTTCATTTTTGTCTTGCCCATGTTCAAACGCATGCAATTCAGATAATCCTAAAATGACCACCGACAAACCATAATTTATTTTCCTAATATATTATTTCAATATAAAATTAAAATATAGTACGTAGTATACATGGAAAGTAAAATTTAATTGTAACAATAACTTTATTCATTATAAATTTGGCTTATAGAAAATATATATAGGTTCTTGCACATGCTCACTGTCTACCAGAGGTGAGATTAAGTCGTGCATTTTATGAAATTTTTTAATGTCAACATCTAGAAGTTAATAAAATGTTTTGTTATAAGTAATGAAATTCAAAATGAGTGTCTTTTACCTCAAAGAATATATGAGGTAAAGTTTCAAAATGTTAAACGAGCCTAGGTTCTTGTTGAAATTCAAATATGAATTAGTGAAAGGAGTTATGAAATAGTCAACTATAAAAACTTTTGCAATGTTATTCAATAGTGATAAAAAAATAAAAAAAGAAAAAAGAAAAAAGAAAAATTACAATATTGGCGGTAAACTATTTTAACACTCTAGCTCTATTGGCTTTCATTATTTTCATGATAAACTAAATAACATATACTAAAAAGTTTTGTTGAATGAGAAATTAGTAGATCATCCACTTCTAATTTTTTTTATCCCCAGCCAATGTTTTAGTCGTTTTAAGTTTTAGACTTTTAGGTGGCATTTGTAACCGTTTCCATTTCCATTTTAGCAGTGGGATGGGAATGGAATGGGATGGGATGAGAATTTTGTTTTCTTTTTGGGAATAGAATCGCGTTTGGTAACGATAATTTTTTTTTTTTTTTTTGGGAAAGGAATTGTGTTTGGTAACGATTTTATCCTAAAATCTTCTTCTTTTTTTTTTTTTTTTTTTTTTTTTCTGTTTTGGCCTGACGGCGGTGGCGCCGTTGCTGGTCGGCCGGCGGTGGCTCCGGTGCCGGCGACGGCGCCGCCACGACGCCGGGCGGAAGGCAATGGCACCGTCGCCGGCGATTGCCGGAAGTGGCCCGAAAATTTCCGGCCGGACGGTGACCGGCGACGGTCGCCGGAGATGGCCAGCGGCGGCGGCGGCGGATGGTGGTCGGCCGGTAGGTGAATAGTGACCATGTGTTTTGGGAATGGAATAAGAATAATGAGAAATAACGTTTTTTTATTTCTCATTTCTTAAGAAAAAAGTGGGCACAATTCTCAAATGGGAATGAAATAGAAACGGAAACAAAAATTACCAAACGCGATTCCCAAACAGAATTCCCAAAAATCTGGGAATGGAATGAGAATTTCTGGAATGGAAATGGTTACCAAACGGGGCCTTAGTTAACATGAAGTACATTAAATTTATCAAATTAATATGAATTAGTTCTACAACTTTTATTTTCATATTATATTCAAGGAAAAATTATATTTTAAACCTTCTAGGTATTGACATTTTTCTATATGATCCATCTCCATTTGAGTGTTTCATTTTAAACCCTCTAGATATCAACACGTTTTTATTCGGTCCTTCCGTCAAAAATTCTATCAAAACTAACCGAATTTTGAGGACAAAATCGTCATTTTACATTTTTTATTTTTTAATCTTTTTTAATCAATTTTATTATATATATATATATATATATATATATATATTTATTTATTTATTTTTGTTTTGTTTGACTTTTCTCTCTCCTCTCTCTCTCTCCTTTCCTCGTCGGCCCCTATTACGGGGGTTGGAATCATCCCCGTAATAGGGGGCACCCTTGTTACGGGGGTGTTTCAACCCCTGTCAAAAACAGGGGGTGATCACCCCCTCAACTGGGGGTAAACACCCCCTGTTTTTCACAGGGGGGGAAATATTCACCCCTGTTACGGGGGTGATCACCCCCGTAACAGGGGGTGTTTTACCCCCTGTGAAAGACAGGGGGTGAACCACCCACGTAATAGGGGGTGGAACCCCTATTATGGGGGTGTTTCACCCCATGTGAAAAACAGGGGTTGAAACACCCCCCAGTTATGGGGGTGATCGTCCCCTCAATTGGGGGTGAACCCCCCTCGTAACAGGGGGTGGCACCCTTGTTTCGGGGGTATTTTCACCCCCATAACAGTTACAAGGGTGATCACCCTTTCAACAGGGGGTGTTTCACCCCCCTGTGAAATGAATGAGAGATGAAGGGATGAAGAAAGAAGAGAGAGAGATGATCGGGAAAGAGAGAGAGAAATTAAGGGAAAAAAAATAAGTAAAAATATTGTTTTGTCCTTATATTCTGTTAGATTGGGTGTCATTTTTTATGGAAGGATCGAATAAAAACATATTGATACTTAGAGGGTTTAAAATGAAACATTCAAATGGATAGGGACCATATAGAAAAATACCAATACCTAGAGGGTTTAAAATGTAATTTTACCTATATCCAATATTAAGTTAAATATTGGTAAGTGTTCAAAAATTAATTTATTTAAAAAATAAGTTTCTCCATAAAAAACATAAAATATTTAAAAATAAAAAATATATGACAAATATATATATATATATAGAGAGAGAGAGAGAGAGAAAGAAGTTGTCCTCTAAATATAATAAAAAATGAAAAATGAAAAATGAAAAATTGGTTTGTGTACACCTATTTATCATACAAAATTATCGTACGAATTTAATCACTGAACGAATTTTGTTATTCATGTATATTTGGTGTTTCTCGTACATATTTATCAAATTTATTAAACAATCATAAAAAAAAATGATGAAATTTATGCAAATTTGATGCCATGGAGGAAACAATGTTTAAAAATGACGAAATTTATGCAAATTTGATGTCATGGTGGACAAATTATAAGTTAAAAAAATAATTCTTTAATAAGCTAAAACTTTCACTTAAAAATGTGTTGTAACATGACGCTATCAAATTCTTTACTTCACATTTTACAAACAAACAAAAGCAATAGAAAAAACTAAGCAAAAATAATAGTTCTTTGTGTGTCTATTTGTTTTTAAATTCTTTTTCTTTTTCTTTTTTATTAATTTGCCTCAGTTTTTATTTACTAATTTTTTTCTTATAGATTTTAGTTTTGAATTTCAATAAAATTAGATAGAAATTTTTGGAACTTTATTCTTTTTTTAATCAATTCAAAATAAATAATTAAGTATAGTGACTATTATTACACATTAAACTTCAGATTTGGAAATCGTGCGTAATTTCACCAAAATATCTAATGTAATGTAGATACTGTTTGATCTATTTAATGAACAAATATTGCAGATACCAATAGCAATATCTGTTTAGTTAATTAACAAATAAAGTTAGTAAATTATTTTATATTTTTATCATTCGTTCATGCATCGAATGTGTTCTATTTGCTATTATTATACACGAGTCCCAACTTGTTGCCCTAATATATTATACTGGACATGAGTCTCATCTAATCCCTAGCATTAGAAAAATGATACATATCACGGTAGAAGTAGTCCTTACTGCATTGAACCTAATTAATAAGATCTCATCCTCTTATTTTTCAGGTTTGTCTCCATTTGAAAAGTTGTGTAGTTGTGCTCCCAATTATTCTTTCTTAAGAGTATTTGGGTTCACTTGTTTTGTACTTCGACCGAAAGTAAAGTATAGTAAGTTATCTTCTCATTCTACCATTTGTCTTCTTCGACTATGGTGAAGGCCAAAAGAGATATCATTGTTTTGATCCAGTTGCACAAAAACTATATGTATCTCATCATGTTGTGTTTCTTGAGCATATATATTTTTTCTCTATTCCAGCTGGTATACACAACTTGACTAAATCTGATCTTATTTTCATTGATCCTTTCTCTAATGACACAAATAGTTTATCTTCTCAAAACCCATGCACTACAGATATTGACCCATCTCATGTGTCTCAACCTCATGTTCACACTGGTAGTTTTGCAGGTACTGATACTTCTAGCGTTCCCTCGTCTCCGACGGCCTACCAAGAATCTTCTAAGATTGTGGATCCTCCTCCTCTCTATCCTCAAAGCATTCATAAGTCCACTCATATACTAGATTTTGTTTACTCTCGCTATCAAATTCTTTTGCTTCATTTTCAACATCTATTCAATGTATCTCTGAACTTTTATCCTATAAAGAGGCAGCACTTGATCCTCTTTGGTAACAAGATATTGTTAAGGAACTCTTTGCTTTACACAAGACGAATACATAAGATTTTGTACCATTACCTCCTAGTAAAAGACCAATTAGTTCTCGTTGGGTCTACAAAATTAAAACTAAGTCTGATGGTTCAGTTGAGTGGTACAAAGTTTGTTTGGTTTCCAATGGATTTCCTCAATAATATGGTATGGATTATGAGGAGACTTTTGCTCCAATTGCAAAAATGACAATTGGTCTTACTCTTATTACCGTTGCATTTGTTTGTCAGTGGCATATTTCTCAGATGGATGTTAAAAATGACTTCTTGAATGACTATCTTCAAGAAGAAATTTACATGACTTCTCCTCCGGGTATTGCTCATATGTTTGGAGAAGTTTGGAAAGTCAAGGAAGATATATATGGCCTTAAACCGGCCCCTTGAAAGTAAATATTTATTTAAACTAAGGTACCATCTATGGATGGGTGTCTTGGGGTAACATAACCGACCCCCGAACTTAAAGAAAACTTTGGTACAAAACCTTAATGAGTCAAAACACGAGCTATTTAAATATAACAAAATGAATTTTTAAAACTTCCAGCAATCTAGCACACCATTTAACCCATGCTAGGTGTCGACTTCATTTTCAACTCAAAATCCCACCCAAGGAAATTTTTCAAAACCGACGCCTAGAAACCATTTTAAAAAATTAATAGATTTGGAGGACATAGAGAGGGTGGAATGGAAACTTGTTTTCTTTTCTTGTCGATCTCTACTTCCTCTAGTTTTTTCTCAAACAAAATTATGGGCGTGTCACTATATCTTTACGGAGGAGGGGATCTCAACACAACCAAGGGAGCCATCTCCGGTCCTACAGACTCGTGGTCGTGAGGCAGAGGGAAGTTCTTAGACGCACACCGCTTCGAAAATGCCATACGAGCATCGTGGTCTTGGGGTAACTCCTTGGGCCCTACGGCTTGGAAAGATGGTCCATTTTGGATAGAGGTCAATGTGAGGAAAAACTGTATGCACGACTGGAACTTACCCATCTGGAATTTCAAGAAATCAATCTGAGATGCCTACACAGCTCCCGCAGTTTATCCTACAAAAGCCCCGGAGTGCAAGGTAGATGGCCCTGCCTGATCCTGGGGGGTAGTTATCATCGTTGGTGAGAACGGAGGGGGTGAGCCCTTGGATCCTTCGATATTTTTCTAGGTTCTTCTCAAGAAAAATAGTTACTCATAGTAGGAGCTTCTATTCAGTGTTTATTTGTCTAACTAGACCTTGTGATCACCCAGGCTTAGCTGAGTAGAGAGAAATAATCAGGATAAGGCTTTTCGCACGATTCCCACAGATGGCACTAAATTGTTATTGTATAAAATTAGTACACACCTCGAGTATGGTCTAAAGAGGAACTGGTTGGTCCCACTACTAGAGTTGGAGTTGTTGATTCAAAAATGGAGTTGAAAAATTCTCAAATGAGCTGGAATAGTCAACCTGGAGGGTTAACTTGCTGAATTCATAAGCCGTGCTCCTCAGGGATTTTTACCTGCACAAGGCATGACCAGGAGTTGTTCCGATGAAGCCCTTTCGGCAAAGAGTTAGAGCTCAGAGAAAAAAAGTACAGAAATTTGTCGAGTATATAAATGAATACTGAACGTTAGCGTTTTAGGTGTACCTCGGGCTTGATTAACCTCGATATATATATATAGGTGTTGGAGATGATCAATTTTAGGTAATGGGGCCTAAACACAATTCATTTGGAAAAATCATGTGTTTAGCTGATAGTCGGGGCGTTTAGGAGATAATCATTGAGCTTGCGCTTTTGGGCCCATTTGGAGAAGCTCGTGGGCCTCTGTCAAGCTTGTGGAGGCAACCTAGTGAAAGAGAGAAGATTCGTGGAGTCCTAGAAGAGAAACATACTAAAATGGTGAGTCGGTCGAGACAAATGGATAAGTCCCTGAAGTTGGTCGTCTAGGGGAATGGCACAGAGTTCTGGGTGTCAGCGTCCACGCGGGACACATTGTTCTTTCTTGGGTGCGAAAGAGATTCCAGTGAAAGAGCTTTGGTCAGCGTATGCTCCTATATGTCACTTTGGATTCTTGAATGCGTCTATGTCACGGTAAGGGTACATGGTCGTGTGTTGACTTGGTGATACCTGAAAATACCCTCATCTGATGTAATTATTCTTAATTTTGTTAAATTTTTAATAAGTTCTTTACACTTTTAGGGCACACAAGAGTCGATTTTACCATACTAGAGCTCATTTCAACTTTAATCCTAAATTACAATTAACCAGCCCTCCCACGGCTGGATTTAAGAAAACCAATTTTTTTTTTAAACCGATCGTACAATGACTGGTTTTCAAAAAGAGGGCTACCACGCTAGCAGCCCCTACCACCGGGGCCCCCATCTCCCCAGCACACCCCCCCCCCCCCCCCCCCCCCCCCCACACACACACTCCACCCCCACCCCCATCCCACCTCACCCCACCCCAGCCCACCCTACCCTACCCACACTCAGTCAAGATTTTAAAAAAAGTAGTACAAATTTGTCGTTGTTTCGTCATAACAAAACAATGAAAATTTAGTACTTGTTTTGCTATTACACACACACACACACAAAATAAAAAATAAAAAAAAAATAAGAAGTGTACTCAATGAAAGAAATAAATAAGAATATGGGTATCACCCATAAAATAAATTGGATATTTGATGGGTAATACTTATTTTCAAAATTCAAATCAAATAATTTTTTCCTATAAATTCCTTCTTCATTATTTTCATTACTCTTCATCCCATTATTCTTCCTTATATTTTCTCTTCTTCGGTTGATTGAAGATTTTGGAGTGTGACCATAATGTCCCATTTGATAAGGGTTAGTAGTAATAAATTATTGTAGTTAATTTTTTTAGATGTTAATATATGTTTTTAGGTTAGATTTTGTTTAATTATAATTTTATGTGGTTATGTATTGTTAGTATAATTATGCTTTTACGTTAATATATATGTTTAGATTTAGATAAAAAATATATATATATAATTTGTTTATATGCTAAATTACTAACTTTAGTATAATATATCATTTAGCCTAACAAGTTATCATTTGGCCTAACAAGGTATAACAAGTTCTGTTACCTTTTTTTTTTTTAACAGGTTCTTCTAATTTAACAAGTTCTATTAGTAAAAATATGTTAAATTACTAGCCGTAGTAAAATATATCACTTAACCTAACAAGTTATAACAACTTCTATTATTTTTTTAACAAGTTCTGTTAATTGAATAAGTTTTATGAAGAAAATGTATGTTAAATTACTAACCTAATAAAATGTATCATTTAACCTAATATGTTAAATAATAAGTTGTTAATTTTTTTTAGTATCGCACTATCAAAAAATTGTTTATATAATAAATAAGGAAAAAAAAATATTGAATTGTAGTCTGAATCTGACTTTGACAGGGTCAGTTCTGGACTGAACTGTTCGGAACCAGCCTCTGTCAGCAACCAATTGGTGGGAAATAGGGAACAAAATGGTGGGAAAGAGTTTGGCAGGAAAAAAAAAAAAAAAAAGGAAAAAATTGTGGTAATTTTTTGGCGGGAAAGTGGCTGACAAGAAATATGGATAGCGCCAAACTCTGCCTATATCTACATGGATACTTGCAAAACTTTCACTCACTCCACATTCATTTCTCTTCTCTCCATTGTCATTACTAAAAAATCAGTTCAAATGGCAAACAGGTCAGAAAACGATACAAGGGTAAGGGCAAAGGTAAGGAACCAATGAAGATCCAATGCATTGGTGAGGGTTCAAGGACAAGACATCATGTTAAGTGACAAGATGAGATAGGCACATGATATAGAATCCAAATATGTCGGTAAAAGGTCATATATTGGAGCGAAGATGAATCGCGACCCCCACTAGTATGGTATGACACTCTAGATAGGTTGTGTTACCCCAATTCATTGCATGGTCCATGGGATGTTATTATACATTGCACCGGTGTTCAACGACAACTCGATCTATCTAGTACATGGTTGAATCCCATCACGAGAAAATAAACTTTCTTAGTACACGGTGATCCTTTTAAACAAATTATTCCATTGGGTCAATCGTCGTTACCACGAGAGTTACAACTCCATGAAATAAGGCAAGGATAGTAGAGGCAAAGAATTTACAATGGTAAATTCTAATGGAAAACAAGAACCTTTATGAGGTAAGATCTCACCTGTACCACCTCTAGATTCCGAAATTACGATCCCTCGAAATATTGAAAAACGAATTGGATAACATCAACAAAATTCGCTGCGCATTGAAACGAGAAATAAAACAAATGGAAAAAAGGATGCATGAAAGATAAAAACTTCGAAAGATTTAGAATGAGCCAAATGCAAATAAGCAGATATCAAAGTTCTTTGCCGATCCCAAATATACAGATGACCAAGAATTGTCTGATTACGAAGATAGAGTTATTCACTACGAATTGTTTGATAAAAATAAGTAGTTATCGATGCTAGAAAAGTTCACTCATGGGTAGTATTTTCTAATTAATCTATTTTTTTAATGATTGTACTTGTTAACGTGTTTAATTTTAATATGATGTTAATGATTATTTTAAGTTGTTTCACCTTTAGTTAATTTATTCAATATTAATATTTATAAAAAAAAAAATATAGATAAATTCATGGTTAAAAGTTCCCACCAAATATAAGACACATAAATTATAAGACATAAAAATATAAGATACACACACACACACACAAAAAAAAAAAAAAAAAAAACATAAATTATAAGACACATAAAAAAATAAGAAAAAATAATTATAAGAATTAGAAAGAAAAAAAAATTAAGACACATAAATTATTTAATTTTTCAATAATAAGTTAATTATTAAAATAATTTATTTATTTTTTTAAAAATAATACAAACAAATAATTTTTTTAAAAAAAGTTAATTATTATAAAAAAAAAATCCAATTAACTTTTTCTTTTCAAAATAAAATAAATTTGATTAAATTATAAATAAAAGAAAATACAAATTTTGAGGGATGAAGGGGGAAGGGGGATGTGGTGTTGGGTGGGAGGGATGAGGGCTACAAAAAGCAGGCCCATCTTCCGGTGGTAGAGGTTGCCAGCCTGGGTTTCAAAATTGGTTGTTATACGGCCCATATATGTGTGTATGTGTGTGTGTTGTGAATATGCCAATGGGAAGGTAGGATAAATCTAATTTGGGATTAAGGTGTAAATGAGCTCTAGTTAGGTAAAATCGACACTTTTGAGCTCTAAAAGTGTAAAGAACTCATTTTTAACTGTTGCACTTAAGTATAAAGTACAAGGAAAGTAAGTTATAATGAAAATGCCATAAAGATGCAAAGTTTAGCTAGACCTAACTACAGGGATACAAAATATAATTAACTTTATTTTTTTTAGGCCAAAATATCTTTTAGACCCTCTAACTATTGACACATTTCTATGTAGTCCAGTAAGTTTTTTTTCATTTGAGCTTAAACTCTCTAAGTATGTAACTTGTTTTAATTGGTTTTTCTGTTAATTTTCCATCCAAACTAACAGAAATATCATATGCATTGCACATTTGCAATTTTGTAGGGGTATAATAGTCTTTTTAATATATTTTTTTTATTTTTTATTTTTACATCTCACTTCATCCCTCTCTACACTTGCTTCTTTCTCAGATCCATCAATGGAAATTATGATATATTTTTTTTTACATCTTCCTTCATCTCTCTCTCTCTCTCTACAAATAAAGAGGGTGAGAGAAAACAACAGAGAGACAGGTAAAGAGAAAACACACACAATTCATCATTTTCATTGATGGACCTGAGAAGGAAGAGCATGTAGGGAGAGAGATGAGATGAAAAAATAAATAAATAAAAAGACTTTTATACCCCTAAAAAAATAACATATGCAGTGCACATGATAATGTTTCTGTTAGTTTGATGGAAAAATTAACAGAAAAACCAATTAAAACCGATTACATATTTAGAGGATTAAAACTCAAATGAAAAAAAATAGTAGACTGCATAAAGATGTGTCAATAGTTAGAAAGTTTAAAAGGTAATTTGTCATCTTTCAATAACATCCATATAATAAGGTAACAATATAATAACGATAATAACAATAAAAGAGATTCAACAAAATGAGCCTACATTGCCTACATTTTTTAAGGACTTTAAAAATAAGCCAAATAACCGAAGGAATATGAGGAAAAAAAGATTATATATTTTTTTTTTATTTTGCTAATAAAACATTTGTTTTAGAAAATACCTTTACCATGTACCCCCCCAAAAAAAAATACCTTTATCCATTTGAGAGTGAGAATGTTTGATCTTTTTGGTCCAATTTGATCAAACTAAATCAAAAGTCAATTTTTTGGCAAAATTTCAATTTTAGGGCTAGAATTTTTATTGACTTTTTGAATCTCAATTGGAGATCGATTCGATTGTTTCTAAAATTGATTTTATTTTTTAAGACTTTAATTTATTGGAGCCTCAATTGGCCCTTTTATTGTTAGAAATTCCAATTACATTCCTATACTTTCCAAGTTGAAGAATTGTTCCAATTAGTCTACTCGGAATCTAAAGGGTATTGTAGAACTTCCGTTGAACTTGGTATGATATTAATTAAACTATTTAAAGGTTAATTTTGAACCTCAATGCCAAAATCAATTTTTAAAATTTTTAATTTAATCCTAAAAAAATTTCAGTTGTAACGAATTTTCAATCGGCATTCAAAAGAGCCCAATTATGATTCAAAATCCTTAATTTGATATACTTCATTGGACTTTTGAAACATTAATTTCAAATCTAGTAATTTTAATTTATTATCTTAAAATTATAATTTAACCCTTAAAATTTTCAATTGCAATTTGAGAGCTAAAATTGATTCTTGAACCTTGGGATTTTTCATTTTAACATGGATATTTTTTTTTAAATTCATTAAAATCGACTTGGCAAAAAATATTTTACACCTGGCTATTGATACATTTCTATGTAATCCAATAAATTTTTTTATTTCAGTTTAAATCCTCTAAGTATATAACCGGTTTTAATTGATCATTCCGTTAATTTTTCCATCTAAATTAATAGAAATATCATCATGTGCATTGCACATGTTATTTTTTAGGGGTATAATAATCTTTTTAATGTTTTTTTTTTTTTTTTTTACATCTCTCTCTACAGTCTACACTCTCTTCTTTCTCGGATCCATCAATGAAAATTATGAGGTGTGTGTTTTCTCTCTTCCTAACTTTCTGCTGCTTTCTCTCCCCCCCTCCCTTTGTTTCTCTCTCCCCGTTTCTCTGTTTCTCTCTCTTCTTGCTCTATCCATCAATGGAAAAGAGTTGAAAAAAATAATTTTCTTTGTAGCGTTTTACTAGTAACACTGAGCTTTCGAAACTTATGCAGGTGTGCATGGATTTGTTTTTAGAGATACTGCTCTTCAAACATTACAATCTTTGTAATGATGGACTATTAAATGTACCTAGTTGGATAGAAAACTGCAAGGTTGAAGAACAATAAACTTTTTAGAAAAAAATAAAGAGGGTGAGAGAAAGCAACAAAGAGACAAGGGAAGAGAAAACACACACAATTCATCATTTCCATTGATGGGTTTGAGAAAGAAGAGTGTAGGGAAAGAGATGAAGTGAGATGTAAAAAAAATAAAAGAAAAAAGAAAAAGAAAAAAAAGTTAAGAAGACTTTTATACCTGTCAAAAAATAACATATGACGTGGATATGATGGTGTTTCTATTAGTTTTAATGGAAAAATTAACGGAAAGACTAATTAAAATCAGTTATATATTTAGAAAATTTAAACTAAAACGAAAAAATTATTAGAATAGTTAAAGAGTCTAAAAGATAATTTGCCTTTCTTTTTTATAACAAACTATATAACAAACAACATAATAACAATAAAGGGAGATTCAACAAAATGAGCCTACATTTTTGCACGACTTCAAAAATAAGAGAAATAAACCAAACAAATATGAGGGAAAAAATTATATATTTTTTTAATTAATAAATAAAATATTTGTTTTAGAAAATACCTTTATCCATTTGAGAGTGAGACACTTTGATTTTTTGGTCCAATTTGATCAAACTAAATCAAAAGTCAATTTTTTTGAAAAAAAAAAATCAATTTTAGAACTAGAATTTTCATTGGACTTTTCCAATCTCAATTAGAGATCATTCGATTGTTTCAAAAAATGATTTTATTCTTGAAGACTTTAATTTATTGAAGCCTCAATTGACCCTTCTTATTATTAGAAATTTCAATTAAGTTCCTACACTTTCCAAGTTGAAGATTTGTTCCAATTAGTTTACTCCGAATCTAAAGGGAGTTTTAGAACTTCTGTTGAACTTGTTTTGATATTAATTAAACTCTTTGAAAGGTTAATTTTGAACCTCAATGCCAAAATTAATTTTTAAATTTTTAAATTTAGTCCTAAAACTTCTTCAATTGTAACGAATTTTCAATCGACATTCAAAAGAGCCCAATTATGATTCAAAATCCTTAATTTGATATACTTCAATTTCATTGGACTTTTGAAACATTAATTTCAAGTCTTGTAATTTTAATTTATTATTTTAACTTGCAAATTCAATTGCAACTTTAGAGCTAAAATTGATTCTCGAACCTTTGGATTTGGGACTTTCCATTTTAAATTGGATATTTTTTTAAAATTCATGAAAATAAAATTGGCAAAAAAAATTTAGACTAAAATGCCACGTGTCGGCAGCAGTGGCACAGCTTGATATCAGCTTATGGAGAGAGAGGGGAATCACAAACAGAGTGATGTCGGTGGTCGCCAGAGAAATTTCGTTCTTTCAACCATTTTCGTGTAGCAGAGAATGCAAACTATAACGAATTTGGTTATGTTATAAACACATGCACAAAACAACAGTGAACAACATATTAACATATATTATATTTTCTTCATAATCCAGAATCAAACAAGGTAAGAACCCACCATCGATTAAGTTCTAATTTAGTACACACTAGCGCATATATATCATTATTAATTGCTAATTAACTAGGAGGGAAGGAAGATGATGTTAGCATTCCCTCCACAACCTCTCCCGGAAGCCGCCGCTGACGGACAGGATATGTCATTGATTCCGGTGAAATCAACGCACAAGAAAATCTCGTATAGCAGAACATGCGTAGCGTTGTCGCGTATGCGTAGCCTTCCGATAAGCCATGTCATTCCGCGGCGTAATATGGGCTCTCGTCAATATATCCAGCAAATCCCGCTTGTTTGTTTGGTAGAGCACCGTTTGAAAATAGGTTACGCAGTCCAGCTTCTGAGCCGAACAAATCCCATGTTTCTCCCATTCGTGGTACCAGAAATCCTCCCTTTCAAAATTAGCTTTAATCGATGGCCACGCTTTCTCAAGAAGGCCAGTCAAAGTTGTATCCGAAAGCAGTGCATTTCAAGAGAGAGAAGAAAACAATATTACAAAATATTTGAAGAGATATATATTGATAAAACTACATTCTTATCCTTGTATTGCATCTTTATTTTCAGTTTAGTGCCATGAATAAGATCATCAATTGTTGGAAATTCATCCATAAAAAGTATATTCGTGAAAGCATGGAAACAAGGAGGAGGAAGAAGAAGAACAGGGGAATATCACTTACCAACTTAGAGAAAAATTGACATCTACTAACCCAAAAGAAATTGAGAAAAATCATAATATCACTTACCAACTTAGAAAAATCTCCTATTTTATGATGCATTCCGGGGCAAGTGACAGTTATGCCGCGAGAATTTGCCGGCCACATGCCGTGCGTAGTGAAATTAGCAATGAGAGCAAAAGTTCTTTCGCATTGATTCAGATGACAGAAAGCAGGAATCCATGTTTTGACAAGTTGAAAATGGTCGTATTGGTTAGGTGGCAATGGTGGAGTCAGAGGTATTGGACAATATTGGGACATCATAGCATACAACACAATTTGAAGCAAGGATGCAAGGAGCAAGAAGAAGAAGAACAGAGAAGTTATTTTGAGAGTGTGTTCTTTGCAAGGAGCAAGAAGAAGAAGAAGCTCTATTTATAGGGGGGGGGGGAAGAACTCACATTTGATTATCATTATTAAAAACTTAATTTCTCACTCGCTAATTTTTGCCATTTTCAGTTGTTTAAGATGTTTTTATCTATCTACTTTCATGGTAGAGAGGTGCTTGAACTCTCATGTCTCAGGTTATGCGTAAGTCAATACACTTTCCATTTAAGCATGCATATACGGGTATCGGTTCTGCACGGGTCGGTACCAAAAAATAACATTGGGTCAAAATCCGTCCGAACCCGAGAGGCCTCGAATTATTAGTAATGGGTAGAGGATCACCCGAGAGGCCTCGAATTCAAACCTGTCAATTTCACTGCATAAATTGCATGCACATATCTAGGCCAAGCTATATATGGGTAGAGAGGGCATAGAGGCCCTGGAGGGTCTAGAGGGTATGGACAGAGGGTCACCCACTTACCAATTAATCCTATTTTTTTTTTTCCATATTTTCTCGTTTTTATTATGAAATTGACCTATTTTCTTGTTTATTTCTATTTACTTAAAACTAGATAACTAAATTTAATAACACAAAATAAGAGTTTTGTGAAGAAATATTATTAAATTTTATATGAAAAGATAAATAATATAAGGATGTTTTTAGGGCTAGTTTTAAAAAACAATTACCTAAATTAAAGTCATGTCAAAAATAAAAATAAAAAAATCACTCCAAAACTATTCCGGCTTTGTGTATATATGTAGAAAAATAATTTCTACTAATCTTTAGTTTTCAATAAAAATTCACTAGATTTTAAACTTGGTCAAACTCCAACTTCAGGACCCGGCTGAGCCCGAACGCTTTTACACTCTGGTTTCACTAATACTTATTCACCCGGACGCTTTCACACTCTGGTTTCTAAACTATCCTGAGTTTGAGGGGATATTAATATATGTATATGGGCTTGGCCTATTAGGTTAAACCCTAATCTTATGATTTCCCTAGTCTCCAATATGTATCTCCATGGTTGTACATTTCCTTGATATCAATATGATTGCTCCATGTTCTCTATTCCGTCTCTCAATTATTTATATATTATGCAGAGGGACCATTTCTATTTTCAATCTTAGTTGTTGAGAAAATAATTGTTTTTTTTGTTCAATAGGTGTTTATTATGAAATTGACATACGAGAGGTTGGTTTTAAATTCTAGCACCTTTTTGCCACTATAAAATTGTGTTTGAGGAAGGAATTAATTTGATAAATCCATGGAATTTCAAAATTATGAATTTTAAAATTCTATTATTTATAAATTTTTTCTCTAGATAACTTTTTTAAATGAAGAATTTGATTTTGTAATTTCATAATTTATTTGTTTTGATAGATAAATATTTATTCATAAAATTTTAAAATCTAATAAATTTTAATAATTAAAAATATATAATATAATTTTTATTTAATAATTTAATAATATAATTTGTATACCTATTTTACAAATATAATTTTAATAATACAACTTTAATTACACATAACTATTTTAATAATATGATTTTTATACCTATTTTAAAAAATTTATTTTATTATATAATTTAGAAAGAGAAGAGATAATTTTGAAATTCATTCAATTACAAAATAAAAAATAGGATTAAAATGAAATGATGAGAAATTAAAAAAATGAAAAATTCCCTCTTAGAAGGATTAAGAAATAATATATGTTTTGAAGGGATTTACAAATCGTTTTTATTCTCTTATTTCATTAATGAAGGATTTCATAAATTTCTTACTCTGAAATTTCCTTTTAAATTACCAACCTAGTAGCTAAGTTAAACAAAATGAAATTGCTTTATGGACCCGAGAGGCCTCGAATTCAAATTATCATTTTCACTCCTTAAATTGCATGCCTGCATGCATATACAAACCTAGGGTATAAACCTCTACATGGTTTTGATGCATGACGTCAAGTTGATCTTCGGCCTTTTTCATTTTTTTATGTTATTTTTATCCATGTAATTTTTAAGGTGAAGAAATACTAATATTATGCATTTTCTGTCATTGAGATACCAAAAATAATAAAATAAAATAAAATAAATAACAATAATAATAATAATAAACAAGCACATGGGTAATTTTGTCATTAAAGTTTTTTAAAAGGAATTGGTACCATTTTTTTTCAAAATAATACTTAAAACGTTGTTTGCTTTTAAAAATGAACTTATGGAAAGGTAACGGCAAAAATGTAATACCCAGTTTTAAACTCCGATAATACCTTTTGCCAATAATAGCTAAAATAAAACAGGGTAGCGCGGTATAGTTAATATATAGATTAAAATTTGATCAGAATGCCAAAACAAAATGTCATAGGCGTCAAAGTTCAAACCTATCAATTTCATTACATAAATTGCATGCATATATCGACCTATGACAAGCTATATATGGGATTTGATGCCTGACCTGGAACTACTTCCTTGCATTTACTCAATTGTTTATGTTGTTTTTATTATGCACTACTTCTCATGTCTCATGTTATAAGTAGGTGGTAAATTCAACCCACTTACCAATTTGCATGCTTTTGGAGAAATCCTATTTTATTGGCCATATTTTCTCCTTTTTATTATGAAATTGACATATTTTCTTGTTTATACCCATTTACCTAAAACTAGAAAACTAAATTTAATAACACAATATAAGAGTTTTGTGAAGAAATGTTATTAAATTTTATACAGAAAAAAAATAATATAGAGATATTTTTAGGGCTAATTTTAAGAAAACACATTTTTAAGAATTACCTAAATCAAACTCATGTAAAAAAAAAAAAATCACTCGAAAACTATCCCGGCTTTATATATATATAGAAAAGTAATTTATGTTGATCCTTAGTATTCAATAAAAATTTCACTGGATTTCAATTTTTATTCAAATATAATTTTTTAAAAGACCACATGTGTTCCATTGAATTTAACTTCTTTGTAACATTCCACTAAAAAAATTAAAATAGAAGTATTAAACTCTTAAAATATTAGAATTATTTAATGCAAAATAATAATTATAAACAAATCAATTGCTAAAAATTTATCAAAAATCAATAAATTGTTCCGCTAAATTTCTATAATTCCACTTAATATAGACAATTGCGCTAAAATTTTATACTCCTGATAACAACTAACAATTTCATTACATATAAAGAAAATAAACAATTCTACTAAAATTACAAACAAAACTTTCTCTCTCTCACACACACACACATATACATCATGGAAATCAGTGGAACAACGTACTCTATAAATAATTCCACAAAAAATCAAAATTAAACTTTTATTATAAAAAAAAAATGTATTAAAATTTTCAAAAAAATAGAATTTTTTTCATACAAAATTATATTTATAAAGAAATTAATTATTATAAAGTTAACAAATATTAATAAACGGTGTTCTACTGAATTTCTATATTTCACTTAATATTATCAATTCGAATAAAAAATTATAACTAACAATTCGACTAAATATAAATTAAAAAATATATATTTCAAAAAAATTGCCAAAAAAAAAGAACTCATATATTATTAAATTTAAAATTCAAAAATGAAACATTCATAACAAAATTCAAACTACCAAAAGTGAAAACATACTTATAATCTATATCTATACATATTATATAAAAGAAGGTTTGCCTTACTATTTTTTTGCATATGTAAAATTACATATTTGTCCTTAAAATTTGTGAAAACTAAAGATCAAATTTTCACCTATTTCTATATATTATAGTAATAATATATATGTAAATATAAACAACTTTTTTGTACAATAATTTTGTACATAAAATAGATTTACAAATTGCGCTTTAAGAATTTTCAAAATTAATCTACTCATTTTTGTGTTGTATACTTAAAAGTAATACTACTTGGTGTAAAAAAACTATTTCATGGAAATATAAAATATAAAAATAATTAAAAAAATATATATAACCACAGATGTTTTATTTGATCATCTTGATATTTTCAAGTGTATTTTACCTCTACTATTGTTTTACCTCTCTATCTCCCTTGTCCTTCATTGTCCTTCATTATTTTCTTAACAGATTAAAAGTAACGCAAACATATGCGAAGGTTCTTTTTAAAAAATATTCAAATTGATTTGATTTATGAAATTTGATGTCACATGACACGGACAAATTTTTTTTTTTATTAATGACACTACTCAAATTTCATTTTACATAATAATAATAATAATAATAATAATAATAATAATAATAATAAATAAATAAATAAAGTAATAGAAAACTAAGCAAAAATAATAGAAAAATAAATAGGATCTTTTTTTTTTCCATTTTTAGTTTTAGTTTTAGTTTTTTTCTTTTTGTTTTTTAACTTTTCTTTTTTTTTTTTTCTTAGTTTTAATTTATTTATTTTTTTCTTTTGTTTTTGTTTTCTAATTTGTTTTTTTTTTTTTTTGTGTTTAGTTTTGTTTTATAATTTTTTATTCTCTATAAATAAATATAAGACAAATTAAAAAAAATGAAATAAAAATAGAGAACAAGAGCAATATATATGTATACACATACACATATATACATACAAAATAAGAGAATAAGAAAGAGAATAAAAATGAAAAATAAAACAAAAAGTCAAATTTGAAATAAAAAATAAAAAGTAAAAAAAATATGGTGTTTTAAAGTTACAAGGTTAATTTTGTCAAAAAAAAAAAATGATGTCAGCAAATTCTGGTAGTGTTTTGATTTGTATATTAACCGAGTGTAAACTCACATATTAAAAATAGAGATATTTGTTCAATTATTCCATCCATTGCTCCTTATTATATACAGACAATTTTATTTAAAATCATATAAATAATTATGAAAATTAATTTTTTTGGAATCTAAATATTTAAATACACTCATTATTAATACACATTAACTTTCAGATTTGGAATTCCTGTGCAATTTCCCCAATAAACCACATTTCTAATGTGGTGTAGAATCTTATTGCGATTTTATGTATTTAATGAAAAATATTATAAAAAACTACAACAATATCCGTTTAATTAATTAAAAAATAAAGTGAATAAAATATATTTGTGCTTTATATTATTTATTCAAGTATCCCATGTGTTCTATTTGTGATTAGTATACACAATTTTCAAATGATTTGGCTATTATATTATATTCTACCCGAGTCTCTTATAATACACAGTCCCACGAAAGTGATAAATAGATTAGGTACATAACAAAGATGTCGAGCAATGTTCCTTTAGAAGAAGTATGCTCTTCTAATCCTCAACATAATTTGTTTGGAATTTTTTAATATTTATATTATTAATTTTTAATTTTTTCATGATGACTACAGTGGACAAACAATAATTTTCATCTTCCAGAAGACATTAAATGAGATTCTCGTTATATTTTCCCGTGAAATTCTTATTGCAATGTAAGTGTGTACGCAAATTCTGGAACTCACTAATCAATAGTCATACTTTCATTCGTCAACACTATGAGGACAAGAGAAATAAGATAGATATACTCATTTATGATACTCAATACATTCCCATGAAACATGCAATTGTCCATTGCTCTGATCAGACATTTTTTACCTGAAAAAGTACGTACAAATGCCTCGTGTTCCAGTTAGTGTCATTGGTCCCACAAACGGATTATTATGTGTTGTCAGTAACTTAAACAACTTCGCATTTTGGAATCCAATGACTAGAGAGTTTAAGCCCATCCCTCCCCTCTCACCTCATCATGATGTAACCTCATATATGGATTTACACGCTATTGACTTCGGGTTTGGGTTGGACCTATTGAGTAATTTATACAAGGTTGCCTTGGTTCAATTTTTTGGGACGAGAGGGAAATTTACAATATACACTGCGGTGATGCCTTTGTTTCAGTGTACACATGCGATCATGATTCTTGGAGACATTTTAGGTTTGATTTTCTTTAAATCCTTAGAATGAACGAATCAACATCAAATACCTACGCTGAGGGTGTTTATTATTGGTTGGTATCGGCTGGACACCACAATGGTCTTTATATTTTCGCATTTGATATGTGGAGTGAGGAGTTTCGAGAGGTACTGCCGCCCCTATAGGCGATGGCTATCTCACCTTTTGCATTAAATCCATCGCTCTTTTCCAGTGGAAAATCTCATAGATGTCTCCTTTGAATACATGGGTAATGAAAGACGATGGGTATTGGACCAAAATTTATACAGTTATAGATTATGTAGAAGCTCGTATATTTCTTGGATTTTAAAAAGATTATCTGTTTCTCCTTGAAACATCTGATAATTTGGTTTGGTACAACTCCCGTTCTAGTGAAATCAATATTCTTCACGCCTGGAAAGATCATTACAAGGGATTTAAAATATGCAATGTTTTTAAATACAAAGAGAGTTTTGTTCCGACCAATGGAGGAAACTTGAATTGGAAATTCAATAATTGGACTAAGGTTGTTCAAGATTTTTTTTTCTCCGGAATCCATTTTAATCTAATTCTTTTGTTTTTATTTAGATGATGAAATCAATAAGATTTATTTGACTTAAATGATAAATAATTAAATGATAAATAATTGTCCGACAGTATTTAGTATATTTATTTGTAGAGAATTCTAGCATGTTTTCTTTAATTTGGACACATTAATATTATATTTCCTTAAAATGAATTAAATCTTTATATTTTGAGAGGTTAACAATATTTCATAGATTCAATTTAAAATGAAATCCTGTAATTTTTGCATTTCTGTTGAAATATATTGCTCCAAAAATGTTAAACCAGGGTATAAGGTTAATTCATGAATTCATCTATGAACAGATGAACAAAATTATGCAATAGTCAGGTAGAATCACAGGAAACACAAATATATATTAACGTCCAGTTACAAAAAAATTTGTCCACAATTTGCTCTTTTTATTTTTCAGTCATTCTAATTTTCTAGTTTTTTATTTAACATCAAATATATTAAATTTATTGAGTTAACTTGACGTAAAATTTGTATTTGATATTATTGTCAATATTATTAAGTATTCGCAACATAATTGCTAAGAAACAAAAAAACAAATCGCTCTATCAATAGGGAAAAAATTGAAAATATATAACATAAATGATAAAAACAATTGAAAAATAAGTTTCTCTGTAAAGGAAAAAAAAAAAAACGAAAAATAAAAGAATATATAATAAGAGCCCGAACTTTTTCTTTTATATACAAATTAAAAATTTAGGTGATAAATCTAGAGAAATTATAATACCTTTGATGGGGATATATTGCATTTTAACCTATCATATTTGTTCGATATATAACTTACAATTGAAAAATGATCTCGTGTTCCTGTAAGTGTTATTGTTCGTTTAACATGATCTCATGTTCCTGCAAGTGTCATTGTTCCCTTAAACGACTTATTTTGTGTTATCAATAACTTTATCACTTGGCATTTTGGAATCCAACTAAGTTTAAGCCCTTGCCCCTTCCTCACCATATCATGACGTAACCTCATACATGGATTTACTCTCTTCTGACTTCGGGTTTGGAATAGACCCGTCTATTATTTTGTATAAGGTTGTCTTGGTTCAATTCTTTTGGGACGATAGGGAAATTCACAACCAACTATGCGACAATGCCTTTCTTTCGGTGTACAAACATTGTTGTGATTCTTGGAGACACTTTAGGTTTGATTTTTTTCTTTTCAATCAGTATGACGAATCAATCTACGTTGAGTAAGTATGTTGAGGGTATTTATTATTGGTTGGAATCGGTTGGACACCACGATGGTCTTTATATTTTGGCATTTGATATGGGGAGGAGTTTTTACAGGTACCACCACCGGCTACCGCCCTTACAGGCCAATGAATCCATCGCTCTTTTCCAGTGACAAATCTCAAAGATATCTCCATTGAATATATGAGTAATGAAAGAAGAGGGGTGTTGGACAAAAATTCATGCAATTATAGATTGTGTAGAACCTCACATATTTCTTGGATTTTGGAAAGATTATCAATTTGTCCTTGAAACTTTTGATAATTTGGTTTGGTATGACTCCCATTCTGGCAAAATCAGTATTCTTCCCGCATGGGAAGATTATTACATGGGATTTAAAATATATAATTTTATTAAATACAAAGAGAGTCATGTGGACTCAGATTGTTCAAGATTTGTTTTCTTCGGAATCCGTTTTAATATGATTCATTTGTTTTTAATTAAATGATGATACAAATAAGAAATTTCTTTTCAATTTTTATTTGACTTCTCCCTCAATATTTAGTATATTTTTTTAAGATAATTCTGTTATTTTTTCTTTAATTTGGATACATTGTTATTTTTCTCAAAATTGAATTACATTGATATATTTTGAGCCATTCAAATGATGTCAGTCAAGTTCTAGTTTTTTTTTTTTTTTTTTTTTGGCTTTTATGTGTGAATGTTCTTTTTTAAAATTTCCAACTCTTGTAGCACCTTTTTCCCACTAAAGGCGAAATTAAAATAGAGAAAAGTTGTATTTTACCGCGTTATACTTAATGTATAGGTAGATACATTGCCATTGAAATGTGATCAGAAGACCGAAACATAATCCAGTAGGCCTCAATGAAGGTAACAACGGCCGTGACACTGATGGTGGCGCATGACGACGCGTTCTGTGTTTGATTATGGTTATTTTGATGCCGTTGAACTCGTATTTACAAAAAGAGGCTAACGGTACCAATGAATGCAGTATTGGTCTGTAATGGTGAAATTGAGAGTTGTGGGCCACTATACACAGAAGCTTGAAAAAATTAAGGTTGCGAAAATTGTGAGACAGAATATTAGGAGAACATAGAGCATTTGTATTGATATATGAGAAAAGAATATTCTACAAACGAATACAAAGAATCCATATAGAAAGTGACTAGGTTTCCCTAGTAGTATTAAGATATGGTTATCCTAGTTGGCCAAAGACTATATACATAACATATATATATATATATATATATATATATATATATATATATATATATATATATATATATATATATATATATCACAAACACCTCTAAATCCTCTAACAACCTCCCCGGTCCTCCCTCCCCCCACACACAGACACGTCGGCCCTGCCTCCCCCATGTGATTACCCCTTCCCCAATCTCTCCTTTTCTCTCTCTCTCTATCCCTTTCCCCCGTTCTCTCTCTATATATAGGAGAGAGAAAGAAAATAATAAAGAAGAAGAAGAAGAAGAAGAAGAAGAAGAAGAAGAAGAAAATGATGATGATGGTAATGATGATGATGAAGAGGAGGAAAAGGAGGAGGAGGAAGAGGAGGTGATAGGGGCTAAGAAACACGATCGTGGATCAGAGGTTGGGGGACCGAATGGTAGGGAAAAGGGGGTTATTGAATGTTTTAGAAAACAAAGTAGTAAAAGAAATTTATAAAAATGATAAAATAGTAATTTCAAAATCATTTAGATTTATTTTTATATTGGTTGTGTATATCCAGGAAAAATAGTGTACATATAGAATTACTTTTTCATAATACCTGAAATGTCACAATTTTTTTTTTAGATTTTTTTTTATTTTTTTTCTATTTTCAACTCTCTCCTTCTTTCCTTTTGGGTTTATATTTTTTTATCTTTTGTTATATATTTTGTATTATATATATATATATATATATATATATATATTTTAGATTTTTTGTATGAAAAAAATAAAAATAGAAAACTAGAAAGTAAAGAATATAAAATAAAAACAAAAACCAAGCAAAAATAAGAAAACTTTAAATTTAAAAACAATTTTTTTTTTGTTTTATTTTTTTCCCTTTTTTTAATTCTATTTTTCTATTTTCTTCATGCAAAATGAAAATAAATCTAAAAAAATACAATAAAAAATATTGAATATAAGAAAAAATTAAAAAAAATAAAATAGAAAACAACATAGAGAGAATGTAAAAAATTAGAAAATCAAAAATAAAAAATCTTATGTGTGGCAAGTGTATTTTTTTAAAAAAATAAAAATATAATATGGAATGTCTGAGATAGCCAAACTGAAAAAATAAAATGTGTCTCAATTGTTATGAAAATGATAGAGAATATTCTTAGTATTTCAAATGACTGGATGTGTGTCAACTTTAAATTATAATTATACCCTTGATTTTTAATTTATTTTTATAATATACTAGGGTTAAATAGTAAATTATATTAAAATGTTTTATTATTCCTCTTTTTATTTTTCTTTTCTAACCGAATAATATTAGAAAAAAATAATGTTCATAATAATTAAAAATATTATCCTCTTATTTTATTTTATTTTTCTCTTTTTTCATCCTTCCAACCATTTGGATGCTTTGCTTTATTTGTTTTTACTAAATCCTTTTCACTTTTGTTTTGAGCCTTCAAAGGAAAAAACTATTGGGTCCTTCCCGGAACACAAAAATAGGATCCTTGACAGTAGCCCAGCATCGGCCCATGTCTTCCCCCTCCATCTGAACTAACGTTTTTTTTTTTTGCACAGAGATTATATAATTATTTTCAAATAATTTAATCTAAAAAGTGTGTATAGTTTTTTTTTAATTTATATATATATATATTTTCAGGGAGCAGCTCCCCACATCAGCCTGGTGCATTCAAGATTAACTTCATGATTTAATTTCTGGACTGTCCCTCAAGAGAATCGAACTCCGATTGATAAGAAAAAGGGTACCTCTCCTTGCCAGTTAAACTAACACCTCTCGAGTAAAAGTATGTATAATTATATTTACGAGTTAAAGGTTGAGATGAAATAAAATCATCTTCATGGAATACACTAGTGTTCGCACAATGTTCTGCATCATTTATTTTTTAATATAATAAAAACTCTATTCTTCTTTTTTTTTTTTTTTTTTAAATAATTTTAATAATAATCTGAAGAAAATTAAAAAAGAAAATAAAAACTAAGAGAGACAATATCGAAAATGGAATTAAAAATGTACACATGTACAACTCATAAAATTTACGTGATGAATACTGCAAATTTTTAGATTTTTACGCACTTTCGTTTCTAATACCAATTCGGAGGCTCCAATTCCAAAAACCAAACAGTATCTGAGTTCATTTCTAATTTCAATTCCGCAGCTTCAATTCTGTGTTCTCAAACACTACCTTAATCCAAAACCGGAGTTCTCACATTTTGACCTTTGGGGTCGCAAATTCTCAATAGCTCGGACCCTTCCTTCTATTGAAGAGGGTGGGTACCTTGATACCGAGAGGCCCGATGAAGAAGTTAATCATTTTGTTTTGGTCCATAGATTTGTGTCCATACAATTTTGTTACATGCTACACTATAACAGCAAGTCACCCCAAAGAGAAATGAATTCCAAGGACTTTGGACTCTCAGATCGATTGCTGGGGGAATCGTTGCTAAACACATTCGAAATACCAGATATGGAACTTGGCAAGGATGGGATATAGGCCTCTTTTCCTCATTCGAGATAGACCGTTAAGAGTTCCAATGGAGGGTGAGTACCAAATAGTGGCAGTAGTTTAAGTCAACCCAGTGGCAGAGCTAATAGTAGCAAAGCCGGAATCGTTCCAGATCGAAGACATTTACCCATAGTGAATTAATAAAGGGGAAAAGCCAGAGGCAAGTCATTACAATCCCAAATCAAAGACGGAAAAATGAAAACAATGAATTAAAGAAGAATATATCTCACCATTATTGCAGCAGATTTTTGCAAACTAACCTCATAAAACTACCATCAATTAGCTAAAAATCACAATATTAAGGCTGCAAGACACACACACACACGAAACAAAGTATACACACATCAAGCATTCCCTTGATTAAAAAGAAGTACATACAACACCTTTCACCTTGCTGGTGATTTTTCATTGAACTGTGGCAGTGCTGAGTTTCTCTCTTTTGTTCAAAATCAAAGCACATCACATTCAATATCATCTAAAACCTTCAAGAAAGCCCTCCAATTCTCTCGATCCGAATGTCCTCCCAGTAGACGCAGCCTCCATGTATCTTGTAGCCAAGTAGAACACGAGCCATGCCACCATGAAATAAACCTCCATTACAGATTGAAAGGCGGAGGCAAATAATTTTCCAAACAATCCACTCAGTAATAATCTCATCAATGGCCCACAAACAACTCCTTCCAAGCACTTGATGTTAATGGCAGGATTCAACAATGTCGACAACAAATGGCAGCCTTCTTTTAGAATTTCTCTCCCGCTCTTCCTGGAATCGACGATTGAAACCCAAGCATCGACTGCAAAAATGAAGGCAACTAAAGAATCGAACAAGAACCAGGAGAATAGAAATCCTGCACTCTCCCTCTCGAATCCTTGAGTCCATGGAGAAAATATGGAGAAAGGCATCAGCTTTAAACTTACGAAGATCTTGAAGAATGTGTCTTGATCCTCCATTTCGCCAAAGAACCAAATGCCCAACAGCTGTGTGAGTGCGTCTCTCACTGCCCATTTCATGAGAATGAAGTCGGAGAGACGTTTCAGGCCTAAATTTGAACCGTCCCAAATGGTGCCAGAAAAGGATCTGTATTTGCCCAACAAATCATTCACGACCAACACGAACACGATTCCGAAAACCCAATCGTATGTAACCAGAAACCTGAGGATTACGTACCCGTACGCCGCTGAGAGAATATCGACGATGAAAATAATGTGGTGGCATCGCGGTGACCGAGCTCTAATCCTTTGATGAAGAATTGAAAATCGACGGTTGTTTCGTCGGCGATTGTGTTGGATTCTTCTGAAAGAGTACTGTTTTCGAATTCTTTTTGATTAGCAACCTGTGAATCAATAGATTTCTATAAGGGTTTGAAAGAAACACCGGAACGGACGATCTCGGAGAATTTGATACCTTTGTCGATGACGTGGGTGGAGAACCCTAGTTTGGATTTGAAGTCATTGAGCACCACGAATGTCCCGTTGGGTTGGGGTTTGGGTTTTGAACCGAAAAAAGAGCGGTCGTAATCATCGTCTCTGGAGAAGAAGTCGTCGTCGACGGTGCCGATGCGGGAGAGGTGAAGAAATGGGTGGCGGCGGCGGTGGCTCTGAACGTACTGTTGGAGGTAGGTCCGGCCAGAAATGTCGACATGGAAGAGGGGGGATCTGAGGGACGGATCGCGGTCGATGAAGGAAATGAGGTAACGGGTGCCGTTCTCCATGTTGGAGCGGAAGGTGAGGACGAGGAAAGAGAGGAAAAGAACGATGAAGAAGTGGGAGGTGAAGATTAACGTGGCCTGTCGAAGGATCTAGCAGTGGTGCGGTGGTCAACAGATAGCGGTCGAGGGTGGTGGCGGTGGAGGTGATTCATGGTGGGTGGAAGAGCTTAGGGAGATGAAGAGAGTAGTGTTGACGATGGTCTGAAATGCGAATTGGAGATATTTGTGGGGTCTAATGTGAGGGTTTCTGATGGAAGTACTTCACCTCCAGTACAATGTGCTCCTCCTTCAACATCAATAGTACATCTTCTCCTTCTACTTCTTCATCCAGCTCAGTCTATAGGAAGGAGAAATCAACCTCTGGGTGTTCCCTTAACACTTGGTAGTAGTGATAGCCCACCAACCGAATGATCTTTGACCTAGAGTTAAATTCTACCCAGAACTGGTTGATCGTCTCTTCATTCTCCTTTGCCCTTGCCGCCATCTCTACTGTTAGCCTCTTTACTGCCTGCGCTTGGTTGGCAGACCTCAGCTGCTCTTGGTTCGATTCAGCTGAGATTTGACTCTTCTTATTTTCTAGGCATTGGAGGGCATCTTCTTTGGCCTGGAGAACAACTTCTTTGGCCAGGAGGGCAGCGTCACTGGCTTAAAATTCAGTCCTTGGGAGATTTACCACTAACCGTACTGAGCTGACCTCTCCTTCCAGAACAGAGATCTTTTCCTTCAAAGTAGAGCTCTCTTCCCTCAGATCATAGTTTTCTTCTTGAAACCTACTGCATTAAGTAAAGAACATCTCGTTACTCTTATACAATACTTCATGTTGAGCATTGGCAGTGCACAACTCAATTTCAAACTTCTCTTGAGATGACCTCGCTAGTGCCAAGTCAGTCTCAAAAGGGACTTCCTGTTCCTGAAGAACACGAAGGTCCTCTTCCAAGCGACTTGATTTAGTTAACTGATGCATACTCAATCACATCATTAGAGCTTCCTACCAATGTAGATGAGATATGGATGGTCTACAAAATAGTGGTAACTAATCAAAAACCAACGCAACAACTCAAGAAATCCAGACCTTATTGAAAATAAGAGAAATTACTTGAAGGAGTGCACATACAAGGGTTTTGAAGAGCTCAACCCTACTACGACTCCCAATCTTGGCCCAACTCTTCTCCCAAGACCACTCGAAAAGGTCTTGATGGCATTGTCGAAGATCTTCTAGCAATTAAGAATTAAGGTGCCTATCTCCTTTAAAAAGTGGCACATTTGCTAACGAGATATGACACAATAGCTTGGTGAAGTAGACATCCCTTGATTGGAAGCTATTGTTGTAAGACCCCGACTCAGCTAGTACGTTATTTTAGTCGCATTTAGAGTAATTGAGAAAATTGGGAAGAAATTATAATTTTTGAAAAGTTTCAAAAAAAAAAAAAATTCCTTTCCTCCTTCCTATCTTCTTAAATTTTTTATTTTAGCCAATTTAATTTATTATATATATATATATATATATATATATATATATATATATATATATACACATATACATATACATATATATATTGGTATGCATGAGTGATCGGGATCACAAATATTCTAGAGAAAAACTGAGAAAGAGAGAGAAGAAACGGAGGAGTCAGCCGCTTAGTCGAATTGGAGGAGATAGATGTTTTCATTGTCATGAGTAGGGTCATAAATCTCCAAATTGTCCTAAACTCGCTTCTATATTCATACCCCCTGTGAGTAGCATGGGTAGTACGGGTCCTAACACTGCCCAAGGGCGTGGTAGAGGTTTGGTTGGAAGACCTCCGACGCGAGGTCGCATTTTTGCTACCACTCGATAGGATGCTCAAGCTACACCCAATGTTGTCACAGGTATCATGTCATTATATACTCGTGATGCTCGTGTACGTATTGATTCTGGTTTTACACATTCATTTGTTTCGGCAACATTCATGACGCATGTAGGCCAGTCCCCTATTTGTTTATCATATCGTATTGTTATTTCTAGCCCGGTGGGTGAGTTAGTTTGGATAGATAGTGTGTTCAAAAACTATCCGCTTCGGGTCGGTGATAGGGAGTTATTGGCAGATTTATTACCCTTGGGTATTCATGATTTCGATGTGATACTAGGTATGGATCTGCTATCTGAATACCATACCACTGTAGATTGTTTCAAGAAGGAAGTGATATTCCGAATCTCAGGTGAGTCAGAGTTTGTTTTTGCGGGAGACAGAATTATTACACCTGTTAGTCTGATTTCAGCACTCGAAGCTAGGAAATTATTGTAGAAAGGTTGTCAAGGATACCTTGCCCACGTGATTGACACTAATCAGAGAGAAGTCGTGTTGGCAGATATTCTTATGGTCAGAGATTTTCCTGAGGTGTTTCCGGATGAATTGTCAGGGTTGCCAATTGATAGGGAGATGGGATTCATGATCGAGTTACTTCCAGTAACTGCTCCTATATCGATTCCACCTTATCTTATGGTGCCTAACAAGCTAAAGGAATTGAAGGTTCAGTTGCAAGATTTATTGGATCGTGGGTTTATCAGGCCCAGTATTTTCCCATGGGGTGCCCCAGTGCTATTCGTAAAAAAAAAGATGGCACGATGAAGATGTGTATAGACTATTGGCAGTTGAATAAGGTGACGGTTCAAAATAAATATCCGTTACCTAGGATTGACGATATGTTTGATCAGTTGTAGAAAGCTAAAGTGTTCTCCAAGACCCTTCGGATTGACGAATGCCCCTACTGCTTTCATGGATCTGATGAATCGAATTTTTCAACCCTATTTGGATCAATTTATTATCGTATTCATACATGATATATTAATCTATTCCCCAAGCAGAGAAGAGAATACAGAGTATCTTCGGATCGTGCTACAGACGTTATGGGAGAAGAGGTTATATGCGAAATTCAGTAAATGCGAATTTTGGTTAGAGCATGTGATATTTTTGGGTTACGTTATTTTGGAAGATGGTATTCAAATAGATCCAAAGAAAGTTGAAACTGTTGTTCAACGGGAAAGACCAAGGAATATGACGGAAGTGAGAAACTTTTTAGGATTGGCAGGTTATTATCGACGATTTGTTTAGCGTTTTTCTGTGATAGTTGCCTTGTTAACTCGTTTGACCCGCAAAGAATCCAAATTCGAATGGACCGATAAATACTAACAAAGTTTTTAAGAGTTGAAGACTAGATTGATATCGGCACCAATTTTATCCCTCCCGACAGAAGGAGGTGGCTTCATGATTTATAGCGATGCCTCGCACCAAGGGTTGGGATGTGTTTTGATGCAGTATGGTCATGTAATCTCATACGCATCTTCGTAATTGAAGAATCATGAGCGTAATTACCCTACGTATGATCTAGAGCTGGCAGCGATTGTATTTGCCCTGAAGAGCTGGAGGCATTATTTGTATGGCGAAACTTGTGAAATATTCACCGATCATCAGAGTTTATAATATCGTTTACCCAGAAGGAGTTAAATTTGAGGTAAAGGCATTGGATAGAGTTGATTAAAGATTATAATCGTACTATCCACTACCATCTATGGACTCATTCATCGTTGAAAACGGTGAACCTTTGACGGTGAACCTGGAAGAAAAGAGCAAAAAGAAGATAAAAGAGTCAGAAAAATAGAGGGAGCAAAAAATAAATAACAAGCATTACAATGATGAATGAAAAATTATCAAGAATTAACAAGGGAGAAGAATAGAAATAACAAAGTAACAAACTCCAAAATGAGAAAGCTGGGGGAAATGACAAACTTGTTGCTAAAAAAGCCATAACAGAAATAACAAACTCCAAAACAATCATTCAAGAATGAATGGTTCGCACAACAATAGAGCTATTGCATACATGTATCATAAGTTGTCTGCATCAATACAGTTTAAATAAATAAAAAGAGAGCTGCCACAAGAGAAGACAAGTTTAAATTACTTGGAAACCTGGGCAAGTAGAGCAGCGTCAGGATGTTTGGAAACCAAAACACAAATTAGACAACTCTACACAAAGAATAAATTCCACAATGGCAACTAATAAAAATTCCACAAAGAAAAAATCAGGCTCTGAAGTGATGATGTTTCCAAATGGACTCTTTCCATGTATGAAAATGAGAAACTCTCCCCTGGCAGCTGTAGAAGGTAATACAACTGTAATTGAAAACCAACTTCATCTATTGGCAACTAAAAGCATGAAGCACAAACTCAATGTTCATAAACAAATTGAAAAAAGAATGTCCGAATATGAAGAAGGAATGTCCATAGATTCTTGATGTTCATGGATAAAATTAGAAATCAAAACAACAAATAATCGTAAATCAAGGAAGCCGAAAGTTACTGCAACGGAGAGAGAGAGAAACTCCGAGATTTCCTAGCCGTTGCCTTCGTCGTCGTTGCGATTAGGGCTTCGTTCACCGCTGATTCAATTTCTAGGTTGTTTAGGCAATGGAAGTTCTGCGACGTGAGATGATTTTCGCTTAAGGGTTTCGTCGAGGCTCAAATCTGAGATTTTGAGTGTTCAGTTCTTGTCCTTCTCGATCTAAACGTCAGATTTGAGGAACCATCAGTGGCGATTTGGTTCCAAGTCGTCTATTAGGGGGTTGGCTAGGCAGTGGAGGCTTGTTTCGATTTTTGGTTTGCCGGTTGGTAAAATAGAGAGAGAAAGAGAGAGAGAGAGAGAGAGGAGCACAGACAAGAAAAATGATTAATTAGGAGATGGAATCCCTAAATGTTTAGGAAAGAGCGCGAACACGAAAGGCAATCAAGCGTGAACACGAAATTGGACCCACCGCCTTTTTTTCGTTTTGTTTTAAGCTCCGCAACGCTAGAATCCTTTACTAACAAATCAATCACAGTTATAAATAATAAACGTCATAAAAATTACAACCTATTATCATGGTTTATTAAAATAGTGAGATAAAAAATATTTTCTATCACATAATAAATTTTAAGCGAGATTATATCTCATTCATTTTTTTACAATCACGATTTATTCAAAAAATGAGATGAATTATATTTACTAAGCATGATAAAAAGTTATTTTTCTTGTAGTGAGGGGAGAATCCTTACCTTCGGCCAGAACGATGGCGATGGTCAGGCAATGGTAGTCGGACCACGACGTAGGGTAGCGGCGGCGATGGTGAGGACTGATGGATCTCGTCATCGGAGTTCACGAGAGGAACATAGAGACAGAGAGAGCATTCAGTGATGGAGAATTGACTGAGAGAGTGAGGGTGAGATGAGGGAGAATCGGTGGGTAGGGGAGGCATCGTCTAGGATTTTTTTAGAGGGAAAGGCTCTCAATGGAATAGAGAGAAGCAAAAAGAAGTTGAAAAAATAAAGGCCTGAAGACGAAAAAAAAAAAGGCCCGAGCGGGAGGTGTTTTTCTGTTTGGCGCCCAAACGAAACGACGTCCTTTTGTCACGAAACGACGTCCTTTTATCACGAAACGACGTCGTTTTAAAACGTCATTTCTCAACATGATTATGACATTTTTGTTTTCAATTGATTTTATTATATCTTATTATACAATATTAGGGCACCATTAATTATCCACTAATTTAATTTTTTTAATTTATTTTAATATATATATTAGGACACCATTAATTGACCTATAATTAAATTATAATAGAACACAAAATTGTGTCCTAATATAGTTTATGTTTTTAGGGCACCATTTCCTATCCTTTTACATTATATATACATATTAATTTATTTAATTATTAGTTAAATTTTATTGGGGCACTACTTTGTGTCCTTTAAATATTTGATTATTGGGGCACAATACATATAGTGTCCCAAAAAATTTACTTTTATGCGACACTAGCAATTTTGTGTCCCGAAAAGTACATTTATAGGGCACAATACATATAGTGTCCTAACAGAAGTGCCCTTATAAACAGTTTTTGTTGTAGTGGGGGGAAGGGTTGTAAAACCCTAATTTGTGCACACGCATAATCATTAACTGCATTTTAGAACATTTAGAAAATAATGGGGTAGATTGTGTCATTTAGTATTTAATTTAAAATTTTAGGGGTTAATTAGCAATTTAAAAAAAACATTAATTTGCCTTAAATAATAACCTAAAGGAAAATTTAGGGGGGATTTATGTAATTTAAGAAAAAATAAATAATAAAAAACAATAAATGGGTGGATGACCTCATCAACTACTACCCACGTGTATATATATATACATCTATGCATGCTCACCTCATGGGCACCTAAAAAGAAGAAAACACAGAGAGATGAGAAGTGGGTCAACGTGATGGGTGTTCGGTCAGTCAGTGTAGTTCTCCCGCGGCGGGTTTCTATCCAGTCGGTGGTGTGGTGTGATCCGATGAATGTGTGGGTGTGTGGGTGTGTTCGGCATCATCGTCAACGGTGTGTATGTCATCGGTGGGTTTGTGTGCGTGCCGTCACTACTCTGTGTGTGTGTGTGTGTGTGTGTGTGTGTGATGAGTCGCCGTTCGTCTAGCGGTCGTAGATGGGTGATTGTTACCGGTATGTGTGTGTGTGTATGATCGTCGTAGGGTGTGATCGGCGTATGTGGGTGTGTGTTCGTTGACGATGTATGTGCATTTTTCGTCGGCGGTGTGGGTGTGTGTATTGCTGATCAGTCGACGATTGTGCGCATGTGTGTGTCATTTAGGCAAATGGTGAGTATGTGTATGCAAACAGTGTGTGTGTGTTTTATCTGTGAGTGTGTGTTTGTGCGCCGGTGTGTGAGTGTAAGGTTGCCGGCGATTGGTGGAAAGCGGTGAGGGGGCCAACTGAAGTAGATCAGAAGCAGAAACGACAATGTGTGTATTGATTGGCGGCGAGTGATTGTCGTCGGCGACCAGCTGCTGAAACCAGAAAACAGAACAAAAAAAAGGGTTGTCGCCGCAGTAGTGAGATCTGTCGCCGCGGCGGTGAGACCCAGCGACCAAAACAAAGAACAAGAAAAAAAAAAATCATAAAAACCACTTCTCGTCCGGTGGAAGATTCGGAAAAGGTAACGATTTCGTCGATTAGTATTTTCGTCAAATTAATTTATTAATATTAAATTTTCCTAATCGAGATGATAATTTTTGCAACCGTTAATTTTAATAATTTTGTACAGTGAATATTAACATAGTGAAATGGGACAAATAATAATTTTGCATAATTAAATTTGAGAAATGGGAAATTATGAAATTTAGGGTCACGCATTGCATGTTAGGTTATTTTAAATAAAATATTAATTTAAGTCTATCGTTATTAGGTTCGCAGGCGCCAGCGTCTCAGTAGTTTCTAACGTCAGTATTTTTGTAGTGTGGAAAACGAGGTGAGTGTACTGTCTTCTATGTAAATTTACAAATTTTATTTTCGTATAAATTGTGGAAAAAAAAGTGTTTATTAAAATTGGACGATTTTATAACTTATGTAGATCAAGTAGGTTTTAAATGTAGAAAGTGAGTTTTGTCCGACTATGCCACAGTTTTGATCCCGTCAGGAGGATATGTCCTACGGGATGGTTTTGACCTGTTAGGAGGGCACGTCCTGCAGATTGATGATTATTGTTATTGACCTGTCCGGAGTATCGGTCCTACAGGTGGCTGATTATTATGACCCGTCAGGAAGGCATGTCCTGCAGGTGGTTGATGATACTATGACCTGTCAGGAGGATTAGTCCTGTAGGTGATTGATTATTATGACCTGTCAGGAGGATTAGTCCTACAGGTGATTGTTGATATTATGACTTGTCATGAGGATTAGTCCTGCAGGTGGTTGATTGACCTGTTAGGAGTGCAAATCTTGTGGGTGGTACCCTTACCTTTGGGGATAATAATTGGCCCTAACACTAGTAGTCACTTTAGATGACACAGTTGTACAGGTTACGGTATCGTTGTAACTCCCGATCGTGAGGTAAAAATGATCCTATGGCTAGTAGGAAAGAGGTGTGTGGAATTTTATTACATGACGAGATGTTTGGATTGGTTGATTTAAAATGATTGGGGTTGGTTGATTAAAAATGTTTAGATTGGGTATTTTAAATATATTAATGTATTTTATTGGTGACAGGGAAACTGGATTTCCGTATGGTACGTGGTTATATTATATTATATTTTAAAACGTGGTATTTAATACTTATAGTTGATAAATAAAATGTTTTTATTATGTTATTAGGGCACCATTTTCTGTCATTTTACATTATATATACATATTAATTTATTTAATTATTAGTTAAATTTTATTGAGGCACTACGTTGTGTCCTTTAAATATTTGATTATTGGGGCACAATATATATAGTGTCCCAAAAAGTATCTTTATAGGGCACAATACATATAGTGTCCCGACAAATTTATTTTTATGCGACACTAGCAATTTTGTGCCCCGAAAAGCACATTTATAGGGAACAATACCTATAATGTCCTAATAGGAGTGCCCTTATAGGTAGTTTTTATTGTAGTGGATGAGCGATCGACTGATGGTCGAATAGATTTTGGCTTGGGCTACGTCTTGAATCGTTTGGTCGACTGATAGATGTTTATCGGTCGACTGATGGACTCTTTCAGGATTTTGATTGAAAAAGTAGCCGTTATTAGCCATTTTATGGTTAAGATTCATGAGATATTTTAGGGATCTGATATGTTTTGAGCTATTTTATTAATACTTAATTATCCGTATAGATATGGTTCAAATATTTTTTATATTTCTCAATTGGATACATGAAATTCTTTCGATCTTATGCAATTGAGTTTGTATATTGAGGGATTTAATTGAATGTTTTAAAAGATATTTTAAGTTAATTATACCAGGAATGTATCATTATGATATATAGGGTCTATTGGAGTAATTAAGTGTTATGATTTGTGGGAACTATCCGTTGGAAGGCTTGTTTTATTTCCCTATAAATAGACCTGTATTTTTCACATTTTAAGACATATATCAAGAGAATTATTCTGAGTTATTTAGCTTTTGTACTTTCTAAGAGTTATCATACTGAAATATTATAAATTTTTTGATAAATTATCATTCCAGTCACCGACTTGAAGTTGATTTGCTTATTGTCATTTATTCGGTGGATTCCTGATGAGATCATTCCAAATTACTTGTTATTAGTTATTGTCTGATCTTATTATTATTATTTATTTGGAATTTGATCTTTGAAATTATTTTCTAAATTTTTATTGAAAATTTCTTTTTGAAACAATTTCTTAAGGAAATCTGATTATGTGTTAAATTACGTGCTACCTGTTTTATTTGAAATCAGATTTTGAAATTCTTACTTTTCTATCACCAATATCGGGACATTAATTGAGTTTAAATTTATCTAAGGTGGTAGAAATTTTGAGTAGGAAAATCTTTTATCAATTTGTAATTGGTGAGTTGAAAGTCGAATTAGATACTATTGGGAGTGTCTAATCGAAGGGTAGCCGGTTTCAGTTTCTTCTGATAAAGAGATTGAGGTATTAATTATTTCTTTATATAATTAGTTTGAGTGATTTTTTAATGGTTCAATCCTTACTGGGAAAAGGATATTTGGAATGTTTAGTGAGGTTTTAATTCTTGAGCCTAAGGTATAAAAAGAATTACGTTAATCTTTAACCTGTAACAAAGTTATAAAGTTGTTCCTGAGCCTGTGAAAAGGAATTTTAAAGGTTAATTCTGATCCTGCGAAAAGAATCATTGTGAGGGTTTGGTTCCTACCTTTAAAGGAATCTTGAGTTTAGTGGGTATGACTCTCCGTGGAGCTCGGGGGACTGGATTAGCCAAGAATAGCTTAGTAAAGTAGTACAAATTTTTGTTGTGCTGTAATATTTAAATTATTTATTTTTTGTGTTGTTTGGTGTGCACCCAGTTGATAATATATTTTCGCTGCTAAATAAAGATAATAATTAATTTATGATAAAAATTAATTATTTAAAATATTTTACTTTGATTAAATTTTTATCTACCCAATTTACCCCCCTCTTGGGTATCTCACTAGACCAACAATTGGCATCAGACAGAACTGGTTTAGCTCGACATACTTAGTTAGCATAGATCACATGGTGCATACATTGGGCACACTAGCTGAAGGGCGGTCCATGTACTGACCACCATTATTTGTAGGTGAAAATTATTAATTCTGGAAAGACAAAATGATTGTATTTCTTCAGGCCACAAATTATAATGTGTGGCTAGCAATCAAGGATGATCCATTTGTTCCAATGGAAAGCGGAGTTGAGAAGAAGAAGAAACAACTAATTGCTTCTGATAAGCAGAAACTTTCTATAAACTCTCAAGCTATTTGCATTTTATTCTTCTCTTTAGATACTAATGAATACTCGAGAGTTTCAGGTTGTAAATTAACAAAGGAGATATGAGACAAGTTACAAGTTACCCACAAAGGGATAAGTCATGTGAAACAATAAAAAATCAGCGCAAATTTGAATTGTTCAGAATGAGAGAAACTAAATCAATTCAGGAGATGTACACTCGTTTTAACATTATTTGCAATTACTTGAGTCAACTTGGAAAGCCATACTCCATGGAGGATAGAGTACGAAAGGTCTTGAGATCTTTAAAAAAATATAGGAGCCAAAGGTGACTGGAATTGAGGAAGCTAAGGATCTTTCCAAATATGAAATTGATGACCTCATCGAAAATTTGATGACGCATGAAGCGACGATTCGTGGATATGAGGATGACATTAGAAATAGCAAGAAGAAATCATTGGCGTTAAAGGCTCAGAAAATCGAAGAAGAGGATAACAGTGATTATGAAAGCCTTGACAGTAAGCAAGAGAAAGATGTGGCGTTTCTTACAAAGAATTTTAGAACAATGACTCGGCATACATTTCATGGAAGAATAAATCTCAACATGAATAATGTGGAATGTTACAACTGTCACAAGACCAGTCATTTTCAAAATGATTGTCCCGAACCGAAAAAGGATAAAGAGAAGGAAAAGAAGAAAAAAAAAAAAAAAAAGGAAAGAAGAGCAAGAAGAAACTATGAAGGCTACTTGGGATGATACCGATTCAAGTAGTTCGGAAAAATTTGAAAGTGAAGATCTATCCATGTTTGCATTTATGGACACTGGTGAAGAGGTTACAAAATGTTCAAGTTCTTGTCCTTTAGATTTTGATGAATTATTTAATGTTTATCAAGAACTTTTGCATTATTATAAAAACCCGTGTTCTAAGATAAATTCCCTTTAAAGTACAATTAATTCATTAAATAAGCAAGTAATGGACTATGAATTTGAAAACAATGAATTAAAATTCAAGATGTTGGATTTACATTCAATTGTTCTCAAATTCACTAGCGGTTAGAATAACTTGAATATGCTTTTGGGAAGTTCATGTGGTATTTTTGATAAAGCCGGTATTGGATTTCAGAAAAATCTTAAACAAAAATGTTTTCACAAATTCTTTTCTGAAATCAAGGATCTTGTTAGATGTTTTAAATGTAATGTTGTGGGGTATACTATTCGTTGATGTTTTGCTAAAATATCTAACTGTAGATAAGTTTGGGTTCCAAAAGGAACTAAAATTATCTTAACTAACAAGATTAGACCCACTTAGACTGTGTACCACTTAGAAACTATTTGAGGTGCCCCTTGCAGGTTATTCTAAAAGCATCGATAAGCAAGGATAAATAGTTCCTAGACAGCGGTTGTTCTTGACGCATAACGAGAAATAAAGTAAAATTCATATGCTTGACACCTAAGGATGGAGGTCATGTGACTTTTGGAGACAACGCAAAGGGTAAAATTATTGGTATAGGTAATATTGATAATGGTACTACTAGTATTAAAGATGTGTTACTAGTTGATGGTTGATAAGTGATTTATTTTCAAACAAATCAAGTACTTTTAGATTCAAATATTTGTCTATTTTTAAGCACTTTTATTAGTTTAATGTATTTTTGTATTGTTTTATAGGTTGTTGAATAAATGGGTGAAAAGAGGCAAAGTCAGTACAGGTGTAGTAACTTCAAGGCCAATTTCGAACATGATTCAATTATATTTTCGAACAACGTAAAACATGGATGTTGTATATCGTTTTCTTAGCTTTTCATAGATTTTTGAATCACCTCAATTAGAGTTCGGATGAAAACATTACAGCTAAAGTACCAAAGGGTGTCACCGCTGCAGTAGTGACACCATTGCCACAGCGGTCAAAATGTAGAGAGTTGCTAAACTCTCTGTATTTCCACCACCGCCGAGGCAGTCTGACAGTAGATAGAATTTATATTTTGGGATAATTTCCTGATATTTTGGATCCCTATTTAATTCCCTCTTTCTTCCACACACTTAGTACATTTTTTAGGGAGTCTTGAGAGCTCCAAGCCCATACCAAAGGGCAAAGATCACCAATTGAAGAAGAGAGAACAAGATCGTAGTGGAAATCATGAGCGTGGAAGTGTAGGTTCTTTAGATAATGGGTTTTCTCCTTTGTTTCTCTTTTTATTTCTTAAACCTTTGGTTGTTTTGTATATGTTTAGCTTGTATTTCATTGTATATAGGGCTATGGCCATATGTAGCTAAACATATATTTTCTAGGGAGCAATTGGCTTCATGATAATGTTATTTGTATAAAATTGATGTTTTGTTAATGGTTGTTCTTGTCGATTCGATTGTGTTTACCATTATTCCATGTTTATATGCTTGTTATGATATATTGAGAATACGAAGTTTGACACTCGGTAGAGGTAATCCCAGATTCAGACTTGGGTTTAAACACAATGTGATGATCTAATGACCCGGGAGGACATTAGAAAGTGTGCAATCCGTGACGTTGGGACGTGGCTCATGTGACCAAATGTTGTATAGACGCTCGATGGGGACTTTGGCGTTGACACGAAGTCACATATTCATTCACTTTACACTCGGGAGAAGTAGTAAGTGAGATTTCAATACCAAGATTGTCGGATAGGATGAATGCTCTTAATGTAAACTAGATTGAAACGAACACGTTTAAGTGGACGAATTTAATCCGTAGGCAATTTACTACCATTAACGTCAATATTAGTATATTAGTTTAATTAACTTAGTTTGGTATATTATTATAAAAACTACAATTTATGTCGCTTAAATAAAGTCTGGTTATGACAAACGCGGTACTCAACAATAATCTAATTCAATCCCTGTGGATACGACAACTCTAACTCTTCCAACCCTATACTAAAACTTAACTCGTACACTTGCGGTGAAAGTAGCGACGTAATATTCCCCTACTAAGTTTTTGGCGCCGTTGCCGGGAATTGATTTTTAGATTATTGTTGATATTGTGAGTAAATAACTTGATTTTAATTTAGGCATTTCTTTTATTTATAATTTTTTGTTGTAGTTTTTTTTTTTTTTTTTCTTGCAAGGTACTTGAAGATGCTAGATTAACAAGTATTGTTGCAATTATTTCAACGAGACTCTGAGCCGTTTTATTGTGCTTGGGATTGTTACAATAAGTTGTTAGTTCGATTCCCATATCATCGTTTCCCGAGGGAGTGTCAAATACTGAATTTCCTTGACGGACCATAGGTATTAGCTCTAATATTTTTAGTACTGATTGGATTCAACCCAAAATCTCTACAAGAACATTTTGAAATCAAATCCAACCACAATAATATCATTTCAAGCACAAACTTCATGTTATACAATTGTTTACACAAAAATCCAAAATTAAATAAGAAAAATACAATACTACATAAATTCAAGGGGCTAGTTACTGTTCATCAATCATGAAATTATTGTTCATCCATGCAGACACTATTCATCCATGCGGCTACTGTTCATACGTGCATTCGGTTCTATGCAGTTTGTCCGTTTTTATTCCGTTTTGCTCCAAATTAACACCATTTTATTCCATTTTCAAAAATGTACAAAAATAAATAAAATAACTTAATTTCTAATAGTTTAATTTAATTTACTGGTAATAGATCGCACAAAATATGGTGTGATCACACCCCCAAATCTAAGTTTTACTAGTCCTTGAGCAAAATTAACTAAACTAATTAAATGAATAGCAACTTTTGTAGGGAATACGGTTGTATTTAGCGTATGCAACAAGCCTTTAAACCCGTAGGTCACCCCTAGTGGACGAGTTTAGTCTCGTGAGGGTTTACAGTGATGCTATCGACAAACATCTGAAATTCCCTGTGTGAATTTTATTCTTTACAAAAAGATTTATCAATCTGATCCAATGCTAACATATCAAGTCAAGATCATACAAGAGTTACTGAAATAGTCATTGATCTCATAGCACATAATTTTTAGTGATATTCATTTTTGCTCCCGCAACATACATGTAACTCTCACTTATAATAAATCTAGCACAAGTAGCTTGATCACTGGTTTTGAACAATCAAGTAATTTTTTTTCCTGAAATAGAAATATATTTGTCTTTCTTTGTTTTTTTTTAAATAAATAATTTCCCTTTAATAAGTGACTGTGCAATGTTAATTCCACTAGGCTTTTAAGATGCCCATATAGCCAGTGTTGGGTCAATGATCCCAATCCAGATAGTTCGGGGTATTAGGTAATGAAGTATCCTTCACTAGAACAATTTAGGTTTCAAAGTTAACTAGCCACTTATTGTCTGAATAAATCGCTTTCACCTTTTGACGCGAACTCTCAAATCTTACTGATGCAAGAGGTTTGGTTACTCAGCAAAGGTTCATTTTTAAAACAAGAAATCATTTATTATTATTATTATTATTATTATTATTATTATTATTATTATTATTATTATTATTATTATTATTATTATTATTATTATTATTATTATTATTATTTATTTTATTTTTTTTATATAATTATTATTATTTTTTTTAATTTTTTTTTAATTTTTAATTTTTATTTTTTACATATATATTTAAACTCCAGGGATAGATTATTTTTATGCCAAAATTCAGTAAATCAGCTCATGTCCTAAATTTAAAATAAAAGAAAGTTATAATGCATATGAGGCTCAAAAATAAAATATTTCTAAAAAATCAGTCCTATGTCCCAATAATTATTTTAACAAACTCAAGTTTGAACTCAACAGATATGTAATCATAGGATAGATTGACAAACTCAAATTTGGAATAAAAATCAGAAGGAATACAAGCAATTATCCCCTCCCCCAAACCTAAACTTCGCATTGTCTTCAATGAGAAAAGTACTAAATTAATTTGGCAAGAAGAGATACAACCTGACGTAACAAATTTGCATATTCGGACTGAGTCGGTATGGACTGCTCGTAAACCTGTCTGACAACGCACTTAGGGGAAACTCATCGAACTACATATAAAAATAAAAATTAAAATAAGAAATTTAAAATCAATAGTGGGTTGCCTCCCACTGAGCGCTAAATTTAACGTCTTCAGCCAGACGATGAGTATCTTGACCTCCTATCCGTAGTAGAGTAACCCGCTTTTCACCTTTTGTTCAGTTACCCTCGAATCAGTCAAAGATGAGTCGCGAGTGACACTCAAGTTTCTCAACTTCTTTCCTGGATCGAATCCCATTTGTTTTTATGGGACTTAATTGGTGGTCTTTTTATCAAGACCCCAATAGAAGTTGAGTTTTGACAACCCTCTGAATATGACAAGAATAGTCCGAAATTAGGGTTGACGGTTGGTCCACCACATCAAAAAGAGAGACATTAATTTTGGGATGCGGTGACATGGGTAAAATGGATGACTTAACCAAATGAAGATTACCCGAATATTTATTTGATAGTTGGATCTCTTCTTCTTTATGATTTCCAACCTCGACCTCCTCCACGTACATATTTTCTACTTTTACGCTCACTAACTCACCTTTACTTTTGTGTCCCACTTCCTTCTCTGCCTTACTCACTGGTGATGGTAGAGCCAAAATTGGCTCAAACTCACTCAAAATCATAGCATTTGGGTTCTTCACCAGTTTCGCTCGGTTGTGATCTTTTTGACAACTCCCCAATTTTACTTTCATGTTCTAGACCACTTTTCTCATCACCTACCGAATTGTCAACCTCCCAACCACTCCTTGCATTTTCCTTATTTAGCATTTCAACAATTCCCTTGACTTTGTCTGCTAGTCAATCTATCATTTCGGTTTATTCTTCGAACGTTTTGGGGATTTGTTGTTCTTCCAAGAGTGTAAGGAACTATTGTAGCTTAGCGGAATGAGCGTTTATACTCTCTTGGGACGACAGTGGTTGACATTGGGGTTGGTAGTAGGATTGATTGTAAAAGTATGATCCTAAAAGCTCACTATAATATTGTTGATCTCGTCCATAATTATTTGAATATTGATCATACTCAGGCATTAGATAATATGGATCGGGATAAATATTATTATAGGGATATGTGGGATATTGGTGATTGTAAGAAAATTGATTGGCAAACTAGTTTGGATTTTGGTATATCGTACGTGACTATGGATCGGGTTGGGATCGAAAATATAAAATTTCCCCAATTAAAGTGGCTATTCTCTCAGGATTATAATCCATCTATCCAAGTTCTGATTTATTTATTTTTTAGCAAGTTAAAATGTGAAAATAAATCGACAAAGAGGATGACAGGTTAGGCTGTCCGGTCTCAACAATAGTAAAGAAAAAGAAAAACGAGAGGGCGGCGACTTGCCCGACCGGTCTCAACAAAAGTAAAGAAAAAGAAAACGAAAGTGGCGACATAGCCTGTCTGATCTCAAATAAAGAAAAGGGGGGTGGCGGCTTAGCCGAAATGTCTCATAAAAAAAGAAAAATAAAGACGTGAAATTAATTAATGTTTTTTTTTTTTTTTTTCGATTTGTTTTTTTTTTTAATAGGCAGATTAACTGAATCCTTGCTTGCAGATCTAGACTGAACGATTGGATCTCGATTAACCTAAGAAAATAGAACTCAAAAAAATGGATAAATATATATAAGTGGAAAAAGAAAAATAATAACAAAAATCGACAATTAGTGATGCCGATCCTCGGCAACGGCGCCAAATTTTGATCGGTAACAAATAATACCCTTAAATAAGTGTAAAATATTGTAATATAGTGTGTTTAAGTATGAGTGTTGAACCACAGAGATCGGTCTTATAACTATCAATTTTTGATTATTTTTCTTTCCGAAATTAAAGCAAAAATTGGTTTTTTGAGTTTTGATAAATAAAATACTAAATCTAGAAATAAAACAAAATAGAAAATCGGGTTAGGAATTATAGATCCGTATTTTGAAATATATGTTTTTCTTGTATTTTCCATTTAACTCGGATTTGTGGAAACGAGTGTTCCTAGCTACAAGCCGAGACTACTCATAAAGATATGAATTGTTATTTTCTGGCATGATTTGTCTTTGATGTTTAATTCCTATACTACACTAATCTACGGTGAATTAGCATCTAGACATAAATAATCTAAACCAATAATCAATCTCCAAGAATACGATTATGTGACCATTAGATCTAAACCACAGGTACTAGTTCTAACGTTTTTAGTAGTGATTGGATCTAAATCAAAATCTATATAAGAATGCCTTGAAAACAAATCCAACCACAATAATAACAAATTAAGAAGACAAATCATCATCACACAATTGTTACACAAAATCCAACATTAAATAGAAAAATATAATATTACATAAATACAAAATACCTCACCATAATCCTAACCTGTTGAAAGGGATTTAGCCGCTCATTATTTTGTGTACTGATATTTTTGCAGATGAGACCCTTTTAAATACCAGTACAACTAACTTCGAATCCAGACTTCCTCTCTTAAACAAAATGTGGAGAAGATGATCTAAACATTAGAATTTTCTGGTCAAGCTCTTCTCTCTTCCCTCCCCCTCCTCGGCCAAACTCTCTGTATTTATAGGAGAGTCATTGCTCCACGTGCTCCATGGGAAATAATTTTATTTTCGGCCAATATTGTCAAGGTCATGAAAAAAGTAGGGACAAATAGGTGGTGCACTGCTCAATGTGCACCACCAAGGCAGCCTTGGGCAGAGAGTTTTTCTTTTCATTTTATTTTATTTTTGCAAGAGATGGTCCCAATCGAACTGAGAATCGGAATCCAAAATCAAGCCCCCAAGATTTTCTTTTTCCCCTTTAAATAATTCCATTATCCCAACATGCCTTAAATGAAAAAAAGTGGTGCCAAGTTGTTTTTATGGGAAAAGTGGTCAAGACAATTAATGAGGTGGGAAGAAAATTTCACAAAACATGGGCGACGAATTTTGGCAAAAATGACAAGGGGTCCAGTTACTGTTCATCAATCACGAAATTACTGTTCATGTCAAACCCTACCCCGGGCACCCGTTACCCGAGGCTGGGCGTGACGTGGACCTGACGTTACCTGACTAATTAACGAAATCCAAATATACATATACATATACACACTCGCACTACTGTAAATGTTATCATTCTTTTTTTTTTCTTTTAATACCTGAACCTTCCATGGTTTATAGCCGACCGGCTGCCTTCCAACACGACACTACCTCCGGATTCTACCTAGTACCAGTAGTGGACCAACTCCTAACCGCGGTACCTGCAACCCAAAAATTTTATTGGTATATTGTCTTCATAATGAAAACATTTAATAAATCAAATACAATTATTAAATACCACCTTTCAAAATATAATATTATAATCACATACCTGATTCCACTACCACAAATGAAATGCAATAATATGACAATAATATCGTATATTGCATACCATATTTGGAACCAATTTTCAACTGCCACCAATGTAAAGAAATAATATATTTAAATCACCCAATACAAATATAATATAATCACATACCGTACGGAAGTCCAATTTCCCCGTCACCAATGAAATAAACAAATATACATTTAAAATACACAATCCAAACATTTTAAATTAACCAACTCAATTATTTTAGATCAATCAACCCAAATATTTTAAATCAACTCGTCCATGTGTTTTTAAATCAACCAGTTGAAATATTTTAAATCCACCAGATTAAATATCTTAACGTATAATAAAATACACCATACCTCATCTCCTACTAGCCATAGGATGATTTTTACCTCACGATCGGGAGTTGCAATGGTACCGTACCACCCACAGGATTTGCACTTCTTGACGGGTCAATCAACCACCTGTAGGACTAATCTTCCTGACAGGTCATAATATCAACAACCACCTGTCGGACTAACCCTCTGAATAGGTCATAATAGAATCAACCACCTACCGGACTAACCCTCCGGATAGGTCATAACCATCCCGCAAGACATACCCTCCTGACGGGATCAAAGCTATGGCATAATCGGACCAAAAATCACTCTCCACCTTTTAAAACCAACTTGAGCAGAACAAACATTTTCTTTCCTTAAACCCAACTTGATCCAAATACATCGCAAACTCATCCATTTTAAATAAACACATTTTCTATAATTTATAAGAAAATAAAAATTAAAAATTTATATAGAAGACAGTACACTCACCTCGATTTCCCGCACTACAAAACTATCATCGTCCAAACCCTATTGGGACGCTGGCGCCTGCGAATCTAATAGCGATAGGCCTAAATTAATACTTTATTTAAAGTAATCCTACTATGAAATGCATGGCCCTAAAATGCAAAATTTCTCTTTTCCCGAATTCCATTATGAAAAATTATTATTTCGTTCGTTTTGCTCCGTTAATATTTACTGTACACAATTATTAATATTAACGGTTACAAAATTATTATCCCAGTTGTGAAAATTTTAATGCTAATATTTTGAATTTGTAACAGAATTAATAATCGATTAATTTTAACGAAAATAATAGTTAACGATTAAAATATTAACCAACAATATCGTTACCTGTTCTGAATCGCCTACCGACCGCGAATTGGGTTTTTGGTTTTTATTTGAGGTGTTTGTGTAATTTTTTCCTCTTCATTTTCCTATTCTTTTTTCTTCTTCTGTTTTCTGGTTCAGCCATATCTCTCTGACTCTCTCTCCTGTTTTTTTTCTCACCGTCACGACCACGCACCCCCCTCTCTCTCTTACCCCACCGCCGGCCAATCAGCAATACACACACACACATGCTCGTCTAACCTCCCACACACATGAAGACACATGCACATACACACACAGTTATACACACCTACAGTCGACGGCTGCATAGAACACACACTCGCACACACACACGCCTGCCGAACGACGGCGATAATCCCACACATTCCCACACAACGAACTCGACGGCTCACACACATGCATCGAAACACACACACTCAACGTCCATACCCATGCACATCGTCAGATCGAACAACATACCCACACACAATCACCGGTGACCGTAACACAGCCGCCGACGAGTTCCCCTGCCGACCACTGCTCCGATCATGCCCACACACCCACGACGGACAAATAGAAAACACACCCACACAAAACACTCACCGCCGGACGACTTCCACATCTCTGATGACGATGAACGGAAAACAGAGCACACACACAGTCACACACTGTCAACCGACCGAATTACTCCAACTCACTAGGCGAATGACGACGCACACCAGCGACGACAACACACACATGCAATTTGCTGAATGAATGCACCTACACCGCCGGCGATCACAAGAACGCACCGACGCTCCGATCCTCTCTCTTTCTCTTCTCTGTTTTCCAATTTCTTCTTTCAGTTCTTTCCATCAAAATTTTTGCATTGGAGGTATTTGTATGCATAAATATAGTGGTGTTTCATGCTCCCTTGAGTTGCCACGTCAAGATTTCCATTGCTTTCGTTTTCGATTTTTGATCTCCGATCGTCTATATATATATATAATCTTTTTTCCTAATTACATTATTTACCCCCTAATTTTCTTTAAGTATTCATTTTAACCCCATTCAAAATTTAATATTTCTTAAAATTATAAATTCACCCCTCAAATTTTATTTCAAGTTGAAAATAACACGTTCTACCCCATTATTTATTAAACGTTCTAAAATGAAACTAGTGAATATACACGTGCGACAATTAGGGTCTTATAGTTCATCCATGCAGACACTATTCATCCATGCGGCTACTGTTCATTCGTGCATTCGGTTCTATGTAGTTTGTTCTTTTTTCCTCTGTTTTGCTCCAAATTGACAACATTTTATTCCATTTTCAAAAATCTACAAAAATTAATAAAATAACTTAATTTCTAATAGTTTAATTTATTTAAAGATTAACAAAATTTAATTTAGTGATAATAGATCGTACAAAATGTAGTGCGATCAATTGCAAGCCGTAACTAGAACGTGGATGGAAGGTGAAAATGGTACCACCTCTTTCTACAACCTAACCACAAACGAAGCCTTTTGGTTATTGGAGGAATTGGCGGATTTGATTATCAGAGTTGGAATTATCCATCAAGCCACCAAAGCTTAGGAGATAGTTCCAATACTTTGGCGCCATGAATTGACATCCCAGACCTATATGTGGAGTCTTCCCCTATCCTAGAAGAATTGTCTACCACAGTTATGGAGAAAACTTAGATTTTCTTGAGGGAAATGAATTACTGAATCAACGAGCACGAGAAGCATCTTGACAATATTAAGACGGTCTGCGCCGAAATCGATATGACCGTAACATCTCTTCAGATACAAATCGATCATCTTATCTGCTATGTTCAGGCCGAGTCAAAAGCAGTGGCACTTAGAGATTCACAAGTCACATCCTAATGTGAAAGCTACTGTGAGGAACCGAATGAAAGCGGGAGAAACTTGGGTGAGATCAAAGACGATCATGTTTATGCTGAGATAAACCAACTATGGATTGGAGATGAAGAATTACATGTCGACTGTTGTGATTTTTTACTATTTGAAATCCAATTGATGATGCCACCCCCGATCCAAGACGATCACATCTACGAGGATCCGATGTGGCTTACCTACCCTACCCCGTTTCTAGCAATTATCACTATTGCCAACCAAGCACAAGATATGAAAATAAATCAAGTTGAGAGTATGAGCCGATTAATGCCAAATCTCGCCAGTCTTGAGTACGTTCTGAATCAAGACCCATACGTTGCATTGTATGACACTTACTATGGGCAAAAGACACTCTTTGAAGAGCCGTTCTCCCTGTCAAGTCAAGGAAAATAAACTAAGCGCTTCTTGGGAGGCAACCAAAGTCAATAATAAATTAAATCCATCACCGCCGATATGATTCAGGGGTCAGATTGTCTCGCCTCCCAGGTACATGTTCTAAACCCCTGTTTTCATTATAATGCTTTACGCTTTCATGGGGATCGCTGATGGGTCGTTGTGAACATTACATGTTTTAAGTTCGAAGGTGATGTGTAGTATGTTAGTATGTTTAGTATGTGTTAGTATTGTTTGTTATGTTTTATTGTTTTATTGTGTGCATGTTTGTTTAGTGTAAATGTGTTTAGTTTGTAGTTGTTGTTATTGTATGCTGAGTTTTGCGTTCTTCTAGGCCAATACCCAATGATGATATTATCATCTAGTTATTTTTTTAGGTCAAGAGTAATGCCCATTCATGTGTGTTCTGTGTGTTTGGCGTGTCGTTTTGGTGAAAGCTATTGTGGATCCTAATTTCCACGAGCACGTAGACTCAATGTATAGCTACTATATTAATTTGAGGCCAATTATCCATTAGCTAAATTCATGACAACTTAAGGATTTTATAACCTGATTTGGAAGAAATTTGACGCGAAATCCTAGGTGAGGTAATTCAGGAGACGTGATTTAGGCATTCATTTGATTCGCTTGAGCCTTTGAAGCTTACCATGTAATATGTCTATCCCTCATTACTCTGTCGAAACCTATAAGTCGTTTCAATTCTTAAGACGTAACAAATACTCTAGCTAATTGAACTTTTTCCAAACTTATATGTCATAACTCGTCTTGGACACCCATCATCCCGAGGCTGGTGTGACAACAACATGATATCACTAATCCCTAAATTCAGAAAAGAATGACAATATACACCCACATCTATAATACAAACATCTACTATGAAGGACACACGCGTCCCAAAATTTATACTGACCAAAAGTAGTTATACATGAACCTTTTATTTTTATTCCCTTTGACAGCCTCTCTCTCTCAGTCGTCTATACGACTCCATCACGTAGCTCTACCTAGTGCCAGTAGGGGATCGACTCCTAGCTGTTGTACCTGCGAGTGTACTGCCCTCTTAGTAAAACATTTTTTAAAATATTAATACGTTCCAAATATTTCCACAATTTAGTATGGATCAAGCACAGATATATAAGCAATGGAAATAAGCGATATAGATAAGTTCCAGCCAAATCCATCTTAGTATAAAATCATACCAATCATCATAATAAATAATATCAAATCAATCAATATATGTAAAACACCATATCTCAAGCACCAATCTCAAACACACACCTCCAACACACATACACTGGCTAGACCTAGTGATCGTTTTAATATCACGATCGAGAGTTACAACGGTACCGTAACATTCGTAGGAATGCCTTCCTACGAAATATCCATACCCCTTTTTGGGGAGAAATATAATCCACACCCCTTACGGGGAGAAACATAATCCACACCCCTTATGGGGAGAAGCTTAATCCACACCCCTTACGGGGAGAAGCAACTATAGTATCGTCACAATCAAATACAGCATCATCGAATCACAACTCAATAAATATCGTCAAATCACCACGTCTACCACTTTTCTCAAAACTAGCTTTTAAATTCAAAAATCATATTTCATATCTTCTTTTAAAGAAAGCGTCCAATTTTATCGAAACCACCTTTCCACCATTTATTTTTATTTAGAAACCCAAGCATTTTTAGAAAAATAGATGTTTCCTATTCTCTTTTTATAAAAACACCGTCTAATTTCACTAAATCCAGCGAAAATTCATTTTCAGCTTTCTTTTGAAAACTATCGAAATTCAGTTTACCAACTCATTCAAATCCTGCTTGATCCCTATCATTTATAAATTCATACTGTTTAAATAATCACATATTTCATCATATATATACATAGAAAAATAGTTTGGCAAGAAGACAGTACACTCACCTCGATATCTGTTTTACAAAACTGACACTGACCGCACTCTATTCGGACACCAGTGCCTGCGAACCTAATAGTGGCAGAGTCTAAATTAATATCTTATCTAAAACATCCTAATCATGCAATGCAAACCCTATATACCGAATCGTTACTAATTTTATGTACCACGTACTTAAAATTAATTAATCGTCACGAAATTATTATGATTTTAGGATTTGTAACACTAACTAAAATTTAATTTAACGAGAATTAATAATCGATTGAAGTTTCACCTGTTTTCGAAACATTTGGCGACCACAAGATGGGTTTTGGATTTTCCTGGGGTGGTTTCTGCAATTTCCCCCTTTTTTTTTTTTTTTTCTTTTTCTTTGCGTCTACTGTTTCTGTTCTTCTTCCTTCTTCTGATTGTGCCTGCCACCGACCACTTTCTCCTTCCTCCTTCACCGACCGCCGGCGACCACCTTCCGTCCACCCATGCCCTCACACACACTCACCGGCCAAACCGACGGTCACCCACACATACCCACGTCAGGTGAACAGTATACACACACACACACAAGGTTGGATCAACAGGACACACACACCCATATACGGCCGGATGAACAGGACACCCACACACATACATGGCCGGATGGACAATGATAATCACACATACACACGCACATCAGTTGAATGACGAACACATACCCAACGACTGGTCGACGATGATCACCTACCACCGGAACAATCGACCACTCCGCCGCCGACGATACCCACATACACTGTCTTGCTGTCAACGACCGCCCACCCACAATCGTCGAATGAACAAATAAAACATACCCACACCCGGAATGGACTGAACGGACGAATCATGCCTTGCGCGACCGTACAACCGACGTCACCACTGACGAACAACGACGCCTTCTCTCTCTCTCCCATTCTTTTATTTTTCTCAGATTTTCCTCGGTTTTCTTCCTTCTCGATCCTTCTTACATGAGTGAATTTCTTATATATGCATGAATTGGGTGGTTGCGTTTGATCCTAGCGTGCCACGTCAAGCCTCCGTTCGGTTCTCTACGTTCACCGGTTGTCCGTCCGTGTGTGAATATATATATATATATATATATATATATATATATATATATATATATAATTCTCTTATTTACATTAACCACCCCTATTTTTCGTTTTTTTTATTTGAATCCTCATCCAATTTTTCTTAAAATCATAGATTCACCCCTTTATTTTAGTTAAGTTTATGAATTAAAACAAATTTTATTTTAATATATATATTTTTTTGAAAGTTTACCATTTGGTCCCCTAAACTTTTGAATTACATTTTTGATTTCGAAATCCTCCCTGCTATTTTCGAAGTATTTTAAAAATGCAACCAAACTATTTATCTCTAAGAAATCGGGGTCTTACACTATATTGCTAAATCGAAGGCACAATTTGAGTGAAATCAAGTTAGCATTCGTGTATGCTACTTGAAGTGAGCAATTGGGTTTAGGGCGAACTTTTAATTGGTTCGGTATTCGAGTACTCGCCATTTTCTTTCGTTTTAACTACGCCCGTGAAATTGTAAAATCGAATAAGTTTGGGGGTGTGGTTAATGTAAAAAAAAAATGTAAATATATTTTAATTTCCGTTTCTTTTGACAAGTGAGTACAAGGTTCTAAAATATTAGTTCAGGGTTGTTTCAAATTTATCTATAGGGGTTCTAGTGTGATTGTGCCAAGCGTTGTGCCTCGGGTATCGTCAAGTTAACTACATTGACCTGTTTTACATTCCCGATAAAGCCTTGGCCAAATTTTCCAAAAACTGAACCAAGTCCTATCGATCTTTATGACCTGCTTAGCCTACATTAGTGGAGAGTAGAATCCAGTCAGGCATATGGAAATCCTAATCCATATCGATTTAAGTCATGAGCTTCGTTGGTGGATAATCCAATCCGGTTGTTGGATAGTTATTTTATCGAGTTTTACACACACTTTTTGAAAGGATCTATAATGGAATTTACCATTATTGAATGTCAAAATTCTAGAACATCACATGGTGCGTTTTACTCCTGAACTTGATATGATTGGGGGTTGTTGAGGGAAAATATTTTGGTACCATTAGTTGAATTCAAAACTCGCATTCCGTTGTTTGTGTTTTTATTCGTTTTTAGTATTTGTGTTCGTTAATTAGTTGTAGTAGTTTATTTTCTTGTGTATGTGTTTTTACTTGAGGACAAGTAAACGTTTGAGTTTGTGGGCATTTGATGCGTGATTTATTTACCAACAAATCAAGTACTTTTAGATTCAAATATATGTGTGTTTTCAAGCACTTTTGTTAGTTTAATGTGTTTTTGTATTCTTTTATAGGTTTTTGAATAAATGGGTGAAAAGAGGCAAAGTCGGTATATATACAATAACTTCAAGGCCAATTTCGAAAATTATTCAATTAGATTTTGGAAAAACAGAAAACATAGAAGTTGTATATCTTTTTCTTAGCTTTCCATAGGTTTTTGAATCACCCTAATCGAAGTTCGGACGAGAACGTTATAGCTAAAATACCAAACACCACTGCCGTAGCAATCAAAATGAAGAGAGTTGCTAAACTCTCTGTATTTCTACCACCGCAGTGGTGATCCCACTGCCGAGGCAGTCCGACAGCAAACATAATTGATATTTTGGGATATTTTCTTGATATTTTGGATCCCTATTTCATTCTCTCTTTCTCCCACACACTAGCATGTTTTTTATGGAGTCTTGAGAACTCCAAGGACATACCAAATGGAGGATATCACCAATTTAAGAAGAGGGAACAAGCTCAAAGTGGAAATCACAGACGTGGAAGCGTTAGTTCTTCAGATAATGGCTTTTTTCCTTTGTTTCTCTTCTTATTTCTTAAACCTTTGGTTTGTTTTGTATATATTTAGCTTGTATTTCATTGTATGTAGGGCTATGTCCATGTGTAGCTAAACATATATTGTCTAGGGAGTGATTGACTTCCTGAAAATATTGTTTATATAAAATCAATATTTTGTTAATGGTTGTTCTTGTCGATTTGATTGTGTTTACCGTTATTCCACGTTTATATGTTTGTTATGATATATTGAGAATATGGAGTTTGACATTCGGAAGAGGTAACCTCGGATTCGGACTTGGATGTAAACACAACGTGACGATCTAATGACCCGGAGGGGCGTTAGAAAGTGTACAATCCATAATGTTGGGGCGAGACTCATGTGACCAAGTGTCATACAGACGCTCGAGGGAGACTTCGACATTGACATGAAGTCACATATTCATTCACTTTACACTCGAGAGAGGTAGTGAGTGAGATTTCGATACCGAGATTGTCGGATAGGATGAATGTCGTTAATGTAAACTAGTTTGAAATGAACACGTTTAAGTGGACGAAGTTAATCCCTAGACAATTTACTCCAATTAACGTCAATATTAGTATATTAGTTTAATTAATTTAATCAACTTAGTTTAGTATATTATTATAAAAACTACAATTTATGACAAACGTGGTACTCAACGATAATCTAATCCAATCCCTATGGATACGACAACCCTAACTCTTCCAACCCTATACTAAAACTTGACCCGTACACTTGCAGTGAAAATAGTGACGTAATATTCATCTTCCAATGGTCTTAAACATAATTTGCTTAGTATTAATCAACTATGTGACGAGGGCTATAATTTTATATTTGATCATGATAAATGCATTATTGAGAATGATCATGATAGTAGTATCTTGTTAGTTGCGTCACGTTTTGAGAATGTTTATACCTGCTCATTTATTGATTTTACTTCTCAAAATTTATCTTGTTTGAATGCTTTATCTGAAAATAATTGGCTATGGCATAGGAGACTTGGGCCTTCTAGTATGGATTTAATTTCTAATTTATCTAAGAAGAGTCTTGTACGTGGCCTACCTGATTTGAAATTTGTGAAAGATAAAGTATTGGATGCCTGTCAATTAGGCAAGCAGGCAAGATCATCATTTAAGAAAAATATGCACACGTCCACATCTAGATGTCTTGAATTATTGCATCTTGATTTGTTTGGTACAAACTCTGTTGCTAGTCTTGGTGGTATGTTTTATGCTTTCGTAATAGTTGATGATTATTGATTTAGACTTACCTGGGTATTTTTCCTTGCTAAGAAAAGTGAGGTTGTTTCTGTATTTGCCAAATTTTGTAAACTTGTTCAGAATGAGAAGCAATATTCTATTATTAACATTCGTAGTGATAGAAGAATAGAGTTTAGGAATGATGATGTGATTAGTTACTCTGATGAGCATGGTCATGCTCATAATTTTTCTGCACCAAGATCACCATAACAAAATGGTATAGAGGAAAGGAAGAACAGGACGCTTCGAGAGATGGCCAGAACGATGCTTAAAGAAAATCATTTACCTACCTACTTTTGGGCCGAAGTAGTAAGTACAATTTTCCATGTGGTGAATCGAGTATCGATTCATAGAGGGTTCAACAAAATCCCATATGAGATCTGAAATGGTAAGACGCCTAATATTTTCTATTTTAAAGTATTTTAATTTAAATGTTTTATTTTGAATGACAGGGATAATCTTAGTAAATTTGATGCTAAATCTGATTATGGGATTTTCCTTGGATATGCTACTAACCGTAAAGCCTATAGATTTTGTAATAAATGTACGTTAGTAGTAGAAGAAACTATGCATGTTGTTTTTGAGGAAGCTGACCCATTTTTGTTAAGAAAAGTTTTGGATGATGATGATAAAAGTATTCAAAATAACCAAAACCAAAGTTAAAATGCAACTAATGAGTCTCAAAATGAGGAAGAGGCTAAGAAAAATTATTCAACTTTACCGCGAGCTATAAAGACAGTACCGGGACATTCGGTAAAAGAGATCATCGATAACTTCGAAATAGGTGTAAGTACTCGTTCCTCTCTTAGAGATATAATTAATCTTGATTTCTTATCTCAAATTGAGTCTAAAAATGTAAATGAGGCGTTAATTGATAAATCTTGGATTTCCGCAATGCAAGATGAGTTAGTTCAATTTGAGCAAAACAATGTATGCTCTCCAATTCCTAGGCCGAATTTTTATCTAGTTATTGGTAAACAAAAATGGATTTTTTGAAATAAAAATGATAAATCTAGTATGGTAATTAGAAACAAAGCAAGATTAGTATCACAAGGTTATAATCAAGAGGAAGGAATTGATTATGATGAAACATATGCTCTTGTGGCTAGACTAGAAGCAATTAGAATGTTACTCGCTTTTGCATGCTCATATAATTTTAGGCTATATCAAATGGATGTTAAGAGTACATTTCTAAATGGGTTTCTAGCAGAAGAAATTTATGTGGAACAACCCCTGGGATTTGAAAGTGATAAATTTCCCGATTATGGATTTAAACTTCGTAAGGCTTTGTATAGGCTCAAACAAGCTCGTAGAGCTTTGTATCAGAGACTTCGCCGATATTTGATTGAAAATAATTTTCAAAGGGGTATTTGTGATATAACACTATCCGTTAAGCAAACTGATTCTGATATCCTATTAGTACAAGTTTATGTTAATGATATTATTTTTGAATATACTAATGAGGATCTTTACCAAGAGTTTGCTAAGATAATGCAGGACGAATTTGAGATGAGCATGATGGGCGAACTGAATTTTTTTCTTGGGTTACAAATTAAACAAATCAAAGAAGGGATATTCATAAACCAAGCTAAATACAATAAGAAATTGTAAAAGAAATATGGCTTAGATGGTACTAAAGAATATAAAACTCCCATGGCAACGGCTACAAAGATAGACAAAGATGATACAGGCAAAAGTATTAATGAAAAAAATGTATCGAGGTATGATTGGTAGCCTGTTGTACTTAACTGCTAAAAGACTTGATATTATGTATAGTGTTTGTTTATGTGCTAGATTTCAGTCTTGTCCTAAAAAATCGCACTTGATTGCGGTTAAGCGAATTTTTCGATACTTAAAGGGGATGATTGACCGAGGATTACAGTATCCTAGGGGGAGTGATTTTAAATTGATAAGTTACTTTAACGTTGATTTTGCCAGTTGCAAAGTTGAGCAAAAAAGCACAGGTGGATCATGTCTTTTGTTAGGACATGTATTGGTTTATTGGTCAAGCAAGAAACAAAATTCGATAGCCTTATCCACTACTGGGGCTGAGTATATGGAAATTGGTAACTGTTGTGCTCAAATTTTATATATTAAGAAATAGTTAAATGATTTTGGAATTTGTATAGAGGAGGCCCCGATTTATTGTGATAATAAAAGTGTTATTTGTCTAAGAATCCTACACAGTACTCACGAACTAAGCATGTAGAGATTAGAAATCACTTTATTCATGATTACATTCAGAAAAGGGATGTTGTTATTGTATATATTGATACATCTGACCAGCTTGCTGATATGTTTACCAAACCATTAGCGGAAGATCAGTTTATGAAAATCATTCTCGGTTTGGGTATGACTAGGCATAATGATGTGTGCCTAGAGTAGTGTTCATTTGTTGTTCCCCTTCCCCACTTTTTGAAATGACAAAGCGGAAGTAGCTACTGATTTTTTATTTTTTTGAATATTTTAAGGGGAAGCTTTAATTACTTTAATAAATATCTTTAGGGGGAGTTCATTTTTTTTTTTAAAAAAATTGTGCTTTGTTGAAAATATTATGATCATTTTCATTAATATGCTTTAATGAGTTACAAAAGCTGTCATTGGATTTAGGGGAAGTGTGGTTACATATTACTTTGACAAAAACATCAAAATTAATTGTCATCATAAAAAATGGGGAGATTGTTGATCCTAAGATTTGGATAGACAATTAAATGTTGATGTTTTTTTGATGTTTTTTTAGAAACTAACGGTTTGATTGAGTGTTTCAATTTATTAGTTCCAGTAATAAAGATGATATGACAAAAGCGAAATGGATGCTAAAGTTAAAGACAAAGATGATGAACATCAAGAGCTTAAGAGATTGAAGAATTTGAAGAACCTAGGGAAACAACTCAGGTAAAATTTTGACTCTTAATGTATCCCGACTAGGATCACACACGACATAAAATATTTTTCAAAATTATGTGTGTTTTTATAGGGTTCTAATTAGTTAAATTATTTGCTCCTATGTGTAATGGAAAAAGTAATAAAGATAATTGATTAAAATGAAATTTAAGAAGTTAGTGGAGCTTATTGAGAAAAGAAATTAGTTAAAAGGGTGAAAATATTGAAGAAAATTAATTAAAATCGAATTGGGAGAGATATTCCAGTATTGATCAGTCGACAGGTAGGTCAACCGATGCTTATTAGATGAAGTTGTTGAATCTCTCGGTCAACTTGTTGGTCGACTTGTGCTTAAAGTTTGAACTCTCTGAATCAGTAGGTCGATAGGTAGATCGTCCTGTGGCTAAAATAGAAAGTCTTTGAATCGTTAGGTCGATAGATAGGTCGACTCATGAAACTCTCTGACTCATCCAGTCGATAGGAGTAGGATGAGCAGTCAACTGATGGGTGAATAGATTTTGGCTTGGGCTACGTCCTGAATTGTTTGGTGGACTGATGGATGTTTACCAGTTGACTGATAGACAATTTCAAGATTTGAGGATTTTAAGGTTTTGATTCAAAAAGTGGCCATTATTAGCCGTTTTAAAGTTAAGATTCAGGAGATATCTTTGGGATCTGATATGTTTTGAGATATTTTATTAATATTTAATTATTCCTATAGATATGGTTCAAATATTTTTGATATTTCTCAATTTGGTATATGAAGTTCTTTCAATCTTATCTAATTGAATTTGTATAAAAATTTGATGGATTTAATTGAATATTTTAAAAGATATTTTTAAGTAAATTATACCAGGAATGTATCATTATGATATATAGGTTCTATTGAAGTAATTAAGTGTCATGATTTGTGGGAACTAGCTATTGGAAGGCTTGTTTTATTTTCCTATAAATAGACCTTTGTTTTTCACATTTTAAGACACATATCAAGAGAATTATTTTGAGTTATTCAGCTTTCATGCTTTCTAAGAGTTATCATACTAAAAGATTGTGAGATTTTTGAGAAATTATGGTTCCGGTCACCGACTTGAAGTTGATTTTCTTATAGTCATTTATTCGGTGGATTTATGTTGAGATCATTCCAAATTATTTGTTATTCATTGTTGTTTGATCTTATTATTATTTATTTGGAATTTGATCTTTGAAATTATTTTTTGAATTTTTTATTGAAAAAATATTTTTGAAATAATTTCTTGAAGAAATCTGATCATGTGCTAAATTATGTACTACCTATTTTATTTGAAGTCAAATTTTGAAATTCTCACTTTTCTAGCACTAGTATCGAGACATTAATTGAGTTTAAATTTATTTGGGGTGGAAGAAGCTCTCAGTGGGAAAATTGCTTATCGATTCGTAATTGGTGAGTTGAGACTCGGATTAGATACTACTGGGAGTGTATAATTAAAGGGTAACCAGTTTCAGTCTTTTCTGATAAAGAGATTGAGGTATTAATTCTTCTTTTATAGAATTAGTCTGAGTGATTTTGTAAGGATTCAATCCTTACTAGGAAAAGGATATTTGGAGTGTTTAGTGAGATTTTGATTCTTGAGCCTAAGGTATAAAAAAAATTAGGTTAATCTTTAGCTTGTAAAAAATATAAGGTTATTCCTGAGCCTGTGAAAATGAATTGTAAATATTGATTCTGATCCTGCGATAAGAATCATTGTGAGGGTTTGATTCCTACCTTTAAAGAAATCTTGAGTTTAGTGGGTGCGACTCTTCGTGGAGCTCGGGATACTGGATTAGCCAAGAATAGCTTGGTGAAGTAGTATAAATTTCTACTGTGCTGCAATCTTTAAATTATTTATTTTTGTGTTGTTTGGTGTGTACCTAGTTTATAATACATTTCCACTGCTAAATAAAGATAATAATTAATTTAGGATAAAAATTAATTATTTAAAATATTTTACTTTGATTAAATTTTTATCTACCCAACTTACCCCCTTCTTGGGTAGCTCACTGGGCCAACATAATTCAATCTAGAGCTATTCAGTTCTTGAGCTTTCTGAGAGTTATTATTCTGAAATCATACTGAGAGAGTATTGTGAGATTATCTTTAACAAAAGGTCTTGAAGAAGTGTGCGGAAATTGTTGCGATCACTGATCTAAAGTTTCATTACAATTCAATTTTCATTCATTCGGTGGTATCCTAGTGAGATCTTTCTAAGCTTGTGATTTTATTTGCTATTTATTTTTTTATTATTATTTCTTGGAGTTTTTTTATCTTTGGGAAATCATTTTTTGAACGTTAAATTGCTTGAAATTATTTTAAAACAATTTTTTGGTAAAAATCTGATTACGTGCTAAACTGTGTGCTACCCATTTATTTTTTAAAATTAGATTTTGAAATTCTCACTTTATATCTATCGCTAGTATTTATCGAAACATTAATCGATTTTAAATTAATCTGAGGTGGTAGAAGCTCCGAGTGGAAAAAACTTATTAATTTTGTGTAACTGGTGAGTTGTGTGCAGATTAGATATTATTGAGAATATTTAATCAGGGATAGTTGGGTTTCAATCTCTTCCGGTAAAGAGATGAGGTATGATATTTTCCTAAAGTATAAAAATATTACCTTACTTTTTTTTCATGAAAAGTAATAGTGTTAATTCTTCCTCAATATAATTAATTTGAGTTATTTTTGTAACAGTTCCATCCTTATCAGTGAAAAGGATACCTAGAGTGATTTCTCGTGAGGTTTGATTCTTAGCCTAAGTACAAAATAATTAGGTTAATCTTTAACCCGTGAAAAATATAGAGGTTCTTCCTTAGCCTGAAAAAAGAAAATTGTAAAGGTTGATTCTGAGCTTGTGAAAAGAAACGTTGTGAGAGTTTGGTTACTACCTGCTTAAAATAATCATAGTGGTTTAGTGGGTGCGACTCTTCGTGGAGCTCTAAGGATAAGATTAGCCAAAAGTAACTTAGTGAACTAGTATACATTGTGGTGTGTTACAATTTTATTTTATTTATTTTTTACTGTTTGGGTGTTCAACTAGTTTAAATAACACATATCCGGTGCTATAAAAGATAATAATTAATTTAGAATAAAATTAATTATTTGAATTTTCAAGTGTTATAATTTGTTTTAATTTTATAGCTACCTAATTCACTCACCCTCTTGGGTAGATCATTAGGCCTACAATTGGCATCAGAGATGGTTTAGCTCGATACACTAGCTAACAAAGATCACATGGCACACTCAATAGGCACACTAACTGAGAAACAGTTTATGCACCGACCTCCTTTATTTGTAGGTAAAAATTATGCATTCTGGAAAGACAGAATGATTATATTCCTTTAGGCCACAAATTATACGTGTGGCTAGCAATCGAGGATGATCCACTTGTTCCTAAGGAAGACGAAGTTGTCAAGAAGAAAGAGCAGTTTACCGCTTCTGATAAGCAGAAGCTTTCTATAAATTCTCAGACTATTAATATTTTATTTTGTTCTTTAGATGCTAATGAATATTCCATGATTTCATGTTGTGGATCGGCGAAGAAAATGCGGGACAAATTGTAGGTTACCCATGAAGGGACAAATCAAGTGAAGCAGTCAAAAATCGATGCCTTAATCCACCACTTTAAATTGTTCAGAATGGGAAGCAGAAACAATTCAAGAAATGTAAACTCGATTCAATAACATTTATAACCATTTGAGCCAACTTAGGAAGCCGTACTCCACGAAGGACAAAGTTTGAAAGATTCTAAGATCTTTAACTAAAGTGTGGGAGTCGAAGGTGACCATGATTGAGGAAGCTAAGGATCTCGCAAAATACGAAATTAATGACCTCATCGGTAACCTAATAACGCATGAAATGACAATTCGAGGATATGAGGATGACACCGAGAATAGCAAAAAGAAATCCTTCGCACTAAAGGTTCAGAAAACTAAAGAAGATGATGATAGTAATGATGTGAGTCTTGACAGTGATCATGAAAAAGATGTGGCATTTCTCACGAAGAATTTTAGAGGGATGACTCGATGTACATTCCGTGGAAAAAAAAAATCAACATGAACAATATGGAATGTTACAACTATCACAAGACTGGTTATTTTCAAACCGATTGTTCCAAACCGAAGAAGGATAAGAAAAAGAGAAGAAAATAAAGGAGAAAAAGAAATGGAAAAAAAGTAAGAAGAAGATCATGAAAGCTACTTGGGATGATATCGAATTAAGTAGTTCAGAAAAATCAGAAAGTGAAGAATCGTCCATGCTTGCGCTAATGGCCACTAGTAAGAGGTAACTAAATGTTCAAGCTCTTATCCTTTAGAATTTGATAAATTGTTTGATGTATATCAAGAACTTACGCATCATTATAAAAATAGTATTCTAAAATAATGTCCTTCAAAGTACAATTAACACATTAAACAAGCAAGTAATGGACTATGAATTTGAAAATATTGAATTGAAATTCAAGATGTTGGATTTACATTCAATAGTTCACAAATTCAATGGCGATGAGAATAACTTGAAAATACTTTTGGGAGGTCCACGTGGTATTTTTGATAAAGCCGGTATTGGATTTCAGAAAAATCTTAAGCAAAAACATTTTCATAAATTATTTTTTGAAACTAGGGGTCTTGTTATATGTTTTAAATATAATATTGTCGGGCATACTGTTCGAAGATGTTTTTCTAAAATATCTAACTACAAACAAATTTGGGTTCCAAAAGGAACTAAAATTGTCCCGACTAACATGATCGGACCTACTTGCACTGGGTACCACTTAGGAACTATTTGAGGTACTCATTGCAGGTTATTCTAAAAACATCAATTGGCAAGGACAAATGGTTCTTGGACAGTAGTTGTCCTCCGCATATGACGAGAGATAAATCAAAATTTATATCTTTAACACCTAAAGATGCTGGTCATGTGACTTTTGGAGACAACGCTAGGGGTAAAATTATCAGTAAAGGTAATATCGGTAATGATACTACTATAACTAAAGATGTCTTATTAGTTGATGGTCTTAAACATAACTTACTTAGTATAAGTCAATTATGTGATAAATATTATAATATTGTGTTTGATTATGATATATACATAATTAAGAATAAGCATGATAGTAGTATTTTATTAGTTATATCATGTTTTGAGAATGTTATACACATTCATTTGATGATTTTACTTCTCAAAGTTTATCTAGTTTGAATGCTTTATCTAAAAATAACTTGTTATGGCGTAGGAGACTTGGATATGTTAGTATCGAATTGATTTCTAAATTATTTAAGAAGAGACTCGAACGTAGCCTACCTAATTTAAAATTTGTGAAAAATAAAGTATGTGATGCATGTCAGTTAAGCAAGTAGTCTAGATCATCGTTTAAGAAAACGATGCACATGTCCACATCTAGATGTCTTAAAATGTTGTATATTGATTTATTTGGTCATAATTCTATTGCTGGTCTTAGAGGTAAATTTTATGCATTTATAATAGTAGATAACTATTCTAGATTTACTTGGGTGTTCTTCCTTACAAAGAAGAGCAAAGTTGTTTCTGTATTTTCTAAATTTGTAAAAGAAAAAGATGCACACATCCACGTCTAGATCATCGTTTAAGAAAAAGATTCACATGTCCACATCTAGATGTCTTGAAATGTTGCATCTTCATTTATTTGGTCATAATTCTATTGCTGGTCTTGGAGGCAAATTTTATGCATTTGTAATAGTAGATGACTACTCTAGATTTACTTGAGTGTTCTTCTTTACAAAGAAGAGCGAAGTTGCTTCTGTATTTTTCAAATTTTGTAAACGTATGCAAAATGAGAAACAATGCTCTGTTATTAAAATTCGTAGTGACAGATGTAAAGAGTTTCAAAATGATGATGTAATCAATTATTGTGATGAGCATGGTTATACTCACAACTTCTCTGCACTAAGATCACCACAACAAAATGGTATTGTGAAAAGGAAGAATAAGACGCTTCAAGAGATAGTTAGAATGATACTTAGTGAAAATTGTTTACCAACCTACTTCTAGGCTGAAGTAGTAAGTACTGCTTACCATGTGATAAACAGGATATCAATTCCTAGAGGGTTTAATAAAACTCCGTATGAAATCTGGAATGGTAAGACTTCTAACATATCCTACTTTAAAGTATTTGGTTGTAAATATTTCATTTTGAATGATAAGGATAATCTAGGTAAATTTGATGCTAAATCTGATTATGAAATTTTCCTTGGATATGCTACTTACAGTAAGGCTTATAGAGTTTATAACAAAAGTACGTTAGTAGTTGGGGAGTCTATGCATGTTGTTTTTTAGGAAGCTGATCTTTTTTTTGTCGAGAAAGGTTTTGGATGATGATGATGCAGGTATTTCAAATAACCATAACCAAGGTGATAACTTGACAAAGGAACGTCAAAAAAATGAGCTTAATGGAGAGGATTCGACGTTACCACGAACTATAAAGAAAGTACCTGGACACTCGGTAAATAAAATTATCGGTAATTTCGAAAGAGATGTAAGTACTTGTTTCTCTCTTAGAGATATTATTAATCTTACTTTTTTTTTATCTCAAATTGAGCCTAAGAATGTGAATGAAGCGTTAACTAATGAATCTTGGATTTTCACAATGCAAGATTAGTTAGTTCAATTTGAGCAAAACAATGTATGGTCTCCAATTTATAGGCCGAATTTTTATCCAATTATTGTTAAAAAAAATAGATTTTTCAAAATAAAAATGATGAATCTGGTATAGTAATTAGAAACAAAGTAAGATTAGTTGTACGGAGCTATAATCAAGAGAAAGAAATTCATTATGATGAAACTTATGCTCATGTAGCTAGATTAGAAGCTAGTAGAATGCTACTTTCTTTTACACGCTCACATAATTTTAAGCTATATTAAATGGATGCTAAGAGTGCATTTTTGAATGGCTTCCTAGTGGAAAAAGTTTATGTGGAACAACCCCCGGGATTTGAAAGTGATAAATTTCCTAATCACGTGTTTAAACTTCGTAAGGCTTTGTATGAGCTCAAACAAACTCCTACAGCTTGGTATGAGAGACTTAATTGATATTTGATAGGAAATAGTTTTCAAAGGGGTCTTAGTGATATAATACTATTTGTTAAGCAAACTGATTCTGATATCCTAATAGTATAAATTTATGTTGATGATATTATATTTAGATCTACTAATGATGATCTTTACCAAGAGTTTGCCAAGATAATGCAGGTTGAATTTGAAATGAGTATGATGGGAGAGCTGAATTTCTTTCTTGGGTTGCAAACTAAGCAAACTAAAGAAGGAATATTCATAAACTAAGTTAAATACACAAAGAAGCTGCTAAAGAAATACGGCCTGGATGGCGCTAAAGAGTACAAAACTCTAATGGAAACAACTACAAAGATAGACAAAGACAATATGGGCAAAACTGTAAATGAAAAAATGGATCGACGTATGATTGGTAGCTTATTGTATTTAACTACTAGTAAAGCTGACATTATATATAGTGTTTATTTATGTGCTAGATTTTAGTCTTATCCTAAATAATCGCACTTAACTGCGGTTAAGCGAATTTTTTGATATTTAAAAGGGGCAACCGACGTAGGATTATGGTATCCTATGGGGAGTAATTTCAAGTTAGTAAGTTACTCTGACACTGATTTTGCTGATTACAAAGTTGAGCGAAAAAACACAAGTGGGTCATGTCATTTGTTAGTACATGCCTTGGTTTCTTGGTTAAGCAAGAAACAAAATTCGATAGCCTTATCTACTACTGAGGCTGAGTGTATGGGAACTGGTAACTGTTGATCTCGAATTTTATATATTAAGCAACAGTTGAATGATTTTGGAGTATGTATGAAGGAAGTCCCGATCTATTGTAATGATAAAAATATTATTTATCTAAGTAAGAATCCTACACAGCACTCGCGAATTAAGCACATAGAGAATAAACATCATTTTATTCTTGATCACATTCAGAAAATGGGACATTGCTATTGAATGTATTGATACATCCGACCAACTTGCTGATATTTTTACTAAACTTTTAGCGAAAGATCAGTTTGTGAAAATCATTTTCGATTTGGGTATTGCTAGGAATAATTATGTTTGCCTAGAGTAGGTATGATGTGTGGTTTCCCTTCCCCATTTTTTGAGATGACAAATGGAGAGAATTTGTTGATGTGTGTTGAAAATCTATAAAGGGGAAACCATAGTTGTGCTTTGTTGAATATCTTTTTTTTTTTTTAAATTATTCTTGATGATTGTGCTTTAATGAGTTAAAAAATTCATGCTCGAATTTAGGGGGAGTGTTGTTACATTTTATTTTGACAAAAAGATCAAAGTTAATTTTCATTATAAAAAAATGGGGAGATTGTTGATCCTAAGATTTTGATGGATAATTAAGTATTGATATTTTTTATGAAACTAACAAGTTTATTAAGTGTTTCAGTGTAAAAGTTCTATTGATGATACTATCATGAAGAAATGGTTAAGGATGCTAAGGATACAAAGAGACTGACAAAGAGAAAGCATTAAGAGACCGAAGATTTTGAAAAATCTAGATGAAAACAACTTTGGTTAATTTTTACTCTTAATGTATCCCAATTAGGAATCATAGTGGTTTATTGGGTGCGACTCTCTATGGGGCTCGAAAGACTGGATTAGCCAAGAGTAGCTTGGTGAACTTGTATATATCGTGGTTTGCTGTAATTTTACTTTATTTATATTCTACTATTTGGGTGTGCACTTAGTTTAAATAACACATATCCGCTGCTATAAAAGATAATAATTAATTTAGGATAAAATTAATTATTTGAATTTTCAAGTGTTATAATTTGTTTTAATTTTATAACTACCTAATTCACCCGCCTTCTTGGGTAGATCACTGGGCCAACAATAAGAATTCCCAAAATATTTTTTTTTAACTCTCTTAAAAAATGAAAAAAAAAAAAAAATCTTCATAATATGGACCTTAAAAAATAAAAAGGTTTCTTGATAATAAGGATCTTTCTCAAAAATTGATCTTTTCATAATAAGGATCACATAATTGTTTTTTATATAAGTATATTTTACTTTTTACTTTTTTTCTCATTATCTCCGCCGAGGAATTTATGTATGCATATAATATTTTAGTTTTCCAAAGCGACCTAAACTAAAATAAAAAATTAACCACCTAGAGGCAATTTGTCAATTCCATTCATAATTGGTATGCGGTCTAAAAGGGGGACATTTGTCTTTCATTTTGGTTTTAAATTCTTTTTATAAAAAGCAAGTAATGGGAGTATCACTTTGAACTAAATTAAAAATATCTTGGATTCGTTTTAATTTAAAAGGTTATCCAGACAAAGATACACTTTTCGGACAAGTAACTTGGAGTGCCTAACATCTTCTGCAAGCATAAGCGACCCCCAAACTTTAAGATTTCACTGGTTAGGCCAAATTCCAAAAATAATCAATTCAGAGTCTATCTTTGAGCAGGAGAAAGAGAAGCTTGAATAGAACTTGACCAAGAGTTCTTTACCCTTTTAGGGTTTTAAAATGCGAAAATATTTGACTAATGCCCTTTTAAACTTTTTTACTTTTCTAGAGCAAAATGTCTAACTTGCGGCCATTTTCATTATGTTTTTTTTTTTTTTTTTTTTTTTTTTTTTTATGAACAAAGAAATCGGCCACAGTGGAGCCGATTTTTTGCCTGGGTCAAGAGGGGCCTGCAAGGTTGCAGACCCTATCCTCCCACCCCTTTGTTTCCCCGACCCCCAACCCTCCCTTATTAATTTCTCCAACGCCCCCCCTATTTGTTTTTTTAAATGTTATAAAATAAAATTAAAATTAAAATATAATATATTTAATTGTTATAATTTTTTTATTAAATTCTATAAACTTTTAATTTTTTTGAAAATAGAATGTTTATATTTAAATTTTTAAATTTTTGCTATTTTTCAAGCTTATATTTAGGAAAGAAAATTAATTTAATTTTTTTTTTAAATTCATTACATTTAATCATTTTTTGTATAATACATTTAATAAAATATTTTTTTAATTTATAAGTAAATTTTAATTTTTAAAGAATACAGTTTGCATCATATTTTTTTTTAAGAGACCTGTATTCAAATTTTAGCGCATATATGGTACCCTATTTGTGTCCAAAATTGATCAAATTAATTTATTTTAAAAAAATTAATTGTATTTTTATAAGAATTAAATATATTAGATTTTAATTTAAATCTTATTTTATAAGGTTAAAAAACTAGGGGGCGAGAGTTTAGGAAAATTAATGGGTGGAATGGAGGGGGGGGGGGGGGTTGGGAAAATTAAGGGGTTGGGGGAAGGGGGTCAACAACTTTGTTTGTCACCATGCAAGAAACGAGACACATTGTGGTCGATTTTTTTCTTAATAATAAAAACAAAAATCAAACATAATGAAAACAGCCGCAAGTCGGGAGTTTTGTTCTAGAAAAGTAAAAAAGTTTAAAGTGGACATTATTTAGAGTTTTTTGCAAGTTTAAAACCCTAAAAATATGAAGAACTCCTTGGCTAGCGTTGTGACCGCAGCCCCATAAGGCTCCGATGGTGACGCTCTCAAATCGTGATTGCCCAATCGGGAGAGAAAGCACGGAATCATGAACAATATCATCAAAATGATATCTCAAGAAGCTTATGCAGGAGTCCTTCAGACTTGTGAGGTACAACAAAAAGCCGACGATCAGGTCGAGGGATATCCAGATGGCGGTGAGATTCGTGCTCCTCGGTGAACTGGCCAAGCACACCTTGTCGGAGGGAACAAAAGCTGTGACGAAATTCACAAGTTCTTGAATATGTTTGGTAATTTGATTTGCTTGATCTAGTGCTTCAATTTAGGATTTAATTGAAGATCAATCAAAACCTTAAAATTATGTATCTAGAACCAATCAATTGGGTCAGAAATCTAAAATAATTTTTTTCCCTATAAAAATATTAATTTATATGAATTTTCTGGGTAATAACTTATTGGGTCTAACTTGAACATATCCCCATTCTTCTGAACTATCTTGGGTTATTGAAGTTATTATTGTTCTTCCATGAAAAAATAGAAATAAGCACAGAACACGTAAAACAAGAAAAACATGGTTGGTCTTTTATCAATCTCAATTTCAAAAAGAAAAATAATTAAAAAAGAAAAAGAAAAAGAAGAGAAAAACAGACCAAATGCCCCCTCCTCATATTGCAAAGTACATAGCTACCAACAAAATGAGTGTGTGAGATAGAGAAAGGATCCTTATATAATTAAATGAGGGTGTGGTATTGGTGGCTTGGTTGATCACCTGATGGTGATTATCAATCATGGCAGTAGTGGTTGTTGATCGTCGAAGAAGAAGTAGAGAAGATGAAGGTGTATAATGGAATCTAGAAAAAGCACTTTCTACCCTTAAAGTTTGGGCTGAATTTTTAAATTGACCCATTAAATTAGTTTTAGGTAAAATGAAATATAGCGGTGCAAAGTATAATTAATTCGTATTGTTGAATTTAGACATGAAATAACTAAAATGCCCTTTCTTTTAACTTTGACTGTTAACATTGACCTAACATATTTGTCAATCGGGCCAATTGGAAACCAGAAATAAAATGTCAGAGGCCCAATGTGTTTATACTCAAGTACTGGGGGCCAAAGGAACACCGAGTGTATTTGTGAGGGACCAAAAGGATCATTAATCCTTCCCTTTAATTTTTTAAGTTCTATCCAATGAATTTGGAATTTCCTTTTGCAGCTATGTACTAGATTTTTTTATAACAAGAATCCTCAAAGAATTTTTATATTCAAAACAAGGGATTTATTCATAATTTTTTTTTCCTAACTACCTGTTTTACTTTCCAAAATGAACATCTTAATAATGAGATTTCCAAATTGTTTTCACTATCCAAGAGGATTTATTCATTATAAGGTCTGCCAAAAAAAAAAAAAAAATACTACTTTTCTACTTAAAGGGAACTTCGTAAAAGGATTTTCATAAAATATATTTTTCTTATTTCGAAAAAAGAATCTTTGCAATAAGGAGCCTCCAAAATATTTTTACTTCTAGAAAAAGAATTTCTTCGTAATAAAATTTTCCTAAATATTTTACTTACTTTCCAAATGGATGTCATCATAAAAAGGATCTTCCAAAAAAAAAATTATTTTTTTCTAAAAGGATCTTCTTCATAATAAGGATTAAAAAAAATATTTTCTTTACTTTCTTTAAAAAAAAAAAAAAAAAAAAACAGATTTCTTAGTAATAAGGATCTAAAAAATTAAAAAGATTATTGTATAATAAGGATCCCAAAAAATATTTTTATTTAAGTATTTTGCTTTTTAATTTTTTTCTCCTCATTCTCATTTTCACTAAGGACTGTCTATATGCATTTAATATTTCAATTGCCAAACTAGCTTAACTATAAAAAAATCAACCCCTAGATCTAAACTTGTTGATTTTATTCGTAATCGATTAGTAGTCCAAACACAAGTAAATAGAATATCATTTTTAACTAAACTAAAACCTACTTATTTTAATTTAAAATATTATTTAGACAAACTGACCCTCGAACTTTAAGACTTCTATGGCTAGGGTAATATTTTCAAGTCAAATTTGGGTCATTAATAAAATAAAAAAGTATTTTCAAAATCCCGGTGACCTAATACAACATTTGAATGCAATGTTAGGTGGCGATTATTTTTATTTTTTTTTTTCCAAAAAACAATCAACCATAAACCTTGTTTTCAAAAACCGGCACCTAGAAAAATCTCAAAATCTATTTTCGTAAAATATTTCCAAATAAGTTTATCCAAATTCATTTTAAAAAATGAAGAATTCCGGGGTGCGCCAATATCCTTGATGGAGCTTTCTATTATATATTGCATTTTTACCGCTCACAATCATTAGATGAATTACAATTAAAATATGATAAAAAGACCCAAATCGAACTTCAACAATTCATTCCTTCAACTATATACACCAATTGTAAAGGGTTTGCATACACCTATTTATCATATAATTCGGTTTTTATATTTTTAATTTTTTGTATTCTTGTTTTTGGATTCGATTTAATTTTTTGTTTTCTGTAAAGTAAATAAAAAAATAAAACAAACAAAATAAATATAGAGAACAGAATAATATATATAGGCAAAACAAGAGGACGAGAGATAGAATAAAAAAATAAGATGTAGCAGACAAAAACAATTATCTTTTGAAGTTGCAAGGTTAAAGAGAATTCTTATAGTTTTGTTTTGATATTTTTTTTTTCCCTTTTTAGTCTTAATTTTTTAGTTTTACTTTTATTTTTATTTTTTTTTATTTTATAATTTTGTTTTCCAGTTTTTAGGTTTGACATTTTATTTTTCTCTATAAATTATATATAAAACAAATGAAACAAACAAAATAAAAATAGATAAGGTCTTTTGAAAATCAGGAGGATGAGTGACAGAAATAAAAAATAAAAATAAAACAAAAATTATAATATGAAAAACAAAACAAAACAAAACAAAAAGGTCTTTTGAAGTTGCAAGGTTAATTTTGTTAAACGAGTATGGTGTTTGTAAATTCTTGTACTTTTTTAATCTATTTAGTAACGGGTGTAAACTCAAGTATTAAAAATAGAGACAAAAGGGCTGCCCATTTAATTATTCCATCCATTGCTCCATATTACATAGTGACAATATTGTTTAAACTCAATTAAATTTTTTTGAAATTTTAACTTTTTGAATTATTTCAAAGTAAATACTTAGATATACTAATTATTATTACACATTAATCTTCAGATTTGAAAATCATGTGCAATTTTCCCAATAAATCTAATGTAGTGTAGAATCCTATCATGATTTCATGTATTTAATGAAAAGTATTATAGAGAGTTACAACAGTGTTATCTATTTAATTAATTAAAAAATAAAGTTAAAAAAGTATTTTTGTGCTTATATCATTCTTTTCAAATATGGCATGCATTTGGGATTATTATACATGATTCGCAAAATATTGGCCATATATATATTATATATGAGTCTCAACTAATTCATAGCATCACAAAATTGATACATACAGTGGGTATATAATAAAGATGTCTAGCAATATTTATTCTCGTGTTCCTTTGGAAGAAGAAGTATGTTGGTTTAATACCCAACCTAATTTGTTTTGTCTTTTTTAATATTTAATGTTATTAATTTTTTGTTTTTTTATGATGATACCAGTGGACTGACATTGATTTCTACCTTCCGGCATCATCAACATAGACAATACAGAAATCAGACATCTTACCAAATACTTTGTCTCAGGTCTGTCTCCATTTGAAAAGTTGTGTAGTCGTGCTCCCAATTATTCTTCCTTAAGAGTATTTGGATTTACTTGTTATGTACTTCGACCGAAAGTAAAGCGTAGTAAATTATCTTCTCATTCTACCATTTGTGTCTTCTTTGACTCTGGTGAAGGCCCAAAGAGAAATCGTTATTTTGATCTAGTTGCACAAAAACTCTATGTATCGCATCATGTTGTATTTCTTGAGCATATATATTTTTTCTCTATTCCAACTGGTATACACAACTTGACTAAATTTGATCTTATTTTCATTGATCATTTATCTAATGACACAAATAGTTTATCTTCTCAAAACCCATGCACTACAGATATTGACCTATCTCATGTGTCTTGACCTCATGTTCACACTGATAGTTTTACAGGTACTGATACTTCTAGCGTTCCCTCGTCTCTGACGGCCTACCAAGAATCTTCTAAGATTATGTATCCTCCTCCTCCTCGCTATCCTCAAAGCATTCATAAGTCCACTCATATACTAGATTTTTTTTACTCTCTCTATTCAAATTCTTTTGCTTCATTTTCAACCTCTATTTACTGTATCTCTGAACCTTTATTCTATAAAGAGGCAACACTTGATCCTCTTTGGTAAGAAGATGTTGTTAAGGAACTATTTGCTTTACACAAGACGAATACATTACCGTTACCTCCTAGTAAAAGACTAATTGGTTCTTGTTGGGTCTACAAAATTAAAAAGTCTGATGGTTCAGTTGAGTGGTACAAACCTCGTTTGGTTTCCAAGGAATTTTCTCAGTAATATGGCATGGATTGTGAGGCGACTTTTGCTCTAGTTGAAAAAATAACAACTGGTCGTACTCTTTTTACCGTTGTATTTGTTTGTCAATGGCATATTTCTCCGATGGATTTTAAAAATGACTTCTTGAATGGCTATCTTCAAGAATAAATTTACATGACTCCTCCTCCGGCTATTGCTCATAAGTCTGGAGAAATTTGGAAACTCAAGGAAGATCTATATGGCCTTAAACAGGCCCCTCAAAAGTAAATATTTATTTAAACTAAGGTACCATCTATGGATGGGTGTCTTGGGGTAACATAACCGACCCCCGAACTTAAAGAAAACTTTGGTACAAGACCTTAATGAGTCAAAACACGGGCTATTTAAAAATAAAAAAAATAAATTTTTAAAATTTCCAACAATCTAGCACACCATTTAACCCATGCTAGGTGTCGACTTCATTTTCAACTCAAAATCCCACCCAAGGAAAGTTTTCAAAACCGACGCCTAGAAACCATTTTAAAAAATGAACAAATTTGGAGGACTTAGAGAGGGTGGAATAGAAACTTGTTTTATTTTCTTGTCGGTCTCTACTTCCTCTAGTTTTTTCTTAAACAAAATTATGGGCGTGTCACGATGTCTTTATGGAGAAGGGGATTTTGACATAGCCAAGGGTGCCTTCTCTGGTCCTACAGACTCGTGGTCATGAGGCAAATGGCAGTTCTTGGATGCACACCGCTTCGAAAATGCCACACGAGTATCGTGATCTTGGGGTAGCTTCTTGGGCCCTACGGTTTGGAGATATGGTCTCTTTTGGGCAGAGGTCAATGGTAGGCATGCGAGGAAAAATTGTATGCACGACTAGAACTCACCCATCTAGTATTTCAAGAAATCAATCTGAGATGCCTACACAGCTCCCGCAGTCTATCCCATAAAAGCCCCAGAGTGCAGGGTAGATGGCCCTGCCTAATCTTGGGGGGTAGTTATCCTCGTTGGTGAGAGCGGAGGGGTATATATATATATATATATATATATATCGGCGTTAAGCAAGCCCGAGGTATGCCTAAAATGCTAACGCTTAGTATTCATTTATATACTTGACATATTTCTGTACTTTTTCTCTCCGAGCTCTTACTCTTACGCCGAAGGAGCTCCGTCGAAACAACTCTTGGTCATGCCTTGTGCAGGTACAGATCCCTAAGGAGCACCACTCATGAATTCAACAAGTTAACCCTCCAGGTTGACCATGCCAGCTCATTTCAGAAATTTTCAACTCCATCTCCAAATCAACAACTCCAACTCTAGTAGTGGGACCGACCAGTTCCTTATTGGACCATACTTTAGGTGTGTACTAAATTTATACGACAACAATTTAGTGCCGTCTGTGGGAACCGTGCAAAAAGCCTTCTCCTCATTATTTCTCTCTACTAAGTTGAGCCTGGGTAATCACAAGGTCTAGTTAGACAAATAAAAACAAATTAAGCAAGCAGCACACTAGAGATTTATACTGGTTCACCAAGTAACTCTTGCCTAATCCAGTCCCCCGAACTCCACGGAGGTCTCACCCACTAAAACCAAGATTCCTTTAAAGGCAGGAACCAAACCCGCACACCGATTCTTTTACAGGCTCAAAATCGACCTTTACAATTTCATTTTCTCAAGATAAGGAAGAACTTCTACTTTTTACAGGTTAAAGAATAACCTAATTCTTTTTAACACTAAGGCTCAAGAATCACAACCTTAACAAAACACTCCAAATATCATTTTACCGCAAATAATTCTTTTTTAACACGAAATTCTCCATTAGGGCAATGATCTCCATAATTACTAGCTATTAAAGTTTTCAAGTTTTGATGAATAACATAAAGCAAATTGGCTTTTCTTAAATTACTTGTTCTGATATCAATAAAGGATTCATTTATATAAGGGATTTTAGAATATACAAGGTTTACATCCATCATTCTTTCCATTCCTTTAATCGCAAAGGTTATCTGGTCATAAAAATTATAAACATCATCTTTTGTTCTGATAATCAGTTCATCAAAAGCAAGCATAAACTTATTTAGAAAAACTTGGTCATTCATGATTATCTTTTTATAGAGTTATCAGTTTCTATAATCTCAAGCAAGTATTTACAAATTTTATTTAGAATTTCTATCTTTCTATCATCGCTTCTTTTTTCATTATTATCTCTCTGTATCTAAGCATAGGCTATTTCGATATTAGGGGAAAGTTGTATTAAAGGTTTTTCAGCAACAAAGGTAAGATAGGGACGTTGTAAGGCTTCAATTTCTTCATGAAACTTAATAATATTTTCAAGCGTACCTAGTTCAATACTTTCAAAAGCAGGTATGAACTTTTTCAAAAATTCTTTTTTATTCATGTGGAGAGATTTTTTGGTAGAGAAGGGGTGTTTGTTAGAAAAAGACAGAGTACTTGTTTACAAATATCATGATAAAATATTTAGGCTTCGTGATATGTATACCATTTCCTTATCAAGCTTTACCTTATACCTGTTGGGGGTCCATCACGTCTTCTTTTAGAACCAACGACCGTAGCCTCCAAAGGCTGATTCAGTGTCAATCCGAGGTGCCCAAAATGCCTAACACCGGCAAACAGGGCTGAAGGACTCCAGACACAATCGTTCCAGGCTCTAATAGAAAATAGGCTAGGATTCTTATAGGTGATGTGGGTAAATATGCTAGGAAATCGTAACACATATTTTTGAAACACTAAACACTTTATTTCATAATATATGGCAAAATTTTCTCTTGAGAGGGGTTTACCGACACATTTCTTACAAGAAATTCAATGGTAGATTGTTATACTCTACCAAACTCAAAGGTTTAGGTCCGTTTATATAGGCACGGATCTCAAATTACATTTAAAAAATAGAAAATAAGTGATAAGGTTTAGTACAACCTTTATCAAAAGCGGATGCAATTTTTCAAAAGGTAAATAGTGAAGTACAATTTTTTCAAAAAGTGAATAGTAGCACAGTGTTGGAACAGTAGCAGCACAGTGTCGGAACAGTGGCGCCGACGCATTTGGACAAGCATAGTGACATCCCTCGTGAATGAATAGTTACTGATGTGTAGGTCCTCTTTTTTGTCAGATCGGTTTGTTTTAGCACCCAACACTTATCACGGGAATCTACATTGTGACGTTCTATAGTACTAACACTTCTTCATCACTTTCACCAGAAATCTCTGCCCAGGAGAATTTTTTTTCAACAATTTCCTTGCAATAGTGACATGTTCCTTCAGGGTGTTTGAGCATTTGGCAAGTTAATTTTTTAACAGTTGGGCTTGCCAAAAACTTCACCATTTGTATCATTTCTTGCCATTTTATAGCGGAGGTCTTTGCGGCACCATAAAATTGGCTGTACTCAGTGGTTAAAATTAGCAGGTTATCAGTACTCATAGGATAGACGTACCCTTTGTCCCATTCGATGAATTTCTTTAGTTTTTTCTCCAAAACATAGAAACCTAAAGCTCTTCTTGTAGCAATAAAATGTTCAAGTTTATCATCTTCTAAGAGCTCTAGCGTCTCTTTAAACACTTGATTAGGGTTATATTCTGGGATCAGGTTAGCCCAATTTTTGATAGTTAGACAATATGATAGGCGTCATGTCCCTTCTCGGGAGCAGCACTAAAGCATTTTATTAGCACAGTATGTTGGTTTCTTTGATCTTGGAAGCTCTTGATAGCTTCTTGCACCCTTTTTGGCAATCCTCTCTTAGCACTGGTTCTTGGGTCAGAGATAATAAAATCTAAATATCCAAAATTGAATATTTTTTCTATTTTGTCAGCAGAGGTTTTGGGCAAGCAGGCCATTCTAGGATATCTACCTTCATGAAAAGGGTAGATAGCAGAACTTTTATCTACTTTGACTTGATAAGCAAGCTTAAAATTTTCGATATACTTTTGATAAAAATTCTCATTTAGACATTTGAGCATGCTGTTTTTAGCTTTAGAGGAAGAAGAAGTTACTTCAACAAATTTCTTTTCTAGAACAATAGGACTTTGTGGAGGTCTAATAAAAGGGACAAATTTCTGAATAGGAGAGCTAGGAACCGTAAGGATTTCCTTTACTTTCTTCATTTGATCAACATATTGATTGGGAGAGCGGATAAGAGTAGCATTTTTCAGATCATCAATGATTTGGCTTATTGGATTTTTGGAATTTTCAGCATCGGTTTTTAGAGCATTAATTTTTGGAGTACTGGATGAACAATCATCATTTTTAACACTGGAGGCTTGGCCTTCCGTTTCTTTTTCTCTTTTAGCACTTTTGCTTTTGTGCAAATGGATCAGTTCCTCAACAGCACTTAAGAAATAGTGTCATTGCGAATAATATTTCTCAATTGATTCTACAGCACTTAAAGGGATCTCGATCGAGATCTCTTCAGCTTTCATGACCTTCCCCAGATAAAAAATCAGCAAGAATATTTTGTTTACCACTTCGATGAATAATATCAAAATTATAATGTTGGAAAAAAGTTTGCCACCCGTTCATTTTATTATATTCAGGACTAGTTGGTAACTTATTAAATATACATCCTTTAACTTGAGTATTATCTGTAACAACTGTAAATTTCTTAGGAATAAGGAAATATCTAAATTTTTCTATTCCCTTTTTTATAGAAATCAATTCTTTAAGATTGCTATGGTATCGTTGTTGCGTGTCAGTAAATGTCCCGCTGGTATATCTACAAATTTTTCCATTAGCAGTTTTTAGAATAGCACCCCAGTAGGCATTGGAACCATCTATTTCAGGAATTAAATCATCTTCATCAGAAGGTAGAGTTAATCTAGGAAAATAAGCAGTAAGATTTTTAATTTCTTTTATCTTATTTGAAAGTTCTTTTGTCCAATCGAATTTAACACCTTTTTTCAGTAATCTTTGAAAGGGTTGCCTATGCTTAGCTAGTCCTTCAATAAATGTTTCAGCATAGTTTAAAACTCCTAGAAATCTTTGAACTTGTTTTTTATCTTCCAGGTTATCAGGGAAAGTTGTAATTTTTTCACAGATATGAAGTTGCATTTCGATTCTTGTAGCATCTATTATTAATCCCAAAAATTTTATTTTATGTTTTCCTATTTCAGTTTTCTTTTTGGATAACAAGATTCCTCGTTCCCTGCATTGATCTACAAAAATATTAAGGTGTTTTAAATGATCTTTTTCGTTTTCTGAGAATATCAGTACATCGTCAACATAGACAATACATAAATCAGACATCTTACCAAATACTTTGTCTATCCTTCATTGGAATATTTGAGGAGTATTTTTTAATCCAAACGGCATAACTAGCCATTCATAATGGCCACTGGGTGTACTAAAATCAATTAATGGAACAGATTCTCTTGTTAATTTAATTTGCCAAAATCCACTTTTGCAGTCAAATTTTGAGAAAACCTTTTTGCCCTTGGTTCTATTAATTAAGCTTTCTTTATGAGGTAAAAAATATCCATCAAACTTAGACTTTTCATTGAGTTTTTTATAGTTTACCACTATTCTAGTTTTACCACGTTTTATTTCTGAATGATTCCTAACCATAAATGTAGGACTCGAGTGAGGACTTTTGCTTTCTTGTATTAGTCTTAGATTTAGCAATTCTTGGATTTGTGTGTCAAATTCTTTAATATCATTTTCAGAATATTGCATGGGTCTTACTCGTATTATATCGGTAGGGTTGATTAATTCTATGGTGGCATATATTTTATCAATGTCCCATAGAGCAGTTGGGTTTTCGCCAAAATTATTTGTGAGTTCTTCAAAAATGTCATTTGCACAGAGATAAATATCACCACGTTTTTGCGTATAAACGATGTTTATGTTGGTGAGGCGCGGTATTTTTATCCAGTGTGAGCAGGGTGTTAAAAATTCAACTATTTTTTTAGTAAAACAGGTTTTCTTGAAAAAGCTTAAGAAATTGTTTCCTAGCAGCATTAATACTCCCATTGTATTTTGTTGATATATTATTGGGATTCGGATATATCTATCGCCAAATAGTATTACGATGTTTGTAGCAATGATATTTAGGTCTAATGGTTTGCCTTCAAAGCCTTTGGCTTTTATTGTTAATTCCTTAGTCTTTTTCCACATCTTATAAGGTAACACGTTTTTATTCATTAAACAAATATCGGCACCTGTATCTAGAAGACATGGTATATAAGCGATGTCATTGTTAATAATAATTCCAATTTTAAAGAATATAGGATTTCTCGTATAATTCTTGGAGCATGTACTTCTTCGGTTGCTATAGTAAGCATAATTTTATTATAAGTAATTTTATAGGGGTAGTAGTAGTCAAGAAAGTTATTTCCCAGTAACAATTTCATTTTTTCGTCTTTATCCAAATGTATTGAGAACAACAATTCTTTGTTTCCAATGATTAAAGGAATATCAGCAGTATGTGTTATTGTATGCTTGAATCCGTTAAGATCTTTATAGACATAATCTTCTTTTAGCATATTTTTAGGTATTTCGTCAGATATCTTATAAGGAGATATATGACTGACAGATGCACCAGTATCTATTAGAGCCTCTACTTCTTTTAGATTATTTCCATTGAAATATTTTACTTTAATTTTGTAAACTGGAACATCAACTTTCTTTTTTATCATTCGTCTATCTATAAAACATTCTCCTATTTCTCCATCAGTTATCTTTAAAGAATAAATCATTTTAATTTTACCAAAGTTGTTAGTATCATCGAAATCAGGTAGTATTCTTCTGGTTTTTCCAGAGTTATTAACATTGGATAATCTAGCAATATTAAGATTAGGTTTTTTATTGATGTTCAATTTCCAATCAGTAGGCAAATCAATTTCTTGTACTAGATCAGGTATATAAATATTAGCAAATGGTTCAAATACTTTGTCAATTTTGATAAACTCATATTTCATGAATTTATCGCTATGGTGACTATTACTTAGAAAATAACCAACATGATATGTTATGGAATAAGAAAATCTTCCTTCTTCCATAAAATCCTTTCTAGCAAATTCATGAGCAAGACTAAATATTTCATTTATTCTTGGTTCATGTATGCTAACAGTATATTTTGGATATATTTTTATCCCTATTATCCCTTGACTAAGGTTTCCATGAACAAGGCCTAGTAGAGCATCCGTTCTATCAAATATTCTATTGTCTAGAACAACAGCTTTTATGGGGAAGTTAATCCCTTCTCTAAAGCAGGATTTAAAGATAATTTGTATTCCACCAATGTGTATATATCCAATTTTGTCTTTATCTTTTCTTAATTTTTCTAATTGTCTATTAATCATGTTTCTATTAATGAGTGGGATGTTAATTTTTCCTTTTGATTCCTCGGTATTAAGAGCGGCTTCGAATTGACATTCTCCGTAATAGCAAATATTTTTTCTATTAAATTTATCCAAAAAGTTTTTTCGAAATAACTCATTATTTCCAAAAGTTCCAATTTTACTAAGCAATTTTCGATTAATAACTGCTTCAGCTCTATAATCGCCTTTATTTTCATCAGAATCAACTGATATGTCAAGATCAGCACTCGTATTCATTTCCTGATTCATCACTAGTTTTTTCGAGATAGAAAAATTCTTCTTCAGTTTCAATATCAGAAATATTATTTGTTTCACTGATATCCGATTCATCTTGTTTTAGGAACATTTTTATTTTAGCATTTTGTTTATTTTTTATATTAGGACATTCATTTGCATAATGACCTATTTCTTTGCATGCCCAGCATTTACAGTTTTTTGTTGTTTTTTCTTGAGTAGTTTTTATTCCTAGCCGAGATTTAGGGTTTTTATTAAATCTTCTTTTAAGGAATCTTTTTTATTTAAAATGAGCCTTTGGTCTAAAGTTTCTTTTAAATGTCTTTTTAATTTGTATTTATTTCTTTTAAATAGCCTTTTATTTTACTTAGGAAGTATATCAGCACATCCAAATTGTTTAGGAGCTTCAGATTGATTGTCACAGCAGAGTCCTAGTTGATGGTCTTTTCTATATAATTCAGTATTTTTAGCAGCAGCACACCACATGCCTATTTGTCTTTGGGCATATTCCATTCTTGTTCCTAAAGAGTCTTCCATTTGCCAGTTTGGTATGGACTTATAACTTATTATTAATTCTCTAGCATATTGAGCAGGTAATTTAGTAAAATACATATCCAAATAGACTTGTTGCTCATAGGTATTAAAATCAGCTTTGTAATAATGCTTCGCAAATTCATTAGTGTATACTTCAAAGTAACACATATTACAGATTCTCATATTTATTAAATGATTTATAACATTTATTCTATTTTTTCTTTTAACTTCTTCGGCATTTTTATCCCAGAATTGTCCTAAAAATTCTTTTCTAATAGCACTTTCAAACATTCCAATGACCTTTACAACATCACCGTCCTCACTAGCAGCATCAAGATTTGCAGTAAAAACCTCTGTTCTTATTCTATTTTTAACAGCAATTCCTAAATTAGTCCACCAATTACCAACATTTCCTAAGAAAGTCATTGGTATCCATTTTGAAAAAGGATCTTCAGTAATTTCTTCATGACCAAATACATTTCTGAATATGGCTATAGTGTAAAGAGATTTTACCCATTTAGTGATTACTTCTTCCATTAAGGAAAAGTTTCCCATATAGTTGTCTAGACTTAAATAAATTCCATTTTCAGAAATATTTTCTGTTTTGGGTATCCCAAATTTTTGTTTAAGCAATTCTCTATTTGCATCTGTTATTCCTCTTCTAGAGTCCCTAAAAGCAGGATTAGTGTTTATATTTTCAGGAAATGTTTCGTTCACCGATGGAGGAGTAAAGAACGAAGGGTCATTGAGAAAATCACTAGTTGTTCTCCTTTGAGGAGGTGGGGTAGTAGCACTGGTAGTAGCTGGTTGAGCAGACTGAGTTGTTTGTGTGCTTTGGCCGGAAGTAGTTGGGTCAACAGGTTGTCTAACACCACTAGTACTTGCCTCAGTGTTCATAAGAACATTTAGTTCTTATCCAGGAAGAATCACTACCTTAATCTCTTTACAGGAAGGGACTAAAATCCTGCTACCCTTAATTAAATATCCCCAATGATATTTAATCCGTCACTACTCACCAATACAAAAATTGATAAGTAAATCTCACTCGGAGCTTCTACCACCACAGTCAAATAAAAACTCAATTAATATTCCAACTAGTGATAGAAATATGTGAGATACAGAAATATGATTTTAATATGAATATGGGTAGTAAATTGGAGCACGCAATCAGATTCAAGAAATTGTTTAAAAGAATATTTTCTTCAAAAATAAAAAATAATTTTTAAGATCAATTTGCAAAATAGAATAATAAATAATAAATAATATGGAAAGATATCACCCAGAATCCACAGAAATAATTATTAGAACAATATAACTTCAAATCTGGTATTAGCAAGAATAGATCGCAGTTGATCATCAGAATCACTCTTAGAATAGCTAACAGTATTGTAGAATGATAACTCTTATAAAATCTCTCTCAAAATGATATAAATTGATTTTCTCTCAGAATGATTAACCTTTCTTAGAAAATTCGCAGGTCTATATAAAGGCATATGTAATCAGCCTCCTAACGGCTATTTTACAAGTGTCATGATAGTAAAATACTCTTATAGACCCCTTATAACATAAGGACTTCATTTAGATTCAATTTCACTTAATAAAAACTTTTAAAACTCTCAATTAAATCTCCAATGTATTTCTCAACCAAAATAAATAAGTGTAGAATCCATTTTAATTATCAAATTGAGAAACATTAATATTTAATGAATCATATTGAAAGAATTTAATTAGTATATGAACCATATCTTAAATATTAAGAATATCCTCAAAATCTCTCTCAAATCCTAACAAAAAACGTCTACTTTTAGATTTAAAATCGGATCAAACAATATCCTAAAACAGCACACTGGTCAACTGCCTAGTCGACTGCCAAAAGCCAAACCATTGCCACAGCGAGCATAAGTTGACTGTTCGGTCGACTCGCAGATTCAAAGAGTTAGTCATGCTTTCACAGGTCGACCGCTCGGTCGACTTGCAGATTCAGAGAGTTTAGATGTTTTCATAGGTCGACCGGTTGGTCGATTCTTCAAATTCAGGATGTTTCATCTTCCTTCTTCGGTTGACTCCTCAGTCGACTGCCTCCTTTTGAATCACTTTTTTGATCTCGTTTTTAACCTACTTTCTTTTATGATTTAGCCCCCTTTATCTATTTTTATCTTTAAATAAGCTCCATTAATATTCTTATATTCCATTTTAGTCATTCAAAAATATTTCTTTTTAATTCACATAAGAGCAAATAAATGTACTTAACAAAAACACACATTAAAGATAAGATTCATTATGTGTCATGTGTGTGTTCCTAAATGGGATATTAAGAGTTAATATTTACCTGAGTTACTTTCCCTAATTTCTTCAAACTCTTAATACCTCTTCATCATCTTGATATCTTCATTAAGCATCCATTCCATTTGACATCTTCATTTAGCATCCATTTAATTTGACATCTTCATTACAGGAACTTTAAATCACTGAAAGACTTGATCAAACATTAGTTCCACCAAAACATCAATACTTAATTGTTCATTAAAATTTTGGGATCAACACCCAAGAATCGGTTCAACTTTGCAGAAAACTAGTCTAAAAAGGCCTAAACTGGTCCAAAAAAAATCACCACAGAGAACCGATGACATGGTAGAAGGGACAGACTAGGTACTGATATGGCAAAGTTAACAATTAATGTGGCAGTTAATGACTGACGTAGGATTGATGTGGCAATGAATGGATGTTGACGTGGGCATTGAATGGGCACCGACTAGGCAGGGATTAGGGCTGACGTGGTAGGGAAAATTGCCAAACAAATGGCGACAATGCATGGATCGAAGATCAGAGAACAACAGTGTATTCTTTTGGCTCTTGTGGGTACGTGAGTAATCAAATCAAGAGCTTTTTGTGTATTTAGAATTCTCTCATTGATACGGTTCCGATGATATGTTTTTTGATGGATTTGGAGCCCTAGTTGAGGCGGTAGAGCCAAAAATCAATGACGATTTGGTGGTGGTGTTGCTGCTAGCATTGGCGATGCATGAGGGAGCATCAAAGCTCTATTGGCAGTGGTTTTGATGGCGTTGTGATAATCGCTTCGAGACGAAAGTGTTGATGCGATAAGAGATGATTTCAGAATAATGGTAGGATCAAAGCAGTCAACAGATGTAACGGCGTGGCGAAAGGCTTAGAGTTAGGGTCTCCAAAATTTTAACAAGAATAGGGTCAGGAAACGTTGGCTTTTGATACCATGTTAGAATAATTGAGAAGTGAAATGATAAACATGTAAATATTGTATTGATGGTTAGGAAAACAATATATGTTACAGAGATATACAATAGGAGTATTTATAGGAGAAGTGAATAACCTTAGGGTTAGGGTTTCGACCTGATGGGCCAAACTCACATATTACATTAATAGTTTCATAGGTTAAGCAAATGAAACAAAGAACAATACACATATACTAAGACCAAAAATTCCGGTAGGATGGGTATGATAATAGCTACATGTAGTTTCAGTGCGAAAGATGTAGTATCCACGCACACATGTCACATATGTGATCTAAAATTGATGGACAAATTAAGTTCAAAACATATATGAGAGCTAAAATATCATGCAAAAAAAATAATCCAGGGATAATTGTTCCTTTTTGTACACTTCAATTATTACAACCCAAATTCATGTTCGACCTAAGGATTACAATGTTTCATCAGAAAAACATCTAAAGATCGTTTAGAGGATGTGGATTGAATGACATGTAGGGGTGTCAATATGTTGATAGCTCTCCGACTGAAGCTTGCACATTATCGAACCTCTCATCCATATTCTACACATGTGAGGAAATTGAATCTTCATAGAAGTCTTGATTAATAACATCAAGTCTTCCTACAATGCCTCCCATGCCACATCCATTCGAAGCACCATTCAGTCCATCTTATCGATTCTTTGAGTCATGTAAGCTCAGAGATCAACATCGTCTTCATTTTCTTCTTATTCTCCCTTTCCTTTTGCATTAATTTCTTTTTCTACCTTTTCTTTCCCTTTTCTTGATTGGGTAGAAGACCTTTCTCTTTATTCACCCTTTTTGAACCACACCCCATTTACTAGATGGTATCTCATGAGTGGTAGTAAGAGAGGAGAGATTTTGTCAGAGTCCAGGACAATGGAGAAAGTATTTTCTATAAATATGGGGATCCTAAAATATTGAGAAACACGGGTGAGAACATCCTGTAAAGGAGTATGCCACCACAGGTTCCTAGTTGATGTGCCAGAATGTTGAACATGAGTAAGGAAAGATCAATTTGGACACCAAATATGAGGCAATTGATGATATAGTTGTCGAAATGAGTGAATGAGGCATGGTACTTGCTTTCGGTACAAGAGCATGGTTAATGATGGCAAGTAATACGATGAGTCAGCGATAAGTTTCCTACTACATGAGGCCTATTTCAATAGAGAATTTCAGAGTAGCATATTAATTGTAGTTTGCAAATTGGTTAAGCGATGTGGTGGTTTGTTGTGGAGCAATCTTTCCATGTGGAGCCTTACGAATCTTGGCCAGTAGTTATTTGGGGAGATAAATTTCCTAGTGCCATACTCTTTCGAGCCAATGGCCTAACATTGTTAGTGCAATACTCTTTCGACAGCTCACAGGACCATCCCATACAATTTTCTGTTGAGCTTTTGAACCTAAGAAGGTGGAACGCCATTACAAATCGTCATTTTTTTTTTATAAAAGTAGTATAATCACGATTACCATGTTACAGGATTGTAGAGTAAATAGGAAATATGTGAAAGTAGACATTACCATCTTAAAATCACAATCTTACGAAGATAACAGCTATACTACCTTGAGGGCGAAATTCACAATGTTATGGCAAATTGTTTTTCCTGTTGAACTTCTGCCATAAGGCACGGAACGGCCAAGTAGACCATTAACAAATAATTTCCCACTATACTGAGTAGCAATGCCTCTCTCTGCTATCAAATCATCTTTTCAGTTCTTATCTTCCAACAAGCAAACTCAACAATCATCTTAACTTCAGCAAGCATTCAGATCAAATTCTTTCGTATCAAAAAAAAAAAATGCTTCAATAAAATATATATATATATATTTTTTACGTCGTGCACATTTTATCACTACAAGAAAAATGACTTTTAACTACTAAATTTGGCCACGAAATAAAAATTTCGTAGCTAAAAGTAAGTCTTCCCGCCAAAATACTTTTAGCGCAAATGTTATAGCTAAGAAATTGATTTCTAGCAAAAAATGGTTTTTTTAATTATTAGCTATGATGGATAATTTTTTTGTCGCCAACAAATTTGGCACTAATTCTTTAACAACGGGAAGCAATATCGCTACGAAAGATACTATAGTTAAAAATTAGTACTTTACACTACAAAATAATTGTGTGGAAACCAAAAATAAAAATGGGCGCTAAAAAATAGTTATTCCTTATGAACCATAGACACTGTTGTCAAATTTTAAAAAGATTTTTTTTTTTTATTAAAATTTATTCAATAGACATTTTGTAGGTAAAAGTTAGTTTTTCGCGACAAACATTAAAAGTTGTAGAGCAAAGTTGCATATTCTCCCTTATCCTCGTAATAGGCGGGATATTTTGCCTTCATAATAAGTGGGATGTGCTTCTCCTATCCTCATAGTAGAAGGGATGTTTATTTTTCTCCCATGTCGTCATAATAGGCGAAGGTGTGCTTCTATCCCACTCCCAAGACTCTCTCGACCCCCTAAAGGGGTTTCCACCTTTTCCATCCCAAAATACTCCAAAAAAGAGAAACAAAATAGAGAATAAAGAAAAAAGGAGAGAAAGGAAATAGGGCTTCCTCCCTAACCAAGTTCCTCCTAACCCACTCCCCAAACACACCGTTAGTCCTTAAACCAATTGGAAGAATGAAATTCAAAAAAAAAAAAAAGGCGTTTTCACAGGACCACTTAAAATGCAAGTTTACTTTTCTTGCATTTACTTTCAACAATTTACATTTCCCGTATTTTGCTTTCCAGCTATACGCCTTTTCGTGCTTTTATTTCCTATCATTTACTTTCTAATTCAATTTCGTTCCGCATTTTAAATTTTTGCAATTTACTTTTCAATTCTGTGCCTTTTCGCTATTTAAATTTTTGCAATTAACTTTTCTGCTTTGTGCCTTTCTGCACATTTAATTTCTATATTTGCTTTACAATTCTGCGTCTTTTGTTCTTTTTATTTTTATGATACTTTTCCTATTCTACGCTTTTCATCGCTTTAAATTTCTTGTAATTTTACTTTTGCATTTATTTACAGTTTTCATATAAAAAAAACAAATAAAAAATGTCTTAACTACAAAAAAAACATCAAGGGGAGAGTTACCCATATCTCACTTTAGGTTTCTCAACTTGGGTAAGACTTTAAATTGCAGATTGAGGGAGGTACTTCCCCCAGGCAATTATTTTAGTTAGGCTAAATTGCAAAACTAAACCATTGCATCTCATTTCCCATCAAAATTGTTTTTACTTTTCAAGCGGATTTCTTTATAACAAGGATCCTTAATTTTTTTTTTACTTTATTTAAGGAATTTATTCATAAAAAAATTGTCCTAAAAAATATTTTTACTTTTTAAGAGGATTTCTTCAACAAATATTCTAAACAATGTGTCCGGAATTTCTTCATAATTTTTTTTTTTCTAAAAATTTAATTTTATATTGCAAAGATATCTTTATAAAAAAGGATCGTCAAAGTATTTTTATTTGGAAAAGAAGATATTTGTTCATAATTTTTTTTTTCCTAAATTACTTGTTTTACGTTCCAAGAAGAACTTCTTCATAATAAGATTTTCAAACTCTTTCGACTTTCTGAGATGATTTCTTTATATCAAGGGCCCTTTAAAAAATTATTTTTCACTTAAAAGGGAACTTTTTCATAACATGATTTTTCTAAAATATATTTGTTCACATTTTGCAAAAAGATTTCTTCATAACAAGGGTCCTCACATATGCTTTTACTTTCAAAAAAAGAATTTATTCATAATAAGATTTTCGAAAACATTTTCCTTACTTTTCCGATGGATGTCTTCCTAAAAAGGATCTCCCAAAAATATATTCCACTCTACTTAAAAGGAACTTCATAATAAGAATTCCCAAAATATTTTTCTTACCCTCTTAAAAAATGAACAAAAACCAAATCTTCGTAGTAAAGATCTTAAAAAATAACAAGGTTTCTTGACAATAAGTAACTTTCTCAAAAAAATGGATATTTTCATAGTAATTAAGGATCTCATAAAACTTTTTAGTTTAAGTATATTTTACTTTTTACTTTTTTCTCCTTATTTCTGTCGAGGAATTTATTTATGCATATATATATTTTATTTTATTTTGCCAAAGTAAACTGAAAAAAAAAAAAAAAAAAAAAAAAAAACAAATCAACCCCCTAAAAGGCAATTTGTCGATTCCATTCATAGTTGGTAGGCAGTATAAAATGAGGACATTTTTTTTTTATTTTGGTTTTAAATTCTTTTTAATAAAAGGCAAGTAAAGGGAGTATCATTTTTAACTAAATTAAAAATATCATAGATTCTTTTTAATTTAAAAGGTTATTCAGACAAAGATATAATTTTCGGACGGGAGACTTGGAGTGCCTAACATCTTCTGCAAGCATAAGCAACCCCCAAACTTTAAGATTTCACTGGTTAGACTAAATTCTGAAAAATTTGATTCAGAGTCTATCTTTTGTATTTATCATATTTAATCATTTTTTATAATATATTTAAAGAAATATATTTCTTTAATTTATAAGTAAATTTTATATTTTAAAGAATATGGTTTGCATCGTATATTTATAAGTAAACTTCCATGGAAGCTTTCGTTGCGAAGCTTTTTGCAACAGTTTTGGTGGTGAAGGCCGTGTACGCCGAGATCCAAATGGCTCAGTTGCAGTACAACGTTAACGCAATTCAGACGGCGGATTGCGTTCTGGAAACCGAATCACCGGTGTTTTGTCTTCGAATCGTTCGTCCGCAGAGAAATTTTTGATGGGTTTAATCTTCCTGATTTCTCTTTGTCGAACGAGGCGTTGCCGGAGGATGGATTATGGCGCCGATTACACTTTTTCGAAGCTTTTAAAAGGTTGAAATCCATGGGTTCAATTTATTTCCTCCGGCAGAATAAAAATTCGGCATTCGGAAAGTTCTTGAAAATGAAATACCTCCGGTTGGTTCACCTGAAAATGGAGACTTGTTTTTCCGGCAACCTGAACCAGAGGAAGATGATCAGTTCCGGCGAATGGCCGAAGACGGCATTTTTCGCGGCGTTTGCGGAAATGGCGAGAAGGGTTTGGCTCCTCCACTACTTGGCCTTCTCCTTCAATCGAGAAGTCGACATTTTTCAAGTGAGAAAAGAGAAGGGAATGAGAGAAGATGAGGGAATGAGAAATAGAAAGAGAGAGAGAGAGAGAGAAGGAGGGAGGGAGGGAGGGAGGGAGAAGGGAGAAAGAGAGAGAATTGAGCAGGAGAGAGAGAGAAATGCAAGGAAAAAAAAAAAGAAAAAGGAAAAATCATTAAAAAAATAGAAAAAATGTGTAAAATGACAATTTTTCTCTCTTCTATTCTGTTAGTTTTAACTTTTTTTTTTTTTTTTTTTTTTTTACAGAATGATCAAATAAAAACATGCTAATACCTAAAGGGTTTAAAATGAAACCCTCAAATAGAGAGGGACCAATTAAAAAAATGTCAATACCTGAAGGGTTTAAAATGTAATTTCCCCTTAACTATAATGCGTTGAAGAGCAATTTTTGCACGTGGTGGAAAAGAGATGTTACAAGATTTGAAATTAACAAAAATGAACACTAACAATTATACGACCCAAATACCCACTTTTTATTCATACAAATAAAATCGAAGTAATTAATTTTAAAAAAAAAATACAAAAAAACACAGAATTTTTTAAATAGAATCTAAAATATATTGTAAGACCACTCAAAATATCCAACTACAATTTAATTTACATAAATATGTATCAAAATTGAAGAAAAAATTACAAAATTCTATCAAATTAAACTAATAGACATATTGGGAGACAATTATTTATAAATTAAATCAAATAAAAAATTGAAAAGAGCAATAATGTATTTCATCTTTCAAATAAAAACAAAAAATTAAAATAAAATAGGTTCTGGAGGGAAACAATCTTGAACATTCTGATACCAATTATTGAATTCCCAATCTGAGTTTCTTCCATTAATCTGAACAAGACTCATTTTTATTCTATTTAGAGGACAACTTTTATATATATATATATATATATATATATAACAGGGGGTGAACTACCCCTGTTACGAGGGTGGTTCACCCCCAATTGAGGGGGTGATCACCCCCATAATAGGGGGTGAAACACCCACTGTTATGGGGTTGAAAAGACCCCCGTAACAGGGGTAGTTCACCCCCTATTTTTCACAGAGGGTGAAACACCCCTTATTACGGGCTGATCACCTCCGTAACAAGGGGTAGAATGGGGTTTTTCACCCCTGCGAAAAACAGGGGGTGAAATACCCCCAGTTCTGGGGGTGAAAACACCCCCGTAACAGGGGTGCCACCCCCTTGTTACGGGGGTGATTCCACCCCCCGTAACAGGGGCCGAGAGAGAGAGAGAGAGAGAGAGAGAGAAGTCAAAAATAAAATAAAATATATATATTAAAAAGTGATTAAAAAAGATTAAAAAATAAAAAATGTAAAATGGCGATTTTGTCCTCAAAATTCTATTAGTTTTAACAGAATTTCAAATGGAATGATCGAATAAAAATGTGTTGATACTTAGAGGGTTTAAAATGAAACGCTCAAATAGAGAAGGACCATATCGAAAAATGCCAATATCTAGAGGGTTTAAGATGTAATTTTCCCTTGAATATAATATGAAAATAAAAGTTGTAGAATTAATTGATATTAATTCGATAAATTTAATGTACTTGATGTTAATTAAAAGTCTAAAACTTAAAATGACTAAAACATTGGGGATAAAAAAAATTATAAGTGGATGATCTACTAATTTCTCATTCAACAAAACTTTATAGTATATGTTATTTAGTTTATCATGGAAATAATGAAAGACAATAGAGCTATAGTGTTAAAATATTTTACCACCAATAATGTAATTTTTTTTTTTTTTTTTTTTTTTAACAATAACCTAGGCTCGTTTAACATTTTGAAACTTTACCTCATATATTCTTTGAGGTAAAAGACGCTCATTTTGAATTTCATTACTTACAACAAAACATTTTATTAACGTTTAGATGTTGACATTAAAAAACTTCATAAAATGCACGACTCAATCTCACCACTGTTAGACAGTGAGCATGTGCAAGAACCTATATATATTTTCTACAAGCCAAATTTATGATGAATAAAGTTATTGTTACAATTAAATTATACTAAGTACTATATTTTAATTTTATATTGAAAGACTATATTAGGAAAATAAATTATGGTTTGTCGGTGGTCATTTTAGGATTATCTGAATCGCATGCGTTTGAACATGGGCAAGACAAAAATGTGGATAATGAGTATACGACACAACTATATATAAATAAATATATAGTTTTATTATATAGCTATTCAACTGTGTCAAAGTCCAATACTTAATAATCAATATTAGTTTCTGAAATTTAAACAATATGTATGTATGTGTATACACACACACACACATAAATATATATAACAGCTTGATCAAATATAAATAATTTTACTATCTAGCAATCTGAATACGTAAAATAGTTTGTGATTAATTTCCCGTGTATCACATTATGCATCAAAACCATATTATCCATAGACCTACATTATATATGCACCCAAGCATGTAATTTAATAAATGAAATGATATGTTGAACTTTGAGACCTATGGGATTTTGTTTCGGTTTTATGATTGAATTTTAATTGCCATGCATCTACCTATATTAACTATATATAAATAAATATATAGTTTTGTTATATAGCTATTCAATTGTGTCAAACTCCAATATTTAATAATCAATATTAGTTTCTAACATTTAAAGAATATGTATGTATGTATGTATGTATGTATGTGTATATATATATATATATAAGCTTGATCGGATGTAAATAATTTTATTATGTAGCAATCTATATACGTAAAAGCGTTAGTGATTAATTTCCCGTGTATCACGTCATTCATCAAAACAATATCATCCATAGTCCTACATTATATATATGCACCCAAGCATTTAATTTAATAAATGAAATGATATGTTGAACTTTGAGACCTATGGGAATTTGTTTCGGTTTTATGATCAAATTTCAAGTGCCATGCATCTACCTATATTAACTATAATGCGTTGAAGAGCAAGTTTTGCACTTGGTGGAAAAGAGATGTTACAAGAGTTGAAATTAACAAAAATGAACACTAATAATTATACGACCCAAATCCCCACTTTTTAGTAATACAAATAAAATGGAAGTAATTAATTTTTAAAAAAATACAAAAAACACAGGATTTTTTTAAATAGAATCTAAAATATATTGTAAGACCGCTCAAAATATTCAACTGCAATTTAATTTAGAAAAATATGTATCAAAATTGAAGAAATAATTACAAAATTCTATCAAATTAAACTAAAATACATATTGGGAGACAATTGTTTATAAATTAAATCAAATAAAAAATTAAAAAGAACAACAATGTATTTTATCTTTCAAATAAAAACAAAAGATCAAAATAAAATAGGTTCTGGAGGGAAAAAATCTTGAACAGTCTGACACCAATTATTGAATTCCCAATCTGAGTTTCCTCCATTAATTTGAAGAAGACTCATTTTGTATTTAAATATATTGCATATTTGAAATCCCTTGAGTTCTCATTCGAAATGTTGATTTTGATTCCATTCCATTTTTCTTTGATCGTATTCTTATTGGTATTGGTTTACATTTCCTTGAAAGGAAATAGGCTTCTTCGTACCGTTTTAGCTAGCACAACGTGGAGTTGCTTGGTGGCTGAGATGTTCAGTCGACTCCCTCCCCCTTTGTGGGGGTACGGACAAAAGCCTTGTGTCGCAGAATGAACCGAGACTCCTTCTATGCCTATTTCCCTCGGAGCCCTATACCCTGCTGCGAGCCCAGGGCAAGCTCACCAGCTAGCAGGAGCCCGCTGCTCTATCCGTTAGACTGATTCAATGGAGAAAGAAATGCCCTTGAGGAGTGCTATCACATATAAATAATAGTATTTGGAGTGAATTTGAAGTTTAGAAAACTTTTCATAGTAATCGATCCACGCTTGATGAATATTGATTTTCTTAGAACAGGAGTCATACAAAACTAAATTGTCAAAAGTTCTCATGTGAAACTGATAATCATTCTAAAATCCATGAAATATATTAGCTTCTACACAATCTATAACTGCATGATTTTTTGTCCAAAACCCCTCTTGTCTCATTAACCATATATCCAACGTAGACATTCCGGAGAATTTCCAAAGGAATAGAGCGATGGATTCATTGCAAATGGCAAGATTGCCATGGTCTGTACTAGCATCAGCTGGTGGTGGTACTTCTCGGAACTCCTCATTGGCCATATCAAATGCCAAAATAGAAAGACCATTGTGGTCGCCGACTAATATCAACCAATAGTAAACTCCCTCGGCATAAGTATTCGACATGGATGGAATCAAGAAATGCATTGAAGGGAAATGAAACTTGAAGTGTCTCCATGAATCATGACCCTGTGTATACACTGAAACAAAGGCTTCATCATGGCGTTGGTTGTAAATTTCCCTATCGTCCCAAAAGAACAGAATTGAAACAACCTAGTACAAATTAGTCGAGGGATCCAACCCAAAACCAAAATTTGGACATGATGGATCCAAGTACGAGGCTACGTCATTACGGGGTGAAGGTATAGGGAGGGGCTTAAACTCTCTGGTCGCTGGATTCCACAATGCCAAGTGATATAAGTTGTTTTCAACACAAAATAATCCGTTTAAGGGACCGAAGATCCTTAAAGGAATACGAGGCATTTGTAGGTACTTTGGCTGTTTAAATATGACATTAGGAAGGGTTGGATCAGAGCAATGGACAATTGCATGTTTCATGGGAGTGTGTTGGGTAGCATATATGAGCATACATGCCTTATTTCTATTATCCTCGTAGTGTCGATGAACGAAAGCATTGCTTTTAATTAGTGAGTTCCAGAATTTACAAACACACTTAAATCGCAATAAGGATTTCACAGGAAGTATTAAAAGAATCTCCATTAACATATCTTCCGGAAGGTGGAAATCAATGTTAGTCCACTGGTATCATCATGAAAAAAATAAAAAATTAATAACATTAAATATATATATAAAAAAAAATAAAAAATAAAAAGATAAAACAAATTAGACTGAGTGTTAAAACAACATACTTCTTCTTCCAAAGGAACATGAGAATAAACATTGTTTGACATCATTGCTATGTACCCACTGTATGTATCAATTTTGTGATGCTATGGATCAGATGAGACTCATATATAGTATAATATATATGGCAAATATTTTGAAAATCATGTATAATAATCCCAAATGCATGCCATATTTGAAAGCATGATATAAGTAGAAAAAAAATTTATTAACTTTATTTTTTAATTAATTAAATGGATAGTACTGTTGTAGTTATCTATAATAGTTTTCATTAGATACATAAAATCACAATAGGATTCTACACTATATTAGATTTATTGGGGGAAATTGCGCATAATTTTCATATCTAAAGATTAATGTGTAATAATAATCAATATATCTAAGTATTTACTTCGAAATAATTCAAAAAGTTAAAATTTCAAAAAAAAAAAAAAAATTATTTGATTCTAAACAATATGTTACTATGTAATATGGAGCAATGGATGGAATAATCAAATGGGCAGCGCTTTTTATTTCTATTTTTAGTACTTAAGTTTACACCCATTACTAAACAAGTTAAAAAAGTAACAAAATTTACATATATCATATTTGGTTAACAAAATTAACCTTGCAACATCAAATGACCATTTTTTTCGGTTTTTTATATTTTATTTTATTTTATTTTATTTTTTATTCTATCACGAATCCTCCTGTTTTGTCAACATATAAATTTTTTATTTCCTTTCCTATTTTTTATTTTGTTTGTTTCATTTTTTTATATTTAATTTATAGATAAAAAAAAAAAAATCGAACCTGAAAACAAGAAAAAAAAAAAAAAAAAAAAAAAGTAAAACTAAAAAGGAAAAAAAATAAAATAAACTAAAAGAATTCTCTTTAACCTTGCAACTTCAAAAGACCATTTTCTTTGTCTTCTATATTTTATTTTGTTTTTATTCTATCTCTCATCCACTTGTTTTGCCTATATATATAATTTTTTATTTTGTTCTCTATTTTTAATTTATTTGTTTAATTTTTTATTTACTTTATAGAAAATGAAAAATTAAATCTAATCCAAAAACAAGAAAACAAAATTAGAAAATTTAAAAAATAAATTTGAGTAGTAAAATGAGATTTGAGTATTAAAGAATTTGACAACATTATTACATCGTGTTGTTACAACATATTAATGAGCTTGATTTTTTGTGTTAGTGGTGATAGTTGACTTTGTTAACATAAGAACAAATGATTTTAAAATCAGATCAGTGGATTACTAATGAATTATTTTTTTAATTATAATTTTTCCATTTTGACACTAAATTTGCATAAATTGCATAGTCCAAACATTGTTTAATAAATTTGGTAGATATATATGAATAAGGTCAAATATATATAAATTACAAACTTCATTGAGTAATTAAATTCGTACAATGAGTTAGATGATAAATAGATGTATGCCAACCCTTTAAAAATGTTGTTTATAATTGAAGGAATGAATTGTTGAAGTTCGATTGGGTCTTTTGATCATATTTTAATTGTAATTTATCTAATGACTGTGAGAGTTAAAAATGCAATATATCATAGTTTAAAAGCTCCATCAAATATATTGGCGCACCCCGAAATCAGTCATTTTTTTAAAAATGAATTTAGGTAAGCTTATTTTGAAATCTTTGACAAAAATAGCATCTGCGATTTTTCTAGGCGCCGGTTTTTGAAAACAAAGTTCATGATCGAATGTTTTTTTGGGAAAAAAAAATTTGTATCTAGCATTGCATTTAAATTGTGTGTTAGGTCACTGGGATTTTAAAAGTACTATTTTATTTTATTAATGACCCAAATTTGACTTGAAAATATTGCCCTTGCCAGAGAAATCTTAAAGTTTGAGGATCAGTTTGTCTAAATAATATTTTAAATTAAAATAAATCCAAATGGGATTTATTTTAGTTAAAAATGATAATCCCTTTACTTGCTTTTGGATTTCTAAACGATTACGAATAAAATCAACAAGTTTGGCCCCGGGGGTGTTTTATTTATTTATCTATTTTTTATTTTTTTTTTTATTTTTTTTTTTTTAAGATGCTACGGCAACTGAAATATTAAATGCATGCAGACATTCCTTGGACAAGTTAATGTCAAATTCATTGAAAAGAACTTAAGAAATTAAAGGAAATGATTAATGAACTTTTTGGTTCCTCACAAATGCGTTTGGTGTTCAATTGGCCCATGTATTTAAGTATAGATACATTGTTTCCCTGACATTTCATTTTTGGTTTCCAATTAGCCCAATTGACAAATATGTTAAGTCAACATTAACGGTCAATGTTATAATAAGGGCATTTTCGTTATTTCATGTCTACATTCAACTATATGAGTTAATTACGCTTTGCACCCCTATATTTCATTTTACCTAAAATTAATTTAATGGGTCAATTTAAAAAGTACCCAAACTTCAAGGGTAGAAAGTGTTTTTTCTAGATTCCATTACTATACCTTTGTCTTCTCCACTTCTTCTTCGACGATCAGCAGCCACCACTGTCACGATTGACAACCACCATTGGGTGATCAGCCAAGCCACCACTACTACACCCTTATCTAATTATATAAGGATCCTCTCTCTCTATCTCTCACACTCATTTTGCTGGTAGCTATGTACTTTGCAATATGAAGAGGGGCATTTTCTATATTTTTTTTTTTATTGAAATTGAGATTGATAAAAACACCAACCTTGTTCTTTCTAGGTTTATGTGTTGTGTGCTTACTTCCATTTTTACATGGAAGAACAATAACAGCTTCAATAATCCAAGACAGTTCAGAAGAATGGGGATATGTTCAAGTTTGACCGAGCAAGTTAATTACCCAGAAAATTCATATAAATTAATGTTTTTTACCCAAAAAATTCATATAAATTGATGTTTTTCTAGGAAAAAAAAAATTGTTTTGTATTTCTAACCAAATTGATTGGTTTTAGATACATAATTTTAAGATTCTGATTGATCTTCAATTAATTCCAAAAATGAAGCAGTAGATCAAACAAATCAAATTACCACACATATTCAAGAGCTTTTGAATTTCATCACAACTTTTGTTCCCTCCGACACGGCGTGCTTGGCCAGTTCACCGGGAGGCACCAATCTTACCGCCATCTAGATTTTCCTCGATCTGATCGTCGGCTACTTGTTGTACCTCACGAGTCTAGAGGACTCCTATGTAAGTCTCTTTAGATATCATTGATGGCATTGTTCACGATTCCCTAGTTCCACTCTCCATTGAACAATCACGACTCGAGAGCGCCGCTATCGGAGCATTATGGGGCTGTAGTCACAACACTAGCCAAGGTGTTATTCACTTTTTTAGGGTTTTAAAGTTGCAAAAATCTCTGAATAATGCCTCCTTTAAAGTTTTTCACTTTTCTAGAACAAAACGCCCGACTTGCAGTTGTTTTCATTTTTATTTTATTTTATTTTATTATTAAGAAAGAAATCGTCCAAACTGTGGCTCGTTTCTTGCATAGTGACAGACAAAGTCTCTTTCTCCCCTTTCCCAACCCCTTAATTTTATCAAACCCCCCCATTCTACCCACTAAGTTCCCCAACTTGTCCCATCCATTTTTTAATTCTTATAAAATAAGAATTAAATTAAAATCTAACATACTTAATTCTTATAAAAAAAATTAATTCGATCAATTTTAGACACAAATAGGGTACCCTATGTGCGCTAACTTCTTCGAGTGCTTCACCTCGCCGTTGCCGCCGCAATCGCCGTCTTCCTTCTCAAACTCATGACACTCGCTTTTGAGTCACAGCATTTGAGCTTTTCGTGGGGCATCGTGAAGCAGAAGCCATTATTGGAGATGGATTTGGAGAAGGTCTTGAAGTGGATGACCCCGCGAAAGGTTTTTGCCAGTTTACTTCTTGCCGGAGCTAAACTAGGTCTGATGGAATCAATGGATTTTGAAGTGGGAAATCAGAGAAAAACGGTGGAAGTTCTGATTTTCATGAAATCGAAGAGAGAGCCCTTCAACAGGGGGTAAACCACCCCTGTTTTGGGGGTATTTTTACCCATGCAACATGGGGTGTTTTCACTCCCTGTTTCATGGAGGTGAAACCACCCACATGCAACAAGGGGTACAACAGGGGGTGAAAACACCCTCTATTTCGGGGTGGTTCACACCGTTTGTTATGGGGGGTGGTTCCACCCCGAAACAAGGGGTGAACCACCCCTATTTCGGGGGTGATTCCACCCCCTATTGCCACCCCCCCATAACAGGGGGGTAGTTCCGCTCGGCGGGAAAAATGAGGAATAGAGAGAGAGAGAGGGGAAAGAAGGAAGAGAGAGAGAGAGAGAAAGAGAAGAAAAGAAGAAAAGATAGAGTGTCTTGAGCGGGAGAGAGAGATGGGTCAAAGAAAAAAAATTAAAAATGAAATACTATAAAATTACGATTTTGCCCTCACAATTCTATTAGTTTGGATGATTTTTATGACAGAATGACCAAATAAAAACGTGCTGATATATAGAGGATTTAAAATGAAACGTTTAAATGAAGAAGGACCAATTAGAAAAGTGTCAATACCTAGAGGGTTTAAAATATAATTTTCCCTATAGTTAATATGGGTAGACGCATGGCACTTGAAATTTGATTATAAAACCGAAACAAAATCCCATAGGTCTCAAAGTTCAATCATTTCATTTATTAAATTACATGCTTGGGTGCATATATAATGTAGGTCTATGGATAATATGGTTTTGATGCATGGCGTGATACACTAAAATTAATCACTAACTCTTTTATGTATTCAAATTGCCACATAATAAGATTATTTATATCCAATCAAGCTTATATATGTATATATATATACAAAATGTTTAAATGTTAGAAACTAATATCGATTATTAAATATTAGAGTTTGACACAATTGAATAGCTATATAATAAAACTATATATTTATTTATATATAGTTGTGTCGTATACTCATTATTCACATTTTAGTCTTGCCCATGTTCAAAAGCATGCGATAAAAGATAGTCCTAAAATGACCACCGACAAACCATAATTTATTTTCCTAATATAGTCTTTCAATATAAAATTTAATTAAATCATAGATAAAATTGAAAATACAAATATTGAGGGATAGGGGAAGGGGGATGTGGTGTTGGGTGGAGAGGGTGAGGGATGAGGGTTGCAAAAAGCAACCCCCATTTTCCGGTGGCAGGGTTTTCAAAGTCAGCCATTATACGGCCCTTAATATATATATATATATATATGTGTGTGTGTGTTGAATATATCCGTGAGGCCCTATTAACTCTAATTTGGGATTAAGGTGTAAAAGAGCTCTAGTAAGGTAAAATCAACACTTTTGAGCTGTAAAAGTGTAAATAACTCATTTTTAACTGTTGCACTTAAATATAAAGCACAAGGAAAGTAAGTTGTGACAAAAATATCATAGGGGTGCAAAGTTCAGTTACACCAAACTACAGGGATACAAAGTTATATCAACTTTATTTTTTTAGGCCAAATTATCTTTTAGACCCTCTACTATTGACACGTTTCTATGTAGTCCAATTTTTTTTTTATATTTTTAATTCAATTTAAACCCTCTAAGTATGTAACCAATTTTAATTGATTCTTCCGTTAATTTTCAATTCAAACTAATAGAAATATTGTCACGTGCATTACACATGCTATTTTTTAAGGGTATAATAATATTTTTAATGCCTTTTTATTTTATTTATATTTATATTTTATTTTTTCATCTCACTTCATCTCTCGCTACATTATCTTCTTTCATAGATCCATCAATGGAAATTATGACTTGTGTGTGTTTTCTCTTTCCCTATCTTTCAGTTGCTTTCTCTTCCCCTCTCTATTTGTTTCTCTCTCCCTCGTCTCTCTATTACTCTCTCGTCTAGCAATATCCATGAATGGAAAAGGGTTAAAAAAAATATTTTTCTTGCAGCGTTTTACTAGTAACACCGAGCTTTCGAAAATTATGCAGATGTGTATGGATTTGTTTTTAGAGATACTGGTCTTCAAACAGTACAATCTTTGTACTTATGGACCATTAAATATACCTAGTCAGATAGGTTGAAGAACAATAAACTGTTTAGAGGAACCTTGTACCGTCGGAGGTGGGGGAGAAGCTTCTGCTTGAAGGATTAGGGCTCAATTGAACTCTATTATGTAAAATATCAGGTGTTTCATTACTTTATGCTGAAATCTTAATCGGAATTGGGGTGTGCCTAGACCTAATCCTTTATTTTGTTGTTTAGTCATAATTTATGTGCAAAAATCCCATGGCGAGAAACAAATAAAGAGGTGAGAGAAAGCAACAAAGGATCAGGGAAAGAGAAAACACTCACAATTCATCATTTCCATTGATGGGTCTTAGAAAGAAGAGCGTAGGGAGAGAGATGAAGTGAGATGTAAAAATAATAAATAAATAAATCATAAAAAAACTTTTATGCCTCTCAAAAAATAACATACGCAATACACATGATGGTGTTTCTGTTAGTTTTAATGAAAAAATTAACGGAGAGACCAATTAAAACAGATTACATATTTAGAGGATTTAAACTGAAATGATAAAATTTATTAGACTGCATGCATAGAAAACTTGTCAATAATTAGAGCATCTAAAAAGTAATTTACTTTATTTATTTATTTATTATTTTTTAACAATAAATAAGGTAAGATACTACAGGAACATAATAAGGATAATAAAGTCGTGTTTGGGTTAGGGATTTGGAGGAGGAATTTCATTTGATGAAGAGATTTCAAAATTATTTTTCAACAAATCTTTTTTTTTTTTTTTGGTATTGAATAGGATGGATTTGTAAAATCCATCAAGTGTCAAATTTAGGTGAAAGGAAGGATTTAGAAATTCTTTTGAAATAGGTTAAATTTGACAAATCTACCCAAAAGAGGATTTGGAAAATCAATCATCAATCATCTTCGTCTTTGCAACAACGACAATCTCATTCACGACGGATTTGGGGAATCGATCATCTTCAGATTTTTCTTCTTCGTCTTCTGCTTCTGCTTCTTCATCACATTATCTTCGTTCGTAGTCATCTTCTTTGTTCATCGTCGTCCATCGTCTTTGTCTTCGATCGTCGTTGTCCATCGTCCATCCTCTTCGTCGTCTATCTTTCGCTGTCTCTGTCGTTCTTCGTCTAACTTTCGCCATCTCAGGTTAGGGATTTGGTTCAAATTTGGTGAATTTGGTTGTCTAGTAGTTCAAATTTGGGGATTTCGTCGTCTAGTTCGAATTTGGGGAATTTGGTTGTCAATTTCATTTGGTCGCCGTTGATGTTCTTAGTCGTCGATTTCATTTGGTCGTCATCGATTTCAATGAAGCTTCTCTTTCGCCGACAAGCGCCAACTTTCAGGCTTTGTTTCTATTTTTTTTTTATGTTCCCAGAAGCGGGATAAAAAACAAAATACACACAAAAAAAAAAAAAAAAAAAAAAAAAAGAAGAGGACGACGACTATGGCTATATTTGTGTATTGTTTGTTTTTTAGGTTTGTGCTTTAATTTCAATAAAATTGTTCTAATAATTCTGTTTGATTCTCATAAATTTGTTGTTGAAATTTGGGATTAGAGGGAAATTGTAAATTATACGTTCAAATACTTTAACTCAAACAATTATTCAAATAAAGGATTTGTAAATTATAAATTATACGTTCAAATATTTCAGCTCAAACAAATATTCAATTAGGGATTTGTTTGCCCAAATGCAACCAAACAATAAAAGAGATTAAAAAAATGAGCCTACATTTTTTCAAGACTTCAAAAATAAGCGAAATAAACCAAACAAATATGAGGGAAAAAAAAAAAGATTATATTTTTTTAATCAGTAAATAAAATATTTGTTTTAAAAAATACCTTTACCCATTTGAGAGTGAGACCCTTTCATTTTTTGGTCCAATTTGATTAAACTAAATCAAAAGACATTTTTTGTTTGTTTTTTTTGCCAAATTTCAATTTTAGCGCTAGAATTTTTACTGACTTTCCGAATTCTCAATTAAAGATTGATTCGATTGTTTCTACAATTGATTTTATTCTTAAAGACTTTACTTTATTGGAGTCTCAATTGGCCCTTTTTATTGTTAGAAACTCCAATTAAGTTCCTATATTTTTCAAGTTGAAGAATTGTTCCAATTAGTCTACTCAGAATCTAAAGGGGATTTTATACAACTTCCGTTGAACTTGGTTTGATATTAATTAAAAAATTTGAAAGGTTAATTTTGAATGTCAATGCCAAAATTATTTTTTTAATTTAGTCCTAAAACTTCTTCAATAAGAGTCCAATTATGATTTAAAATCCTTAATTTGATATACTTCAATTTCATTGGACTTTTGAAACATTAATTTCAAATTCAGTAATTTTAATTTATTATTTTAAAATTTTAATTTAGTACTTAAAATTTTCAATTGCAATTTCAGAGCTAAAATTGATTCTCGAACCTTGGGACTTTCCATTTTAACTTGGATATTTTTTTAAAATTCACGAAAATCAACTTGGGGAAAAAAATTAGATTGAAATGCCATGTGTTAGAGGCGGCGGCGGCACGACTTGGATATCAGCTTGTGGAGAGAGAGAGGGGGGAATCACAAAGAGAGAGACTTCGGTGGTCGCTTATATTATATTTTCTTCAAACAGGGGAACCAATTAAACGCATGCACATAAGAACAGAGAACAACATATTAACATATATTATATTTTCTACATAATCCACAGTCGAACAAGTTAAGAACCCACCATCGATTAAGTTCTAATTTAGTACAACACACCATCGTTTAAGTTCTAATATTTATTTTCTACATAATCCAGAGCATATATATAATTATTAATTTCTAATTAACTAGGAGGGAAGGAAGATGATAGCTTTCCCTCCATAACCTCTCCCAGAAGTCGCGGCTGCCGGACAAGATATGTCACTGATTCCATTGAAATCAACGCACAAGAAAATCTCGTATAACAAAACATGCGTCGCGTTGCTGGGTTCAAAGGATTTACATAAGACGTACATCCATCCCGGTCACCCGTTGGATGGTGGCCCGAATATCTACCTTTCGATAAGCCACGTCATTCCGCGGCGTAATATGGGCTCTCATCAATATATCCAACAAATCCCGCTTGTTTGTTTGGTAGAGCACCATTTGAAAATAGGTTACGCAGTCCAGCTTCTGAGCCGAACAAATCCCATGTTTCTCCCATTCATGTTTCCAGAAATCCTTCCCCTCAAAATTATATCGAATCGATGGCCAAGCTTTTTCAAGAAGGCCAGGCAAAGTTTCATGCGAAAGCTGTGCATTTCAAGAGAGAGAAGAAAACAATATTACAAAATATTTGAAGAGATATATTTATAAAACTACATTTTTTTCCATTTAACTTTACCTTTGTTTTTACTTTAGTACACCAAGTGATGCTTTCAACAATTTCAACCACAAATTTCACGAATTCATATTCTATACTTTAATAATTATTTTTATCAATTTATTCTCTTGAGATTTATATAATTTCTTTATTTTCTATGACTGGAATATTATACCTTTAAGGTAAATCATAGATTTATGTTGACTTAGTTTTTTTAAATAATTCTGAAAGACTACATTTTTACCCTTGTATTACATCTTTATTTTCAGTTTAGGGCCTCAAGTGTTGATTTTTCAACAATTTCAAACATGAATAAGATCATCAATTGTTGAAAATCATCCATAAAACTATTACTTAAAAAGTACATCCGTGAAAGCAAGGAGGAAGAAGAACAGGAGAATATCAGTTACCAACTTAGAAAAAATTGACAACTACTAACCCAGAAGAAATTGAATTGAACTGATTTTAAGAGAGGCAAAAATCATAATAGCACTTACCAACTTAGAAAAATCTTGTATTTTATGCCGCGAGAATCTGCCGGCCACATGCCATGCGGAGTGAAATTAGGAATGAGAGTGAGGCTTCCGTTCCATTGATTCAGATGACAGAAAGCAGGAATCCATGTTTTGACAAGTTGAAAATGGTCGTATTGCAGAGGTGGCAATGGTGGAGTCAGAGGTATTGGACAATAATGGGACATCATAGCATACAACACAACTTGAAGCAAGGATGCAAGGAGCAAGAAGAAGAGGAACAGGGAAGTCATTTTGAGAGTGTATTCTTTGCAAGGAGCAAGAAGAAGAAGAAGCTCTATTTATGGGGGGGAAGAACTCACATTTGATTATCATTATTAAAACTTAATTTCTCACTCGCTAATTTTTGCTATTTTCAGTTGTTTAAGATGTTTCTATCTATCTACTTTCATGGTCGAGAGGTCCTTGAACTCTCATGTCTCAGGTTAAGGCGTTATGCATGCATACGGGTTATTGGTTCTGCATGGGCCGATACCCAAAAATAATATTGGGTCAAAATTCGCCCGAACCCGACGGGGTTTACCGAACGGGTTCGGGCGCATTCGGGTCGGTATCGTTTTTTTTTTTTTTTTTTTTTTAATGTTTTTTTAGGGTTCAGGCGAAAAAATCAAAAGCAAATAAATCAAAGGCAAAATTGAACATATTAAGAAAAAACTCAATCAAAAGTACTTACGCGCAGATGGCGTTTGGCGAGATGATATCACAGCAGCAGGAGCAACGTCGGCGAGATGAAAATCCGATCAGATTGCATCGGCGAGCAACGATTGCTCTTTGGCCATTGCAATCAGGGATACGAAGTAGATGAGAGTGTCAGGGGAGTTCAGGGTTTAGGGTTCTGAGAACGAACGATAGAATGAGAATCTGATAGGAAATGTTTGTTATATATAGAGGGGTCTTTTCATAATATACCATGGATTTGTGGGGGTTTCGGTAAATTACTAGTAATGGGGTTGGAGATTCGGTCGGGTTCGGGTAGAGTGTAGAGAGTCACCCGAGAGGCAACGGATTCAAACCTATCAACGGATTCGTATATCGATCTAGATTCTAGGCCATGGGTATGGATAGAGGGTCACCCAGGCTCCGTTTGGTAACCGTTTCTATTTCAGAAATTCTCTTCCCATTACTAGATTTTCGAAAATTCTGTTTGGGAATAGCATTTGGTAATTTTTATTCCCGTTCCCATTCCATTCCTATTTGAGAATTGTGCCCACTTTTTCTTATGAAATGAGAAACAAAAAAAAATTGTTTCTCATTATTCCCATTTCATTCCCAAAACCATTTATCACTGTTCATCCGTCGGCCGCCCACCGTCCGGCCACCACCGCCGGTGGCGGCTAAAACAAAAAAAAAATTCTCCAAAAAAAAAATAATGATTTTAGGATTAAATCGTTACCAAACGCTATTCTGTTCCCAAAATAAAATAAAAAATTATCGTTACCAAATACGATTCTACTCCCAAGAAGAAAACAAAATTTTCATCTCATCCCATATCATCCCATTCCCATCCCACTGCTGGGATGGGAACAAAAACGGTTACCAAACGTCACCCCACTTACCAATTAATCCTATTTTTTGCCATATTTTCTCGTTTTTATTATGAAATTGACCTATTTATTTGTTTATTTCTATTCACTTAAAATTAGAAAGATAAATTTAATAGCACAATATAAGCGTTTTGTAAAAAAATATTATTAAATTTTATATGGAAAAAAAATAATATAAGGATGTTTTTGGGACTAGTTTTAAAAAACACATTATCCTAAATCAAAGTCATGTCAAAATTTAAAAAAAAAAAAAAAAAATCACTCCAAAACTATCCCAATTTTATCTATATATATGTAGAAAAATAATTTTCGTTGAACTTTAGTTTTCAATAAAAATTCCACTAGATTTTAAACATGGTCGAGCTTCGACCTCAGGAGCCGGTGAGCCCTATCTCTAACTTGCGCCATGCCGAGCTACCCCTGCAAGGCAATCACCAAAGGGAGCCCCATCTGGATTTTACTAACCAGTGCTCTGTCGAGCTATTCCTACTCTGCAGTTTTCAAAAGTAGACTCATGTGATCATGGTTGAACTCTGAGATACTCGTGCTCGGAGCCCCTTAACGTGAAGATCCTTTCAGGTTTGTCAAACTTGTCAGCGCTAAGTCAACCAAATTTTCCAAGCTTGAGCTCATGAGCTACTTGTGCTATGACATTATAAACAGGAGTGCCTACGGGAGTTAAGCTAAGCTCCCGAGCCACCTCTACTCGGTCATCCTAGCAGCAAACCTCCTATGATCTTGTCAAGCTCAGGGCAACGATCTTATCAGAGTTATCTTACTAGAGCTCTCAAACCAGGGACATCCTACTACATTAGGGAAAAGACTTTACCAGACATAACCTCGGTGGGTCAAGGAAGAGACTTTACCAGACACAACCCCGGTGGGCCCTTGTGCAGGTACAAGTTTTGGACTTCGCTCTCTATATTTCAGCCCCTTTGGACTTCAACTTGGATTTGCGGAAAGATCGACTGTGGATCCTGGAATGCTCAAAGAACCCAATCTCCTACCTACAACCTCCGAACTCAAACTATATCATCACCACTTCAGCAAGAAAACTTCATGTGTATTCTGACAGGACCAACTCGAGATGTTAACTATTTTTGGACACCAACAATATCTATACATATTATATAAAGTAAGGTTTGCTTTACTATTCATTTGCATATGTAAAATTACAAATTTGTCCTTAAAATATGTGAAAATTAATGGTCAATTTTTTCACCTATTCTTATATATTACAAGCATGCAGGTTGCTACATAATAAAACTACTTATATCCGATCAAGCTTTCACACACACACACACACATGTGTGTGTGTGTGTGTGTGTATGTGTTTGTGTGTGCGCGCGCGCGCGCACATGTGATTGTATACACATACATATTGTTTAAATGTTAGAAACTAATATCGATTAGTAAATATTGGAGTTTGACACAATTGAATAGCTATATAATAAAACTATTTATTTAATATATTTATTTATATGTAGTTGTGTCGTATATTTATTATTGACATTTTAGTCTTGTAATGTTCAAACGCATGCGATTTAGATAATCCTAAAATGACCACCGACAAACCATAATTTCTTTTCCTAATATATAGTCTTTCAATATAAACTTATAATATAGTACGCAGTATGGATGAATGAGATGTAAAATTTAATTGCAGCAATAACATTATTCATTATGTATTTGGCTTATAGAAAGTATATTTAGGTTCTTGGACATGTTCACTGTTTAACAGAGGTTAGATTAAGTCGTGTATTGTAGTTAGTTTTTCAATGTCAACAGTTAGACGTTAATAAAATATTTTGATATAGGTAATGGAATTTTGAATGAGGGTCTTTTACTTCTGTTGGGTTTAATCATCACTCCCAGATTTGAGTAGATGCAATGAATCCACAAATGGTCAAGAAAGGAATAGTAGAGGAAACCAACAAAAAGGTCAAAAATGAAGAAGAAAAAAGTAGCAACAACTCATCTTGTTTGGCAATTGCACATGTTGCGGTTGTTTTTTGTTGAAGTCTCATTCTTTGTTCAGACTGTAATATGCGCCATCTCTCCTCTATAAATAGAGGAGATGAGCAAAGAGCTAAAACACAATCCTCTGCAAAGAAAATACGCAGAGAGTTGGAGAGAGAAACCCCAATTTTGAGAAGATATTGTGAGAGCCAATTTGTGAAATTTTACCCACAAATTAAAGATAATATTTTTGTGTATTGTTTGAGAGATCCACCAAAGTGTGAGGTTTGTAATCCCATTATTTATTAGAGTGAAAGATTTAAGCGACCTACGGGTCCCACAGTTTTTAGTTTCAATTGAAGAGGATTTTCCACATTAAAATCCGTTGTGTTATTTCTGTTTTATTTTGGTTTGGGAAAATGTTTTGGGATCGACAAAATTATCTTGTCATCTTTCCCAACAAAGTGACATCAGAGCTTGGAGCCTAGTAGAGGAGGAAATCATATATGTAGTATACTACACTAGTATATATGTTCACTATTCATACATATGTACATATACGATACTATTCGCAGTATTTATACAGGATGTATATGGTGTGTATACGATATCTGTATGGTACGGTTCATACGACATTGTTCATCATATTTATACGGGACATATACTATGTGTATACGGTATTTTATACGGCACTATTCACATGTACGGGTATTATTTACATAGTACTGTATGCGATACTATTCATCGGTAGCAAAGTATCGGACCCAGTGAAACCTCCTGATTCAGACCTGTGATTGAGATGGAGGAGAACACATGTAACATGATCAAATTGATTGCATTTAACTATGCAATTTGGAAGCCGAAGATGGAGGATCTTTTGCACATAAAAGATCTGTGGAAGCCCATTGTAATACCGACACAGGAGGCGGCATTGACAACAAATGACAAAGCCAGCGAAACAACAACAACATCAACCACAAGCACATCGACAACCCCATCAGACGCTGACTGGACCGTGCAGAACCGGAAATGTGCTGCCCAAATCCGATAATGGATTGACAAGAGTATTTTTCAAAATTTTGCTAATGAACATGATGCTTATGTTCTTTGGCAAAAGTTGGAGAAAATGTATGCGAGGACAACCACATAGAATAAAACAAATCTGATACGATGATTAATTAATCTGAAATACAAAGATCGAAGCAGTGTATCGGAACATATGAGCGAGTTCCAAGGCATTGTTAATCAACTTAATTCTATGAAAATGACCATAGATGACGAGTTGCAAGCGTTGCTGATGTTGAGTTCTCTACCAAAGAGTTGGCACACATTAGTCGTGTCAGTTAGTAATTCTGCTCCAGATGGAAAGCTTACCATGGATATGGTGAAAGACAGAATGCTGAACGAAAAGTCTAGACGAAAACACGAATGATATACTTCTGAGTCTGAAGCGCTTATCTAAAAAATGTAAGTCAGGCAAGAGAGGCGTGGGAGAAACAGAAGTCGAAATCCCTACGGTTAAGAAAGATAACGATCTAAATCCAAATTTAGATCTGACAAAAATTACCATCACTGTGGCAAACCCAAACATTTCATTCAAGAATATCGGAAGTTGAAGGCGGAGCAATCCCAAAATCAGGAAGCCGGAACTAGAACAAATGACACCGCTACTATCATTAATGAAGCTATCATTGTTCAAGATGATACCTATGTCAATCTTGTATCCCAAGATTCAACCTGGGTTGTTAACTCAGGCGTCTCCTTCCATGTCACTGCATGATTAGATTTCTTCTCATCTTACAATCAAGGAGAATTCAGACGTTTGAAGATGGGAAATGATGGTGCATTTGAAATTATTGGTATCGGTAATGTTTGTCTCGAAACCAATCTTGGATGCAAGCTACTTTTGAAACACGTGAGACATGTCCCTGATATCAGTCTCAACTTAATCTCTACCGAGAAGCTTGACGACGAGGGCTACAACAATTACTTTGGTGGAAGCAGATAGAAGTTTACCAAAGGTAATTTGATGATAGCAAAAGGAAAGAATGATATTTTTCTCTATGTCATGGAAGCCAAGTTATGTAGAGGAGAAGTGAATACAACCAGGAAAGAAGTCTCCACCGAGCTATGACATAAACGGCTCGGACAAATGAGTGAGAAAGGTCTTAAAATCCTTTCCAAGAAAGAGCTCTTGGCAGGAATGAAAGGTGCACCTTTACAAACCTGTGTTGATTGTGTTATGGGAAAGCGACATAGAGTTACATTTCAAACTCATCCACCATCTAGAAAGAGGAATATTCTAAATTTGATACACACAGATGTCTACTCAATGAGGCTTAAGTCACTCGGATGTGCTCTTACTTCGTGACTTTTATTGATGACCACTCTAGAAAAGTGTGGGCCTTTGCCTTAAAACCCAAAGATCAAGTGATGGAATTTTTCAGGCAGTTTCATGTAAAAGTTGAGAGAGAAACTTGCAAATATTTGAAGTGTGTACGTGCAGACAACGGAGGCGAATACCGTGGACCATTCGAAGAGTGCTGCAGGAAATTTGGCATCAGGCTGGAAAAGTCAGAGTACCAAAGACACTTCAGCACAACGGTATCGTAAAGAGGATGAACAGAATCATCTGTAAAAAAGTCAGATGTATACTCTCAAATGCAACACTGTCGAACTCTTTTTGGGGGGAGGTAATGAAGACAACAGTTGATTTAATCAACCTTTCTCCATCAATTCTACTGAACTATGATGTACCAGAAAGAGTCTGGATGGGAAAAGACGTTTCATACAAACACTTAAAAGTGTTTGGCTGCAGAGCATTTGTTCACATCCCAAAAGATGAGAGGTCTAAGCTAGATGAAAAGGCAAAGCAATGCATCTTTGTGGGATATGCCCATGAAGTGTTCGGCTACAAACTCTGGGATCTTATCAGCAAAAGAATCGTCAAAAGTAGAGACGTGGTATTTCTTGAAGATCAGATAGTTGGAAACTTTAAGAAACTAAAAAATCCACAACTAGATGAATTTCCAATAGATCTCAGACCTAAATATTTACCAACGAATTTTGGTGATGGGAGAGTGGTACTAGATCTTGATGATGCAACTCTACCAGCTAGCAATTCGGAATCAAAATCGATTCTGGAACAAGTTCAACAAAAACCAAAAAGATCTTCTTGAGAGCGACAATCAAGTCTCAGATATTCTTCTAATGAGTATGTGATGCTTACTGAAGGGGGAGAACTTGAGAGCTATGAAGAAGATGTTGCAAATCAACATAAGGGTAGGTGGTTAAAATCTATGCAAGAAGAAATGAAATTTTTGCATGAGAACCACACATTTGATTTGGTGAAACTACCGCAGGGTAGAAAAGTTCTCAAGAACAAGTGGGTGTACATGATCAAAAATAAAGAACACAGCTCACAACCAGGTTACAAAACAAGATTGGTTGTAAAAGGATTCGGGCAAAAGAAAGGTATTGACTTTGACGAAATATTTCACCTGTGGTAAAAATGTCTTCAATCCGAATTGTTTTTAACCTTACAGCTAGTCTTAATCTGGAGGTTGAACAACTTGATGTAAAAATTGTATTTTTGTATAGAGATCTTGACAAGAAAATTTACATGGAGCAGCCCGAAGGTTTCCTAGTCAAATAAAAAGAAAAACTTGTATGGTCTGAAACAAACACCAAGGCAGTGGTATAAAAAGTTTGACTCATTTATGGAGAAAATGAGTACAACCGACCAACGGCAGATCCTTGCCTCTTCATCAAGAAATTTTCTAATGGTGACTTTATCATTCTTCTACTCTATGTTGATGACATGTTAATTTTTGGCCGTGACGGTGCCAAAATTAACAAGATGAAGAAAGAGTTGAGCAAGTCCTTTGCAATGAAGGATTTAGGGGCAACAAAATAGATTCTTGGCATGACGATTACCCGTGACAGGCAGAATCACAGAATCTGGCTATATCAAGAATGCTATGTTGAAAAGGTTCTTAAAACATTCAACATGAGTAAAGCTAAAGTTATTAGTTCTCTACTTGCAAGTCACTTCAGGCTCAGTGCAAGACAATGTCCTTCAAGTAAGGAGAAAAAAAATCATAAATGGATAAGGTGCCTTATGCATCGACGGTTGGCAGTTTGATGTACGCCATGGTTTGTAACCAATCAGACATCGTTCACGCAGTTAGTGTAGTGAGTTGTTTCTTTTCAAATCCAGGAAGGGAACATTGGGAAGCAGTAAAATGGATACTCAGGTATCTCAGGGGAACATCTAGTTATTGTTTATGTTTCGACAATGGTAAACCTGTATTGGAAGGATATACAGATGCAGATATAGCTGGGAATGTGGATTCAAGAAAATCAATATCCAGATACTTGATAACATTTGCAGGGGGAGCTGTTTTGTGGAAATAATGATTTCAAAAGTGTGTTGCCTTATCCACCACAAAAGCAGAATACATCGCAATCACGGAATGATGTAAGGAGATCCTGTGGATGAAGAAGTTCCTACAAGAGTTGGGTCAGAATCAAGAGAAGTATATACTCTACTGCGATAGTCAGAGTGCTATTCACCTCAACAAGAACTGGACTTTTCACTCGAAGTCTAAACACATCGACGTAAGATATCACTGGATTCGTGATGTGTTAGAAAGCAAGTTGCTACAACATGACAAGATCCACACCAATGATAACGGGGTCGACACAATGACGAAAACTTTACTTTGAGAAAAACTAGAAGTCTGTAAGGAGGTTGCAGGTTTAGCTTCAAACCTAAATTGGTCATGAGGGGGAGATTTGTTGGGTTCAATCATCACTCCCAGATTTGGGTGGATGCAATGAATCCACAGATGATCAAGAAAGGAATAGTAGAGGAAACCAACAAAAAGGTCAAAAAGGTAGAAGAAAAAAGTAGCAGCGGCTCATCTTGTTTGGCAATTGCACATGTTGCGCTTGTTTTTTGTTGAAGTCTCATTCCTTATTCAGACTGTAATATGCTTAATCTCTCATCTATAAATTGAGGAGATGAGTAAAGAGCTAAAACACAACCCTCTGCAAAGAAAATACGCAGAGAGTTAGAGAGACAAAATCCAATTTTGGGAAGATATTGTGAGAGCCAATTTGTGAAGTTTTACCCACAAATTGAAGACAATATTTTTGTGTATTGTTTGATAGATCCACCAAAGTATGAGATTTGTAATCCCATTATTTGTTACAGTGGAAGATTTAAGCGGTCTACGGGTCCCGTGATTTTTACCTTCAATTGAAGAGAGTTTTTCAAGATAAAACCCGATGTGTTATTTTTGTTCTATTTTGGTTTGGGAAAATATTTTGAGACCGAAAAAATTATCTTGTCATCTTTCCCAACAATTTCAAAGAATATATGAGGGAAAGTTTCAAACTGTTAAATGAGCCTAGGGTTATTGTAGAAATTCAAACATGAATTAGTGAAAGAAATTCAACTATCAGACTTTTTGCAATGTTATAAAATTTTAAAAAAATGGAAAAAAATTACATTATTGGCAATAAATTGTTTTAACTCCCTAGCTCCATTGTGCTTCATTATTTTGTTGATAAACTAAATAACACAAATTTCTACAAAAAAGTTTTGTTAAATGAGAAATTAGTTGATTATCCAATTTATTTATTTTTCTTTTTTTTTTATTATTATTTTTTATTTATCCCCAATGTTTTAGTTGTTTTAAGTTTTAGTCTTTTAGTTAACATCAAGTACATTCAATTTATCGAGTTAATATTAATCAGTTATAGAACTTTTATTTTCATACTATAGTCAATATTATGTAAAATATTGTTAAATGTATTTGATTGTATCCCTTCTCTACCCGAGTTGTTTACACTTGTACTGCATTTAAAAAAGACAAATAATGAAATAGACTCATTCTTAACTTAATTGCTAAAGTAATATTACCTGGGGATGTGATCCCCAGGTTTTGGTTGCCAGCTGTATATCCAGGGTTGCGAACCCTAGGTATACAAAACTTTTTATTTTTTTATTTTTAATTAGTTTTTTGGATTTCCCTTCTATACCCGGGGTTGTGTACCTATGTAGAACCCGGGGTACTCAACCTAGGATTTACCCCCTCCCCCCCCAAAAAAACACATTTCGGCCCAATGAATTTTAAAGTTTTCGACAATTTTGAATTGATTAACGGTGATCTATCGGTATTTTAAATAAGTCTAATTTTTTTTTTGTGTATAAATTGCATTCAAAATACTCCATAATACTATTTATAATACTAAAAACGGACAAGTAGATGAATTTTTAAAAAATCGCCAAAATTGATTAGATGAGTTGTTTTGATGACAACGGATTTTTTTCGGTAATATAAAATTAACAAAAGATTGCATATCCGTAACATAAATGAACCAATTTTTTTCTATATAAACTATGTTCATATTAATACACAACAAAACTTAGAACACTAAAAATGGACTAGTGAATAATTTTTAAATAATCGTCATAGTTGGGCGGTTTAGTTGTTTCAATGACGATGCAGTTTTTTTTTGGAAACTTTGAGTTAACGAAAAATCTCTTATCAGTAACATAAATGAACGCAATTTTTTTTGTATACAAACTATGTTCATAACACTATATAATCAAATCGAGAACATAGTTTGTATACAAAAAAATTGGTTTATTTCTGTTACGGACATGAACCAAATTGGGTTCGAGAACATAGTCCGTTTTTAAATTTTATTATGTAGTGTTATGAACATTGTTTATATACAAAAAAATGGGTTCATTTATGTAACTGATAGGATATTTTTTGTTAACTCAAAGTTTCCAAAAAAAACTGCATCGTCATTGAAACAACTCATCTGCTCAACTTTGACGATTATTTAAAAATTATTCATTAGTCCGTTTTTAGTGTGCTACATTTTGTTATGTAGTGTTATGAATATAATTTATATATAAAAAATTTGGTTCATTTCTGTTACGGACATGTAATATTTTGTTAATTCCAAATTGTCGAAAAAATTCCACCGTCATCGAAACAGTTCATCTGGTCAACTTTCGTGATTTTTTAAAATTCATCTACTTGTCCGTTTTTAGTGTTGTAAAAAGCATTATGGAGTGTTTTGAACGTAATTTATGCACAAAAAAATTATATTTATTTAAAATACTGATAGACCATCGTTAATCAACTCAAAATTGCTTAAAACTTTAAAAATTCATTGGACCAAAACGTGTTTTTTTTTTTTTTTGGGGGGGGGGGGGGGGAGGGGGAGGGATAAACCCAAGGTTGAGTACCCCGGGTTCTACATAGAACCCAGGGTACACAACCCCGGGTATAGAAGGGGAAACAAAAAAAAAAGTTTTGTATACCCGGGGTTTGCAACCCCGGATATATGGCCGACGTCACAAACTCGGGGATCACATCCTCAGGTATTGAGTATCTACATTTATTTCATATTTCTTGTTATTTGTATTTTCTGTTTTTCTCTTTCGAGAACCTACTGTTTGTTATTCTGTTTTGTTATATTGTTATTGTGACAAACCTCTCTCTTCTATATAAAGAGATTAGCTCCTGCACTGTCAAATTAAGCTGAATATCATAATATCATTTCTTCTTCATAAAACTATTGCTCAGCTTATTCCATTATATCAAAATATCATTTCTTCTTCATAAACTATTGCTCAGTTTATTCCATTTGGTATCAAGAGCCTCTGATCCGAAAACCACAAATGGCTACCCCTTTTTCTTCCTCTTCAACTTTTCCATCAGATCCCATTATTCTAAACACCAATCCTACTGGCTTTCAAATCCAAAATTTACCTTCCCTCACTCCTACTCTTGCTGTCAAACTTGATGAACATAATCTACTGATCTGGAAAAATCAGCTACTCAATATCATCATTGCCAATGGCCTTGAAGACTTTGTTGAAGGAGAACAAACATTCTAGCTAGATTTCTTGATATAGCCAAAACTAAAGTCAATCCAGAATTTATTCAATGGGAGCGTCTCAACCGAGTTGTAATGAGTTGGATCTATGCTTCTCTCTCCGAATCAATAATGGGCAAGATAATTGAATTCAAGACAGCAAAAGAGGTTTGGGCAGCCTTACTACGCACTTATGAATCACCATCGATAGCTACAGTCATGGGACTCAAATCCCAACTTCTTAAAATCAAAAAAGAAGGAATATCAATCTCAGATTAGCTTGCCAAGCTCAAACACGTCTTCAATCGATTTTTCGCCATCAGTGAACCTCTGTCTTACAGAGATAAATTGATGTACACACTTGATGGGTTGGGTGAAGAATATGATTCATTTATTACTTCTATTCAAAATCGATCCGACGAACCTTCCCTTAAAGATGTGCACAATCTGCTTTACACCTTTGAGTATCTATTGGAGCAAAGGACTACTGTGTAGAACTTGAATTTTGCTTAGGCCAATTTAATGACAGCAACTGATCCTCGCCGTTTCCAAAAACCACCAGGAAGTTTTTCTCTTTCTAGCGGCGCATCCTCCTCCTATCGCCCACACTTCAACCCTAATTTTTCCTCTTCTCACAGAACCCATCATTTTTCTTCGTCGCGAGCTCCTTTATAATTTGGAGCACCCATTAGATCCCCTTCCCCTGTTTCTTCATACTGGTCTTCACAAGCCCACAATAGCCCAATCCACAAACCTCAGTGCCAAATATGTGGAAAATTAGGCCACATGGCCTACAAATGTTACCATAGGCTCAATCTTCAATACCCAACTCCATTTACCAGACCATTTCCTCCATCCTCTCTATATTCTCCATCGACACCTTCCTCAGCTTCCCCTGTTTTTGCGTTAATGGCTGCTGCACCACCGTAAATTCCTGATGATGCCTGGTATATGGACTCTGGTGCCACCCACCATTTCACACCAGAATTTGGTAATCTTACTGTGCCAAAACCTTATACTGGATCTGACAAAGATATTATGGGTAATGGTAAGCTAATCTCCATTGCAAATGTTGGTAATATTTCCTTATCCTCTTCCTTGCAACCTGTGAAATTACTGCATGTTCTTCATAGTCCTGATATTACCAAAAGACTTCTCAGTGTTACCAAACTTTGTTATAATAATAATGCAATTGTTGAGTTTCACCCATCTTGTTTCTTTGTGAAGGATCGATCCACGAACCACATTCTGCTTAGGGGTTCACTCCACAATGGTCTCTATCAGCTTCGTTTATCTTCTTCAGCCTTTGGTCATTCTTCCTAACCTCAAGCCTTCTTTTCAGCATCCTCCACTATCAGTCCTTCCATTCAGCCATCTAAGCCAAATGTGTGGCATCAACGTCTTGGTCATCCCTCTTCTAAGATAGTTCAATGTGTACTGAATTCTTGTAATCTCAAAGTTTCTTTCCATTCTGAATTTTGTAATGCTTGTCAATTATCGAAAAGTCACCGATTACCTTTTCCTCGTTCTACATCACGTGCCACTGCCCCCTTTCACCTAGTTCATTTTGATTTATGGGGACCATCACCTATCACTTCTATTACTGGTGCTAAATATTTTTTGTTTTTCATTGATGATTTTTCACGATTTACTTGGTTATATCTGTTGAAAACAAAATCTGAAGCTGTCTCCTATTTTGTTAAATTCAACTCCATGGTGAATAATCAGTTCAATACCACAATAAAACAATTTCAATCTGACTGGGGTGGTGAATATCATTCTATCAATCGTATTTTAACTGATCTTGGCATTACACATCGATTAAGTTGTCCTTCTACACCTGAACAAAATGGGCATGTTGAACGTAAAAATCGTCATGTTGTCGAAGTTGGATAATCTCTCCTTGCTCAATCCTCTGTTCCTCATCAATACTAGTCCTATGCCTTTCAAACTACTACTTTCTTGATCAATCGCCTACCTACTCCTCTTCTTTCTCATGCATCTCCCTATCAAGTTCTTTATCAAAAATCTCCATCTTATTCTTTTTTTCGCATTTTTGGTTGTGCTTGTTTTCCGTTTCTCCGCCCTTTCAATTCCTATAAACTTCAATATCGTTGTTATCAATATGTTTTTCTTGGGTACAGTTCCCACCACAAAGGCTATTTATGCCTTCACCCTATTTCCGCCCGCATCTATATCTCTCGTCATGTCATTTTTAATGAAACCTCTTTTCCTTTTTCTATTTCTTCCTCACCATCCTCTTCCACAGTAGTTTCTATTTCTCTGCCTTCCGTTTTTCTCACTCTGTCCAGATCTGTTCCATCTCCTCCTCTGGTTTCTTCCTCTTCTCCTTCTTCTCCTATTATCTCCGCTCCTCAGCTGTCTTCCACTGATCTATCTACTTCTCCTGTGCCTTTATGTCCCACAGAACATGCTCTACCTTTCTCAGATTGCAAGGTCGCAGATACAGCTTCATCACCAACCAGCTCTTTACCCACTGTTCCTGTTTTGCCTTCTGCTATTCTGAACCATTCAGCATATGCTGCTGAAAATTGTCATCCAATGATAACTCGTTCCAAAAATGGCATTGCCAAACCTAGAGTTCTCTTTGCTGCTACCTCCTTTCCACATCTGGCCCCATTGGTTGAGCCTCGCACCTTCTATCAAGCTGCCAAACACGTTGATTGGCAGCAAGCTATGCACACTGAGCTTACAGCTCTTCCATGCAATAATACCTGGGACTTAATACCTGCTCCTTCTTCTCATCGGGTTATTGGTTGTTGTTGGGTCTATCGAATTAAATTAAAATTTGACGGCTCGGTTGAACGCTACAAAGCTCGTCTTGTCGCGAAAGACTATGATCAAACATATGGTCCCAATTATTTTGAAACCTTTAGTCCCGTGGTCCGACCAACCACCATTCGTATTATTCTCAGTATTGCATTTTCTCAAAATTAGTCCATTCGTCAACTGGATGTTCACAATGCGTTTTTAAATGGCGACTTGGATGAACACGTTTTTATGTCTCAACCCTCTGGTTTTGTTGATTCTGCTCATCCGGACTACGTTTGCAAACTCAAAAAGGCTCTCTATGGTCTTAAACAGAGTCCCCGTGCTTGGTACTCCAAACTTAGCAAGGCCTTACTTTACTGGGGTTTTACAAGTTTGAATACTAATTCATCTATGTTTATTTGGCATCATTCATCCGTGACCTTGATTACTTTGGTCTATGTTGATGACATTCTGATCACCGGCAATGATTCGTCCCACATTTAGGTACTCATTGCTTATCTTGACAGCTTGTTCGCTTTAAAGGATTTGGGTGATTTATCCTTCTTCCTTGGTGTGCATGTTTCTCGGACTGCTTCTACCCTTCACCTATGTCAACGCAAATATATTTGTGATTTACTTGCTCGAGCTCATCTGACAAATTGTAAGCCGGTCTCCTCTCCTATGTCTTCCACTACTGTTCTCTCTCAGGTTGATGGAGACCTATTACCTGATCCTACTGAATATCGTAGTCTTGTTGGTGCTTTACAGTATTGTACAATCACAAGGCCAAATTTATGTTTTACCGTCAACAAATTTTCTCAATTCATGTAGACACCGTCCTCTGTTCATCTCTAGGCTGTCAAACGTATGATTCGGTATTTGAAAGGCACACCCACATTTGGTATCACATTTACTCCCTCCACGTCGTTTGATCTTACTGCCTACACTGATGCTGACTGGGTTAGTTCCCCTGATGATCGACGCAGTACAGGTGGCTACTGTTCTTTTGTTGGACCCAATCTTGTTTCATCGTCTGCTGCCAAACAATCCGTTGTTTCTCGCTCTAGTGCTGAATCTGAGTATCGTGCCCTCTCTAATACTGCTGCTGAAGTTATTTGGATTGAAGCCCTACTTCGCGAGCTTGCCTTTTTGTCTCCCTCACCACCGGTTTTGTTTTGCGACAATATCAGTGCTACCTATCTTGCCGCCAACCCAGTTATGCATGCTCGAACGAAGTATATTGAAGTTGACTATCATTTTATCAAAGAACGGGTTGTTTGTGGCTCTTTGCTTATTCGTTATATGCCTTCTGAAGACCAACTTGCTGATATCATGACTAAGCCAGATATACGGCCGACGTCACAAACCCGGGGATCACATCCTCGGTAATACTACTTTGGTAAATAAGTTAAGAATGAGTCTATTTCGGTTTTTTTCTTTTTTAAAAGCAGTACAAGTGTAAACAACTCTTCCCTACCCCATCTCTCTCTCGATGTCTCCCCATCCATCTCTGTCGAGCCCCGCACGTCGTCGTGCCACCATCATTGTGATTCCACTCCCGTCACAGCCTCCTGGTAATATTTTCTCCCTCACTCTCTCAATCGTATCTCTCTCTCTCTCTCGCTCGCTCTCTCAGTCAATAAACCACCGATTTTTGCAAATCTGCCCTCTCCAGTCTTTTGCTCAAGCCTAGTCTCCTGATCTAAACCAGACTCCGATGCCGAACAACCGCCGCGAACCCTAACATCGACAAACAATAGATCCGAACCCTAACACTGACGAACGGAGATGGAAATAGGTAAAAATGATTTACATGGGTTTTTTTCAATTGGATGTTTTTTTGAGCTCATTTTTTAACAAATTTCATCAAAATTGTTTTAATTTGTCATGCTTATTCTCTACCTCGTGGTCGCCCTTTCGCCGTAGAAATGTGCACGGAACTTCCAAATTAGTTGCCTCAAATAAACTAGCTGTAAATTCTTCATAAAAAGGGTTGTGGTTTGAGATTCGTCAATAGAGAGAAGTTTTGAGCTAACAAGAGGAAGAGGATTAACAAACGCTAGCATATTAATAGCTGAACCAGAAAAGTAGCTTAGCATCTTAGTAATTTGTTGGGTGGGCATATTTTCAATACATTGTCTGCATTCTTGTTTGATTTCTTGGGTACTGAGATTATGAAAGGTATGTGGAATCTTGTCTAAATATGAAGCTTTGTCACTCAGACAAGTCGACAATCTCTACTTTCTCCATTGAACATCTATTTTTTTAGTCTCTATTTGGTTGCAATTAAATTCGAGATTAAGTTAAAATCTTCTTCCTCTTCTGTTTTAATGATCCTGTTTTCTACAAATCAATCGCTTAATCTAGATATTTAACTTCGTTTATCTCTAGTGACAAATAGGAGTAATTGGATAAGGTTTTACATTGCTCTAAAGGTGTTTGACAAATTTCGTTAGAGAAGGTTTTCAGATTTTGTCTTCTAGTAGAACTTGCGATAATCAAGTAACAGCAAGCGACAATTAAGAGCAAGATGAAATGATCATGGAATGGGATTCTAGGAGCAATGTGTTAAGTCTGCAAAAACGTTTTCAGAATCAAAGTTACTAAGATGTTAGGGCTTCTAAGAGAAGGTTGGGAAGCTGAAGAGGCTATGATTGAACTCGGTTTCAAGAACTCTTGGTGTAGCGATGAGTTTTTGGGCATTGATGGAAATGCACCTTCGAGAGAAAATTTAATTATTGGTGCTCTCGATCACACAGTTTGATCATTTGTTTGGGCAAGGTCTACTTTAGTTTTTGGAAACGATTTTGATCAACTTTTGTCCACTGTTTTGATTAGGTTTTGATCACTATTTCGGCTTTATTTTTGTGCATTATTTTTTTATCAGTGAATTGTTGTTATTGATGGCGTATTATGGTGAATTGTAGATATTGAAATATTTTTATGGGAAATTATGTATTACAATGGTACATATGATGGTGAAATTCTGCATTCTGAGATGTATTGAATTATCATATTTTGAACTTCATGGATAATAGGTTAACAGACAAAAAGATAGATAATTCAATTTTTATTACTTCAAATATTACACATTCATTTTATCCCAATAAAAAGGGTAAAATAAGTTTAAGTAATAAAAATATTTTATTAAATGTGAAAAATCATGTTTTAAGTAAATGACATAATATTTTTTTATTTTTTATTTTTATTTTGAAAGAACTTTAAGTAATATTTAGAAGAAACTTTTATGAAAATAGTTTCGAATTTTAAAACAAAATATCTATAAAAAAAAAAAAAAAAAAAAAAAATTTGTTGGTGAAAACAGTTTAGAAACAAAATTTTGGATTGGTGAAAATAAAAAATTGTGTGAGAAGGTTGGATATTATATAGAGGCGAAGTAAGGGTAAAATAGAAATATTGAAATTGTGTTTTAGAGGGAAATCACGCAAAACATAAGCCCAGACTCGGAAATGGCGCGTGGACGACAAACGCGGTTAGATTGGATGGAAAGTGTTAGTTTCGCACTTTAATCTACCACCACAAGGGGGCCAAGTGGCGACCAAAATAGCACTGGGGTAAAATGTAAATAGACCAAATCACAAGAGAGTAAAGTATAATTAATCATATTCAAAAATAAATTTATTTAAAAAATAAATTTCTCTATAAATGACAAAATAATTTAAAAATAAAAATATATGACAAAAATATATATAGAAAAGTTGTCCTCTAAATAGAATAAAAAATTAAAAATGAAAGATCGGTTTGCATATACCTATTTATCATACAAACTTATCGTACGAATTTAACCACTAGAAGAATTTTGTTATTCATGTATTTAGTGTTACTCATACATATCTATCAAATTTATTACACAATTAATGTTTAAATTTATGCAATTTTTATCATCCTCGCCTCTGATCCAGCATCGTACCGCTGTCGCCTCAAATCCATCGCCGTTGCTTCAAATCCACCCCAATTACTTTCTGTTCCTAGTGTTCCCGCCGCCGGAGAGGCCTTCTTTTCCCCGATTAGATCTGAATGTGCAAGCTCTCAGATCTGAGACTCAACGAAGCCCACAACTGAAAACCAGCAACAGAGATACCAGCGGTGAATCACCGCTACTCTCGGCATTGCGAAGTAGCAGCCCCGAGTCATTGGCGACAGTGTAGGTGTCTCAGCCGCAACATAAAAAAAAAAGGGGGGAGTGCTGCCGTTCCAGATCCCGTCGGCATCGCCGTTCCAGATTCAGATTCTTTGCCGGATCAGTCTTCCGATTTCATCGAGCTCTCACGGTAACCTTTCTCTCGCTCTAGTGTTCTTGTTGACCACTGATTTTTTTTTCTTTTGGATGACTTGAGTTTGTTTTTTGTTTGTCTTTTCCTTGCGGCTCTGTTTTAAGAAGTATACTTAGCATAGCATACATGATTATTGTACTTTTTTAATTCGTGTAGTAAGAAAAAAAAAAACAGCCAAAAAAAAAATGAGTGAAAAAAATATATCTTTTTCATTAGTTCGACAGGCGGCGGGAATGAACAAAAAACATTTGACCACAAGTGATTTTGTTTGTGTTAAAAAAAAAAAATTGTATCCAAGCAAATTTGATCATTGTGTCTCAACCAATAATGTCTTCTTCTCCTTCATCGACATTGCAACACGTAAGATCCTAATTTTCATATACGCATAATTTTAACTGCATTTTAGAACATTTAGAAAAATAATGGGATAAAATATATCATTTATTACTCAATTTAAATTTTAAAGGGTGAATTTGAAATTTTAAGAATATTAAATTTTGAAAAGAGTTCAAATAATAACCTAAAGGAAAATTGAGGGGATGTTAATGTAATTTGAGAAACAAATCGTTTATATATATATATATATAAAGAAAAATTGAGGGGAGGTTAATGTAATTTGAGAAACAATTCGTTTATATATATATATGCATGCCGATGGGATCAAAAACCAAAACAGAGAGAGAAGGCAATCGACGTGGCAGTGTTTGGGATCAAGAAGAACCACAATTTTCAGGCATATATAAGTGTTTTCATTCATGCAAATGGGGATCAGGAGTCTCAAAAGAAGAAAATCAGAAAGAAAAAAAAAATGAGAGAAGAGGAAGTGGGTCGCCGGCGGTGGGGGATTCCGTTCATAGTGGTTTCGCCGGCGTGGGTGTGTGTGTGTTCGTCATCGATCATCCGCTGATCGTGTGCGTGGGTGTGTTGTTGCCGTTTGGTGTGTGTTCCGTCGTGTAAGCATGTGTGTGCTTTGTTCCGTTTCGTTGTCATGTGTGTGTGTGCTCTGTCCAAGTTCATCCGGCGGTGTGTGGAGGTGATTGGCATGTGCATGTGTGTGGTTAGTCGTGTGTATTCTGTTCCATTCTGTCGTTTGTGTGTGCATGTTGTTCGTCGTCGACTGCGTGGGTGGGTATGTGATCAGTCGCCGTTCGTCCGGTGTGCATGTGGGTGTGTGATCGTCGTTGGTGGTCCGACGGTATGTGTGTGTTATTTTGTGATTGTGTACGTGTGTGTTTCGGTTGTGCATGTGTGGGTGTGTTTTGTGATTGTTGCAGTCGCCGGCGTTATTTTGCTCATCCGGTAGGAGTGATTGCCGTGGGTGAGGTCGCCAGTCCGGTGGGCGTGATCGTCAACGGTGGGTGTGTGCTTGTGTGTTCGATGTGTGTGTGGTAGTGTGTGTTGTGTGTGCATGTGATGTTCGGACGGTGGTGTGAGAGTCGTTAAAGCTGGTGAGGAGAGAGAAAGAAGTGGTCAGTTTGGAACGAAGCAGTAATAGAACCACTGTAGTATCGCCGCGGCGGGGGTGTTCGCCTAGGCGGTGAGGCTCAACGAACAGGAAGCAGAAACAGGTAAAAGAAGAAAAAGAAAAGAGAAAGGAAAAAAAAAAAAAAAAAAAAAAAGGAAAAAAGAAAAAAAAAAAAATAGAATCCAAAATCCAATTTCTCGGCCTGCGAACGATTCGGAATACGTAAAATTTTAATTGGGAATTATTATCGATTAAATTAAATTGTTAAGTATTAAAAGTTTCAAAATTGTAATAGTAATTTTCGTAACCGTAATAATATCGTTATAATCGTTATTCTTAAAAAAATTGGTACGGTAAATATTAACGTAGCGAAACGGACAAAATAATAATTTTCCATAATAAAAACTTGAGGAATGGGAAATATGAGATTTAGGGCCCACATTGCACGTTAGGTTATTTTAAAATAAAATATTAATTTAGGTCTATCGTTGTTAGGTTCAAAGGCGCCAGCGTCCTAGTAGGTTTTGGACAGTGACATTTTCGCAGTGCGGAGAATGAGGTGAGTGTATTATCTTCTATGTAAATTACAAATTTTATTTTCGTATAAATTATGGAAATGTGTTTATTTAAAAATGGATGAATTGGCAACTTATATGGATTAAGTGGTTTTGGTGTTAAAGGTGGAAAGTGATTTTTGGACCAAGTAGGTTTTAAATGTGATGTTTGTCCAACTAAGCCACAGTTTTCTTCTCATTAGGCAAGTATAACCTACGAAATGTGAATTTTCTTCTCGTTAGGCAGGTATAACCTACGAGATGTGAATTTTCTTCTCGTTAGGCAAGTATGATCTACGAGATGTGGATTTTTTTCTCGTTAAGCGGGTATGACCTACGAGATGTAGATTTTCTTCTCATTAGGCAGATATGGCCTATGGGATATGTATTTTTTTCTCGTTAAGCAAGTATGACCTACAAAATGTGGATTTTCTTCTTGTTAGGCGGGTGTGACCTACAAGATGTGGATTTTTCTTCTCGTCAGGAAGATATGTCCTGCGAGATGTGGATTACCTGTTAGGCAAAGTCTTGTAGGGTGGTTTAACCCGTCAGGAGTGCAAAATCTGTGGATGGTACGATACCGTTGTAACTCCCAATCGTGACGTAAAAACGATCATATGGCTAGTAGAAAAGTGGTGTGGGGTGTTTTATTATACGATGAACTGTCTGGATTGATTTGGTATCTTATTATACGATGAACTACCTAGATTGATTTGGTTTAGATATATTATTTTGAAATGGATTGGCGTCAATATATTATTTTATTGTACTGGTTGACTAAGAATATTTGGATTGGGTGTTTTTAAAGATATGAGTTTATTTCAATGATAACAGGGAAACTAGATTTCCGTGCAGTATGTGATTATATAATATTAAATTTTGAAATGTGGTGTTTAATATTTATATTTAATCCATTCAAAATATTTTTATTATGAAGACAGTACACCAATAAATTTTTTGATTTCAGGTGTCGCAAATAGGAGTGGGTTCACTACTGGCACTAGGTAAAGTCCAGAGGAAGTATCATTTTGGGAGTAGGCCGGTCAGAAGCGAACTGTAGAAGATTTAGCGTATTTTTTGGTGATTTTTGTTGTATATATATATTTGGGACAAGTGTGTCCCATATTATTGGAAACGCAATTGAGGTATTATTTTGGGTAAAATATTGATAGTCGTATGTATGCGTTTGGGTATGTATTTGTATATATGGGTGTGTTTGGTTGGTTGGATAGGGAGTGTCATGTTGACGTCACGCTCGGCCTCGGGTGACGGGCACCCGGGGTGGGGTGTAAAATTTGTGGTATCAAAGCATAGGTTATAGGTTCTGTAGAATGTCAGTTTGTCGAGCCAGTGGTGAACCTTGAGATAGGGTGTCGGTAGGTAGTTTCGGCACGTGAGTGGTAGTTATCTTATTAAATTAAATATTGTTGTTGTTTTGGTTGGCCCAACAGTTTATTAAATTTTATTTCCGACAGTAATGATGGAGCGTGAAAATGAGAGTTCCGGGAGTGTGGGACCCCAGAGGCAGGTGGAACCCTAGGGTAGAAAAATACGATACAGGGAAGTTTAGATGCAGTCGAGAGGATTTTGCAGGCTGCTGCCCAGTTGACAGAGCAGTAGACGAAAATAATGGAATCTCAAAAGGCCCAAACTGATACTGCTACGTCCCATACAGTACTTCTAAAACGATTCAAGGAGTTAGATCCTCCAGTTTTCACAGGAACCGCGGGTCCCATTGATGCCGAGAACTGGTTGAGAGGCGTGGGGCATATATTTGAGGCCATGGGGATTATTGACGATAGCCAAGTTCCTCTTGCCACTTTCCAGCTGAAAGAGAAAGTCGAACGTTGGTGGGAGGAGATGAAGAGGTTACTTTCGGAACCAGGCAAGGAGATCACTTGGGATCGTTTTGTTGCGGTGTTTAATGAGAAATATTTCCCTGAGTCTTATCAGTTCCAGATGGAGGAAGAGTTCATAGTTTTGAAGTAGGGAAAGATGACCGTCCAGCACTACGATGTTAAATTTGATGCCTTGTCCCGTTTTGTTCTTGATTTGGTAAAAGCGGAAGAGGTGAAATGCAGACGATTCCAAAAAGGGCTTAATTTAGAAATTCATTCCAGGCTAACGAGCAGACAAATTAAGAGTTACGCTAAGTTGGTGAATACGACAAAGTTGGTGGAAAGGGATGTTCAGGAAGCTACCGAGAGCAGCGAACATTATAAAAGGGGTAGATTCGAGTCACCTAGTAGATATCCACGTGGCACTTCTCGGAGAACGGTATCTCGACCTCCAGTTGCTCGGGCCCCATCGTTTGACCAATTCGTTAGAAGCCGTGGTTCACGACAGTCATATTTCGGGCGACAACAGAGTGTATCTGGACTGAGTGTCGGCCAGCGAGGACGGGGAGGAATCAACCATCAAGTTGAGCCGGGACATTTGTATGCTATCAGTGTGGGGCGTCGGATCATTTCGCCAGGGACTATTCCATAGGAGGACCAATATGTTTTCGTTGTCATAAGTTGGGTCATATATCTATGAATTGTCCGAAATTTGTTGTCACATCTATACCTTCTACGAGTAGTATGGGTAGTGCTGGCTTTAGCACTGCTCAAGGGCGTGGTAGAGGATCTGCTGGTAGACCTCCGACATGAGGCTGTGTATTTGCCACTACTCGACAAGATGCCTAGGCTACTCCAGATGTAGTTAAAGGTATCATGTCTTTATATGATAGAGATGCACGTGTACTTATTGATCCCGGTTTTACTTATTCATTTGTTTCAGCAACCTTCATGATGCATATAGGCAAATTTCCTACTTTCCTGCTATATAGTATCATTATCTCTACTCCGGTAGGTGAGTCTGTGTTAATAGGTAGTACGTATAAAGACAGTCCGCTTCGAATTGGTGATAGAGAGTTATTAGTAGATCTACTACCCCTGAGTATTCACAATTTTGATGTAATACTGGGTAGGGATTTGCTATCGGGTTATCATGCCACGGTGGATTGTTTTAAAAAGGAAGTTATCTTCCGGGTCTCAGGCGAACCAAAGCTAGTATTTTCGGGGGATAGAATCATTACCCCTATTAGCTTGATCTTAGTCCTGGAGGCTAGGAAACTACTAAAGAAGGGATGTCAGGTATACCTTACGCATGTGATTGACACCAGACATAATGAAGTTTAGGTGGCGGATATTCCAGTGCTCAGGGATTTTCTCGATGTGTTTCTAAAAGAATTACCAGGGTTACCAGTGGATAGGGAGATGGAATTCACTATCGAGTTACTCCTAGGAACTACTCCGATATCAATCGTACTCTATCGTGTGGCGCCTACTGAGCTGAATGAATTGAAGATTCAGTTGCAAGATCTGTTAGACCGTGGGTTTATCAGGCCTAATGTTTTTTCATGGGGAGGCCTGGTGTTATTCGTAAAGAAGAAGGACGGCACGTTAAGGATGTGTATTGATTACCGGATGTTGAATAAACTGACAGTTCGTAATAAATACCCGTTGCCTAGAATTGATGATCTATTTGACCAACTGCAGAAGGCCAAAGTGCTTTCCAAAATAGATCTTCGATCAGGATATCATCAATTGAAAGTCAGAGACAGTGACGTGGCAAAGACGACGTTTCGTACGAGGTACAGGCATTATGAATTCTTAGTTATGCAATTTAGGTTGACAAATACCTTTGCTGCCTTTATGGATTTGATGAATCGGATCTTCCAACCTTATCTAGATTAGTTTATTATCGTGTTCATTGATGATATACTAATCTATTCCCAAAGTAGAGAAGAGCATGTAGAGCATCTCCAGATTGTGTTGCAGACATTGCGATAGAAGCAATTGTATACCAAATTCAGTAAATGTGAGTTCTGGTTGGATCGAGTGGTATTCTTGGGGCATGTGATCTTAGGGGATGGTATTCAAGTGGATCCGAAGAAAGTCGAAGCTGTCGTACAATGGGAGAGGCCAAAATGTATGACTGAAGTTCGAAGCTTTTTAGGATTGGCGGGTTATTATCGTTGGTTTGTGCAGGGATTCTCTGTTATAGCTACCCCATTGACCCGATTGACCCACAAAGAATTCAAATTCGAGTGGACTGATAAATGTGAGTAGAGTTTTCAAGAGCTAAAGAATAGACTGATATCTGCGCCAATACTCTCTCTTCCGATTGAAGGTGGTGATTTTGTGATCTACAGTGACGCGTCACATGAGGGACTAGGGTGTGTACTGATGCAACATGGTCATGTGATTGCATATGCCTCCCGATAATTAAAGAAGCATGAGTGTAATTACCCGACCCATGATTTGGAATTGACGGCAATTGTGTTCACCTTGAAGATTTGGAGACATTACTTGTATGGCGAGACTTGTGAGATATACACTGACCACCAGAGTTTGAAATACTTGTTTACTCAGAAGGAACTAAACCTGAGGCATAGACGTTGGATAGAGTTGATCAAGGACTATGATTGTACCATCCTTTATCACCCTGGAAAGGCCAATGTTGTAGCAGATGCATTGAGTCAGAAATCGGCGGGTTCGATCGCACACATTCAAGTTGTTCATACCAATCTATATGCCGAGTTGATATATTTGCATGTTCAGTTGGCGGTTGGTCAGACGGCAGCGTTGCTTGTGACTTTGATTTTGAGGCCGACATTGATCGGCCATATTATTGAAGCACAGAAGTCAGATACCCAATTAGGAAAGATTAGAGATGACGTAAAAAGTGGACACAGAACTGACTATCGTGTCAGGGATAACAATGAGGCTTTGATGGTGGGAAATAGACGATATGTGCCTGATGATGACAATCTGAAGAAGGATATCTTCGAGGAAGCGCACAGCTTAGCATACACAATACACTCAGGCAGTACCAAAATGTATCAGGATATGCGAGCATTATTGGTGGAATGGAATGAAACAAAAAATTGCTAAATTTGTTACTAGGTGTCTCGTTTGTTACCAAGTCAAGATCGAGCACCAACATCTAGGTGGGTTATTGTAGCCTCTACATATTCCAGAGTGGAAATGAGAGCATATCATGATGGATTTCGTTTCGGGATTACCCCGTACTCAAAATGGGCATAATTCTATTTGGGGTGATCATTGATAGGCTTACTAAATCTGCCTATTTTCTGGCCGTAAAGATGACATACTCTCTAGATAAGTATGCCCAATTGTATATTGACGAGATTGTTCAGTTACATGGTGCACCAGTTTCCATAGTGTCGGACAGAGATCCGAGATTTACTTCAAAGTTCTGGTAGAGTCTCCAAACTGCTTTAGGTACCAAACTGAAATTCAGTACCGCCATTCATCCTCAGACTAATGGCCAAACAGAGCGTACGATTCAGACGTTGGAAGATATGTTGAGGGGTTGTGTCTTGGAATTCCCTGGTAGCTGGGATGATCACTTAACGTTGATGAAATTTGCCTACAATAACAACTACTATTTGGCAATCTAAATGACCCCATATGAAACGTTGTATGCTAGGAGATATAAGACTCCAGTCTGTTGGACTGAAGTAGGAGGAAAAGAAATTGCTGATGCTGGATATCGCCCAAATGACAACAGACAAAGTAAAGGTGATTCAGGAAAGATTGAAGATTGCTCAGAGTCGACAAAAGAGTTATGCTGACAAGCGTAGGCGAGAGTTGGAATTTGAAGTGGGTGATCTTGTGTTTTTGCGTAAATCCCCGTGGAAGGGCATAATGAGGTCCTAGAACGGGTTGGTGCGACAGCTTATCGACTTTCCCTACAGCCAGAATTGTCCAGATTACACGACGTTTTCCACGTGTCGATGTTAGGAAATATGTGTCAGATCCTTCGCATGTGTTAACTTCCCAAACAATCGAATTAGAAGAGAATATGACATATGTTGAGGAGCCGGTCCAGATCTTAAGTCGTAAGGATCAGGTGTTGCGGACGAAAACGATTTCATTAGTGAAAGTGTTATGGTACAGTCATTCGATAGAGGAGGCAACGTGGGAGCGAGAGGACGAGATGAGGAATAGATATCCGCACTTGTTCGATCAAGTTAACTAAAATTTCGGGACAAAATTTATTTTAGGATAGAAGGGTTGTAAGACCTTAATTTTTGCATATGCATAATTTTAGCTGCATTTTAGAACATTTAGAAAAATAATAGAGTAGAATATGTCATTTATTACTCAATTTAAATTTTAAGGCGTAAATTTAAAATTTTAAGAATATTAAATTTTGAAAAGGGTTCAAATAATAACCTAAAGGAAAATTGAGGGAAGGTTAATGTAATTTGGGAAAAAATTAATTTATATATATATGCATGCCAATGGGATCAAAAACCAAAACAGAGAGGGAAGATAATCGACGTGGCAGTGTTTGGGGTCAAGAAGAACCACAATTTTCATGCAATATAAGTGTTTTCATTCATGCAAATGGGGATCAGGAGCCTCAATGGAAGAAAATCAGAAAAAAAAAAAAAGAAAAAAAAAAGAAGGGGAAGTGGATCACCGGCGGTGGGGGGGTTACGTTCGTAGTGTTTCTTCGGCGTGGGTGTGTGTGTGTTCGTCATCCATCATCCGGTGATCGTGTGCATGGGTGTGGCATCGCCGTTTGGTGTGTGTTCCGTCGTGTATGTGTGTGTGTATGCTCTGTTCCTTGTCGTCGTCATGTGTGTGTGCTCTGTCTAAGTTCGTCCAACGGTGTGTAGAGGTGATCGGTGTGTGCATGTGTATGGTTAGTCATGTTTATTCAGTTCCATTTTGTCGTTTTTGTGTGTATGCTATTCGTCGTCGACTACATGGGTAGGTGTGTGATCAGTCGCCGATCGTTCGGCGTGCATGTGGGTATGTGATCGTCATTGGTGGTCCGACGGTATGTGTGTGTAATTCTGTGATTGTGTATGTGTGTATTTTGGCTGTACATGTGTGGGTGTGTTTCGTGATCGTTGCAGTTGTTGGCGTTGTTCTCCTCATCCGGTGGGTGTGATTGTCGTGGGTGAGGTTGCCAGTCCGGTGGGTGTGATCGTCGACGATGGGTGTGTGCTTGTGTGTTCGGTGTGTGTGTGGATTGTCCAATAGTCTATGTTGTGTGTGCATGTGACGTTCAGACGGTGGTATGGGTGTCATCGGAACTGGTGAGGAGAGATAGAGAAGTGGTCAATTTAGAATGAAGCAGTGACAAAGCCACTGCAGTGTCGCCGCGGCAGTGAGGCTTAGAGAACAGGAAGCAGAAACAGGCAGAAGAAGAAAAAGAAAAGAGGAAGGGAAGAAGAAAAAAAAATGAGGAAAAAGGAAAAAAAATAAAATAGAATCCAAAATCCAATTTCTCGGCCTGCGAATGATTCGAAACCGGTAAAATTTTAATCAGGAATCATTATCGATTAAATTAAATTGTTAAGTATTAAAAGTTTCGAAATAGTAATAGTCATTTTCGTAACCGGAATAATCGTTAATCTTGAAACAATTGGTACGGTAAATATTAACGTAGCGAAATGGACAAAATAATAATTTTCCATAATAAAAACTTGAGGAATGAGAAATATGAGATTTAGGGCCTGCATTGCACATTAGGTTATTTTAAAATAAAATATTAATTTAGGCCATCGTTGTTAGGTTCACAGGCGCCAGTGTCCCAGTAGGTTTTGGAAAGTGTATTTTTGCAGTGCGGAGAGCGAGGTGAGTGTATTGTCTTCTATGTAAATTACAAATTTTATTTTCGTATAAATTATGAAAAATGTGTTTATTTAAAAATAGATGAATTTGCAACTTATAGGGATCAAGCGGTTTTGGTGTTAAAAGTGGAAAATAATATTTGGACCAAGTGGGATTTAAAGGTGATGTTTGTCCAATTAAGCCGTAGTTTTCTTCTCGTTAGGCAAATATGACCTACGAGATGTGGATTTTCTTCTCGTTAGGCAGGTATGACCTACGAGATGTGGATTTTTTTCTCGTTAGGCGGGTATGACTAACGATATGCGAATTTTCTTCTCGTTAGGCGAGTATGACTTACGAGATATGGATTTTCTTCTCGTTAGGCAGGTATGACCTATGAGATATGAATTTTCTTCTCGTTCGACGGGTATGACCTATGAGATGTGGATTTTTCTTCTCGTCAAGAAGATATGTCATGCAAGTTGTGGATAACCTGCTAGGTAAAGTCCTATAGGGTGGTTTGACCCGTCAGGAGTGCAAAATATGTAGGTGATACGGTACCGTTGCAACTCTCGATCGTGAGGTAAAAACGATCCTATCCTAGTAGGAAAGTGGTGTGAGGTGTTTTATTATACGATGAACTGTCTAGATTGATTTGCTATCTTATTATACGATGAACTGTCTAGATTGATTTGGTTTAGATATATTATTTTAAAATAGATTAGCATCAATACATTATTTTGTTGCACTGGTTAACTTTAAATATTTCGATTGGATATTTTTAAAGATATGAGTTTATTTCAGTAATGACAGGGAAACTGGATTTTCGTACGGTATGTGATTCTATAATATTATATTTTGAAACATGGTGTTTAATATTTGTACTTGATCCATTCAAAATGTTTTTATTATGAAGACTATACACCGACAAAAATTTTTGGTTGTAGGTGCTGCAAATAGGAGTGGGTCTACTACTGGCACTAGGTAGAGTCTGGAGGTAGTGTCATTTTGAGAGTGGGCCAGTTAGAGGTGAACTGTGGAAGGTTTAACGTATTTTTTAGTGATTTTTTTTTTGTATATATATTTGGGACGGGTGTGTCCCATATTATTGGAAACGAGATTGAGGTATTATTTAGGGTAAAATGTTGATAGTGGTATGCGTGCGTCTGGGTATATATTTATATATATGGGTGTGTTTGGTTGGTTGGACAGGGAGTGTCATGTCGACATCATGCCCGACCTCGGGTTACGGTCGCCCGGGGTGGGGTGTGACACAACAACACTTAAAAATTCATCCATGGCTTTCACGAAAGAACCCTTGAAGCCCTCATCATCTCTCGTTGCATCCTTGATTATCTCCTTCACTTACTGTAGCAGTTGTAGCTGTAGACAATGGTGGTAAGGTTTTAAACATTTTAACACCTATTTTGAATAATGCATGGATAATTGATTCTAATGCAATAGATCACATGACATATGATTCTAGATAAGTCTTATCACTTAATCACTCCACCCAAAAATTTGTCTCTACTACAAATAAAACTTCGACCCCAGTTATTGGAGAAGGATTTGTGACTCTCACCAATACATTAAATTTGGAGTTTGTCTTAGTTGTTCCATCTTTATATTATAATCTTTTGTCAGTTTCCCAAATAACCGCTACTTTATCTTGTGTTGTCATTTTTTGGCCTAATTTTTGTGTGTTTAAGGACATCAAAACTAGGAAAACGATTGGTCGTGGTACTCGACGAGGAAGCTATATTACTTGGATTTGGAATCAAACAGTACCGAAAGCCTACGACAAGCTCTGGCAGTGGCTGGTTCTAAAGATAAAAAAGGGAAAGAAATATGGTTACGGCATCGCTGGTTTGGACACGTTTCATTTGGATATCTCAAAAGGTTTTTTCCCAGTTTATTTACAAGAGTCGATGTTTCTAGTTTTCACTGTGATATTTGTGAACTTGCAAAGAGTCATCGTGCTTCATTTCCATTACAGTTGAATAAAAGTCCATTTCTGTTCATGATTATTCATTTTGATGTCTAGGGTCCATCGAAGGTCAACACTTCGGGAGGGGTACGTTGGCTTGTAACGTTTTTTGATGATTGTACCAGGATGACATGACTTTGCTTTATGAAGTCCAAAAGTGAAGTGAACTCATTATTCCAAAAGTTTCATAAAAAAATTGAAACTCAATACCATAGAAAGATTTAAGTTCTTCATAGTGACAATGGTGGAGAATATCAGAGTACTGAATTTTAGCATTATTTGGAAGTACAAGGAATGGTCCATCAGACAACTTGCTCCACCACACCTTAACAAAACAGGGTGGCCGAGCGAAAAAATTGACACTTGTTGGAGGTTGTTCGAGCTTTGCTAATTGAAGCCCATATGGCATCATCTTATTGGGGAGAAGTTTTAACTTCAACAGCTTATTTAATCAATTGTGTACCTTCTAGCACCCTCGATTTCAAAACACCATTACAAACTCTAAATGATGGGATTATGGCTCCAGCTTTCTCAAGTTTACTGCCCCATGTCTTTGGATGTGTGGTGTTTGTACATCTACACAAGCATTAACGCACCAAGTTAACTCCTCAAGCATTGAGATGTGTTTTTGTTGGGTACGCCACTCATCAAAAAGGATATCGGTGTTATCATCCTCTAACGTGCCAATTATTTATCACAATAGATGTTGTTTTCCATGAAGATACAATGTACTTATCCGAACCTGAATTTCAAGGAGAGTGCCAAAAGGAAATTCAAAGTCTAGATTTGGATAATCAAGATGGGGGCAACTCGAAGATAATTGATATGACATTGAATCCTAGTGGTAGTGACTCACAGATTGAAGTAAATGAAGAAATTGGTAAATTGGATTCCAATGGTAATGACTCCAATGGTAATGACTCGCAGACTGGAGTAAATAAAGAAATGGGTGAATTGGAGATAAGGGATATGAGATTATATCAAAAGAGTGATGAGCAACAAATAATTGAAGAGGTGGATCATTCTCCAACTCAGCCAGAAATCGAGGTTCTAGAAAATGTAGCTTCATCTTTGGTCAACATATCACACAAATCGTTTACTGAAGATGTTCTTAAGCTATATAGAAGATAGTTACCACAACGCCACACGAGAGATATTCCTAAATCCACATATGAACCTGAGCTCTCTAGTAAAGTAAAATATCCCATGAGTCATTATGTGTCCAACCATCATTTGTCAGAATTAAATATGTCATTCGTGAATCAATTATCTGTTGTATCTATTCCTAATAGTGTGCATGAAGCCTTATCTGATCCCAGGTGGAAAACAACTATGAACGAGTAGATGAAATCTTTGCAAAAGAATGAAACATGGGAACTAGTTGATCCTCAACCAGGAAAGAAACTGGTTGGATATCGATGGATCTACACCATGAAGTACAAGGCTGATGGCACAATTGAGTGCTTTAAAATAAGACTGGTAGCAAAGGGATACACTCAAACCTCCGTAATTGACTACACAGAAAAATTTGCGCCTATAACCAAAAATCAACACAGTTTGTATTCAACTTGGATTGGCCCCTACAACAATTTGATGTAAAGAATGTTTTTTTTCATGGTGAACAATCTGAAGAAGTCTACATGGATCTTCCACCAGGATGTATGATACCCAAAAGACACAGGCAAAAGGTTTGTAGACTAAAGAAATCATTGTATGGGTTGAAGCAGTCTCCTAGAGCATGGTTTAGAAAGTTTATAAAATCTATGATAACCTTTGGCTATCATCAAAACAACTCAGATCATACTCTTTTACTCAAAAGGGAGTAAGGTAAGATAACTGCGCTCATTATATATGTGGATGATATGGTGGTTACAGGGAATGATCCTAATGAAAGGAAAGCCTTGCAAAATTATTTGTCAAAAGAATTTGAAATGAAAGATCTAGGTCATCTGAAATATTTTCTCGGGATTGAAGTGTTCCGATCTAACAAAGGAATAGTTCTATCTCAAAGAAAATATGGACTAGATCTATTGCGAGAGACTGGTATGTCAGCATGTCAACCAGTTGATACACCAGTAGAAGAAGGTCTAAAGTTATGTGTTGAGCCCAACCAAGTACTAATTGACAAAGGAAGATACCAAAGACTTCTAGGGAGATTGTTGTACTTATCTCATACTAGGCCAGATCTGACTTATGCCTTGAGTATTGTTAGCCAGTTTATGCATAATCCTAGAGAATAACATATGAATTGCATTTTGAGGTACCTAAAGTCTGCTCTAGGAAAATAAATATTATTCCCTAAAAATACAGACCATTGAAGCATAGAAGCCTATACCGATGCTGATTGGGCTGGTGATATGGGTGACAAATGGTCTACTTCTGGATACTTTACATTTGTAGAAGGTAATCTTGTGACATGGAAAAGCAAGAAGCAAAATGTTGTCGCTTACTCAAGTGCAGAAGCTGAAGTCCGGGGTTTGAAAAATGTTCTTTGCTAGACGTTATGAATGAGACTCCTTTTACAGGATCTGGGTTATCTATCTGAGCAACCGATCCAATTATTTTGTAACAATAAAACAACATGTGACATCGCGCATAATCCAGTTCAACATGACCGTACAAAGCACGTCAAGGTAGACAGGTTTTTCATTAAGGAAAAATTAGATGGAAAGATTATGGAATTGCCTAAGATTCGATCAGAGGATCAGTTGGCTAACATCCTCACCAAAGCAGTATCAAATTGAGTATTCTTAAAATTTATAGATAAGTTGGGTATGTGGGACATCTATGCACCAACTTGACCATGCCCAACTGTAGAGGGGATGTTAAATAAGGCAGAAAATATATTTTCCTGAATTATGTAGTTGTTTTTCTAAATTAGATTATGTAATAACTTGATTCTAGGGAAACCCTAGAATCAATTTCTATATAAACTCGTGTAATTCAAGAGAAGAAAATATGAGAAACTTAAGATCTTTTTTTCAAGATGAGGCTCATCTAATCCACAACATCAAAAAAATGATACATGTAGTAGTAAATTAATAAATTTATTAAAAAATAGATTAAAAAAATTATTTTGATGTTTATTAGATATTTATATCAAAGCAACCATTTTATAAAATTTAAATGTTTTGATATATTTTTCTAAAAACATAAGGATAAAAGTGAAATCCTCGAAAATTGTAGGGGCTTGAATAACCTCTCTGCCTTACATAGCTCAGCCACTAGGTACGTGAAAAAAATATTGAGCAATGTTGATTGTCATCTTCCTTTAAAAGAACAAGTATGTTCCCCTAATTCTTAATCTAATTTATTTCGTATTTCTTAATATTTTATATTATTAATCTTTTTTTTTTCTTACTTTTTCAGGATGACACAAATGGGCTAACAATAATTTCTCATCTTCCAGAAGACATACTGATGGAGATTTTCAACATAGTTCCATGAAATCCTTAAAGTTAATTAAATGTGTTTGCACTAGGAGTCACTAATAAAAATTTATCCTTTCATTCGTCTTGAGAATAAACAAATGAGGCACGTATGCTCCTCTAAGCTAGCCATCATAATCCAATGAAACATGCAATTGTCCATGGCTTTAACTTGACACTTCTTGCCGCCACATTTAAATAACCAAATTACAAGCAAATTTCTCACAGTTTGGAAATTGTTGTCGGTCCATTTAGGATTTGTAATCCAACAGCTAGTGAGTTTAAGTGCATTCTTTTGCCTAACTTCACTGAGAGCTATCCACCTACTTTGACTCATTCTTTTTTTTGCTAAGGTTTAGGTACGCACCGACTATTTGTCTAAGGTAATCTTGGTTCAACTCTTTCGGGACGAGAGAAATAATTATAATAAACCCTTTGCTAAAACATTTATTTTTGTGTACATGTAGGGTCGTGATTCATAGAGGCACCTTACATTTCATTTTCCTTCAATTAGTAACCTTAATTTGGTTATGTCAAATACCAATACTAAGGATGTTTATTATTGTTTCATATTGGTTAGCTACCATCATCTTATTTATAGTTTTTCATTGTTATCGGGAGTGGAGAGTTTCAAAAGGTATGACAGCCAGCCATAACTATTAGATGACATGGAAATCTCACCATTTACAATGAATATATTACCCTTTTGCTTCATCAATTATTTTGGATGTCTTGGCAGGATATATGCAAAATTATAGAAGAGGGATGTTGGATAAAAAATCATTTGTTTATAGATTATGGAGAAACTTGTATATTTTTTGAGTTCTCGAAAGCCTATCCGTTACTATTTGAAGCTTTTGACAATTCGATTTTGTAAGACTCTCATTTCAGTTATATTTGTATTCTTCTGGCATAGAAATATTACAACGAGGTGTTGATGTGGAATCACAAAATGTATTATTTGCGCGAACCAAAGCACTTAGGGCTAAATAAATTGCTTAGACCTTGGGGATAGTCTTTTTCTTTCTTTCTTCGATTAGATCTCTCTCTCTCTCTCTCTCTTTCTTTTGTCCTTTGTATTGTTATGTGATTTCGACAGACTTCTATCCCTATGATATTTATTGTCCCTTTCATTTTATTTTTCATATTTTTATAGTCTCTCTTGGATCTTTTTCTCACTTCTCCCTTGCCTTAGGACATGTGTGGATTCTTTTCTTAGTGGTTATGATTCCCATATTTGGTTAATGTTATGTATTCGTTGTTGTAATTAGTTCATGTTGTAGGATTGTTCAATTCTCCAAGGTTATTCTTCATGTTTGCATGTTCTTTAAGTTCGCAAGTCTTGTTTAACTTCGGTATATTATGTTTCACTTATTATTCATCCAGAGCTTCTGTATGGAGGTTCCTTTCGATTTTCATATTTAATTTAGATTTTCATTATTCTTTGTTTATTTACAATTGAGGCACAAAATCTACAGTTCGGGGGAGCCTGAGCAACTTGTGCTTGTGGAAAATAGTCCATACCGAATCAAGAGTAGTCGTATTTTTTTTCTTTCTTTAATTGATTGTATTTATGCTTGTTTTTTATTTATAAGTTTTCTTATATAATTTTAATGGAGTTTTCTGTAGATAATATTTCTTGTTCATTTACTTTCTTCTTCTATTTCTTTTGTAGCCACTTTTGGACATCTTCTTCCCACTTCTCGCCTTTTCTAGGGACATGGGTGATTTCCTTTATTGATTGACGTTATGCATGATTTTAGTGCGTGCCTTGAGTTGGTAAAATTCAAAGAGATTATTTGTCATGTTCATACATTCTTTGGACCCCTTGACCTCATTTAATGTTGGATAACAATGTTAGGAAATTTATTTCCTAATCTATTTTGTTCAACATATTATTAATTCAATTATATTTGTTATTTAAATTTAATGAGCTAAAATAAAGTGATCTAATTAATTTCGGTAAGCTCGTAGACTAATAAAAAATAATGTGGGCCAAATATGTAGATACCAGATTATTATGGGGTGATTTAGGGATTATCGAAAACCTAATCACACCATATATAAAGAAAACATTAAGGTTATGGTCCCTAATATATACCAAATCATTTGAAGACTCCATTCTCCTCATCTAGAAGAGAATCGATAATCACATTGAGGAATTCAAGAGATTTGGTTGAGGAAGATCACGTACCTACTCGATCCATGCCCTACTTGTGATCGATCGTCGTAAATTTCCGCATCGGTAGTCGATTGTTTATAATGGATCTAGGTACACAATTTTCTTATTTAAAGAACTCTTGATAATTTAACATGTTGGTTTAGATTTGAGAAATCTATTAAGATTTATAGGGATTAATCCCAACAAGTGGCATTGAGTCTTACATCATGTTAAATTATTAGGGTTGTTCTTCATTTATTTATTGTCAATTGAAATTACGAATTCCAGGCGAGAATTCGGTTCTTAGTATAACTATTGACTTGTCAGATCATTTTGCATTTTGATAAAACACATGTTTTATTAAAACATACTGACACTTCTACTATATTGATTAATGTTGGATTCAGTACCAATCTAAAGACGTGCTTAAAAAGAAGATTGGTTGTTTGATGAACTTTTTTTACATTACCCATTAGATTCTATTGTTAGATGCCGCAACATCATTGCCTGGAGTTACTTAATACTTTTAGTGGAATTATAGAGGCTTTAACACTTTGAACCCCTGAAATTTGATTATTATCTCATCTAGGCCAATATGGTCTTAATTTAAGGATTCGTAAGGCAAGAATTATTTACATGTCCGTTACTTGTCGCAAGTGAAATAATATTTTTTAGTTTATTTAATTACACAAAATTGTCTTATATATTGAAATAAATTAATTGAAGTAATAAGTTGCCAAAGTAACCTCTATTACATAGATTTATTTATTTTTGGGATATTAGGATATTGATATCTGTTATTTATGCAAATAATAGCCGGTCCATGGAAAACTTTTGTTTAGACGAATAATAAGCATTGGTGTTTGTTGTTTATGCGAACCATAACCGGCCCAAAGGAAGATTATTATTTAACTAAATAATAGACATTATTTTTTTACATTAGTATGGTTACTATTTATACAATCAATAATCAGCCAAAATAAATATAATTTTGGTCAAATAATAAACATTTATGCGAGAATAAATGTATGATGATTATCAAGTTTCCATGTGCACAATAAGTCGGTCCAAAGAAAGACTTATTATTTGACAGGATTTCTTATCAACATTTGATTCCTACACTAAGAGTATCAATTACAATTAATTTTTCTATTCAAAGATTAGAAATTAATGTTGTGTTAGGTACCTTGAGATGGGTCCCTAAATTTAAATTAATTGTTCATGTCTAGTTTTTTTTTCTTTTTTTCTTTTTATTTTTTTTATGCTTATATTGTACTTGTTTATATTGTTCACTATACAGTTCTATTGCTACTTCTACGAATATTTTTGCACAAGTCAATATCATCCCAATGGTGAGCGGGACGAACTTTGAAGTCTAGAAAAAAATTATTCTCGATTGTATGGATTTGGATCAAGTGCTTTGGGAGGATCCACCCAATTTTACTCCGAAAAACCTCAATGAGGTTAAAATAGAAAAGTGGGATCGATTCAAGTGAATGTGTTTGATGATCATGAATCGCTCCATTCCGAAAGTGTTTTGAGGCTCTATTACTAAGACCAAGAGTTTCATAAAATTCTAGGAGGAAATTATACAATACTTTGCCAAAAATACAAACTTAGAGGTGAGTAACGTTTTGGGTAAACCTGCTGCGATGAAGTATGTTGATATATATTTATATTATGATGTCACATTATGTGTTTTGATGATGTCAATATTAGTGATACAATGATGTCACATTAGACACAAATTATATGTTCTAATGTGTTTTGATTGAATCATACCTTGAGTATACTAACCAAAATGATATCTTAAGTGCATGTATTAAGATTAAACTATTCATAGCGTGTGTTAACCATTATGAATTTTAAGTGTGAAATACATGTATAATCTCGATATGAAGATTACGAGACTTATGTAATATTAAGTCTATAAGGTTAAGTCTAAAGAATGTTACTCTTGAAGAGATTATATATCTTGACTCTTTAGGGTGCACACACACACATACTAGAATGCATACATTCATAATATTATAATATGAACATGATCATTATTTGATTATACCATGAAACATGTGATTGAATTGTTAAACACATGATTAATTAAAAATTTCACATATTGATACAATATGCTTAAAGTGAAAAAACATATTTTCAATATTCTCAATATGCTTATCTTGATAATTTGACCAATATATGCATATATTTGTGATATATCATCATTACTTGTTTAATGTTATTTCAAACTTGATTAATATGCTTAAATATTATATACATGATTGAATCAAGTTCATGACATTAGATCGCTATTTAAATGACATTTTTATAATATTGCATGAAAAATTATATTTTTGCATGTAATCTACTACACTATATGTTTGATCCTATTGTATCTCCTGCAAATTATCTATGTGATTATATACATGTGATGAAAGTATCACCAGTTGATGTGCTTAATTGATATATAAAATATTTAGAATATTACTACCAATAATTGATATTTTTGTTTCACTCCTAATCCTATATCTACATCCCATCATGCTTATATACTTATAATCTTTTTTATGATGTCAAAAGGGGAGAGATATATGAATTGAATATGCAATATATGCTTAAATGGATATTTTCTATATAGTGCATATACTTAGGTGGAACTTATTATATACTTTGTGTGACAATCCGTCAAAATGTTGCCATTATAAAAAAAATGGGAGATTGTTGATATATGTTTATATGATGATGTTACAATATGTGTTTTGATGATGCCAATATTAGTGATATGATAATGTCATATTAGACACAAATTATATGTTCCAATGTATTTTGATTGAATAATTTCTTGAGTATACTAACCAAAGTGATATCTTAAGTGTAAATATTAAGATTCAATTATTCATTGCATGTGCTAACCACTATAAATTTTAAGTGTGAAATATAGGTATAATATTGATATGAAGATTACGAGACTTATGTAATATTTAATTTATAAGGTTAAGTCTAAAAGATGTTACTCCTGAAGAGATTATATACCTTGACTCATTAGCATGCGCACACACATATACTGAGAGTGCATATATTCATGATATTATGATATGAATAAGATCATTATTTGATTATATCATGACACATGTAATTGGATTGTTCAACACATAATTAATTGAAAAATTCACATATTGATACAATATGCTTAAAGTGAGAAAACATATTTTCAATATGCTCAATATGCTTATCTTGATAATTTGACCAATATATGCAAATATTTGTGATATCTCATCATTACTTGTTTAATGTTATTTCAAACTTGATTAATATGATTAAATATTATATATATGATTGAATCAAGTTCATGATATTAGATTGGTATTTAAATGACATTTTTACAATATTGTATGAAAAAATATATTTTTGCATAAAATTTACTACACCATACGTTTGATCCTATTATATCTTATGCAAATTATCTATATGATGATATACATGTATAATATGCTTCATATATATGGTATTGAAATATCATACACGAAAATTGTATATACATTATACATACATGTATGAAATATTCAAACTTTACTTTACAACTTGCATTAAATATTGAGTTGAAAATTTTGACTATTGCATTTTACCATAAATGCATGTCCAATAACTTGTATTTCTCATGGATTGAAATCAACATGTTTTCACATTGATTACCTGATATTTTTCATATTTGTCTTGAAAATTAGAAATAAACCGTGATTTATCCAAATTATACACAATTGGTTTGAAAAACGTAGCATAGACTTTTGTTCACTCAATTGACCATATCTCACTCATTTTATGTCCAAATGAGTTAATTCTTGAGCTATTTGAACGCTAATTCATTACTATTTATATCTGTACTTGATATTCACATTTTGAAACTGAAATATCTTATCAACATTCTCATTAATGCAAACAACCAATAGCTGCAAGTAAAAAATATGAGCTGGACCTTTGTCTATTCAAAATATCATATTTCTCTCAAATCTTGTCCAAATCAGATGCACCACTTATGGTTGGAAAGCTTATTCAAAGTGATTTAAAACCATAATAAATTTATATGGGTCCTACTTGAAACATTTGGAAGATATGATCGATTTTCTCAGAAAAACGTTGGAGTAAATTTTGAAATTTGCTAAGAAAACTTAGTGCCGAGGAGCCTCTTTGCCATAATGATCTAAGGGACAAGTGACAACGGTTATGAGGCGCCTTTGGTGATGACGGACCAATCTCGCCAGAAAGAAGATCATGTGGAACTGTTTGATCTTCACGCGTAAGAAGATTATGAAAGGTTGCTCTTCACCCGTAAGAAGATTGTGAAAGGTTGTTTTTCACCTGTAAGAAGAGTGAAAAGTTGTAAACGATTTGATCTTCACCCGTAAGAAGATTGTAAATGGTTTAATCTTGACCCGTAAGAAGATTAAAGATTAGTGAAGTAGAACTCTACATCGGGAGCGCGAAGTAGACTAGGCAAGAAGGTCTTGCCGAACTACTATAAATCCCTTATATCTTGTGGTTTGATTGCCTCTATCCCTTACTCTTTACTTTGATTATTTTGATTTGATAGATTATTCCGCTGCACACACAAACACATAAACTAATAAGTTTGATATGAGATTTTAGTAAAAAGATTTCACAAAAAAGGTTTTTTATATCCAATTCACCTCCTCCTTGGATCAATCTCTGGGCTAACAATTGGTATCAGAGCTCGGTCTACGGGATTGAGCTGAACTGCTTCGTAGAAAATATCAAAAATAGATACGATGGGAAACTACAACCAGAATATATCAACGGTAAAAATGAACCAAACAACTTTGGTATAGAGGTACAATCTTTTACATCTTCTATATTCATTGAGAATTCTAATTTTGAAAAACCTATAATCAATGATATAGAAAATGATAGATATTGTAATACTAGTGGTGATAAAGATAATACTTATGATGATAATGATAATGATGATGATGAACCAACACATGTTGTAATTGAAAAATTATTACTTCTTATTCAATATTTTGCTAAAGAAAATTTTAAATTGAAAAGAAAACTTAAGTCATTTGAAAATAAAGAAAATGATTTGAAAATTCAAGATTACATCTTTTGGAAAGTTATTTGAAAACATAAGAGTTTTATGATGTTGTCTTGAAAATAAACTACTTGATTGATCAAGTTAAACATTTTAATAATGAAAATGATTTTTTTTTAAATGATATAAATAACTTAAAGGATAATATTTCATGTTTTAGAAATCTTGAAAATGGATTGAATAAAGATTTTGAAAAATTTGAAACTTGAAAAAGAAAATCTTTTGTCAAAAATACAATTTCTCAAAAGTGAGTATAAATATTTAAAAAATGATTTTGATTATGTTACTTCGACAAAATCTAATTTGGAAATGAATTTTGAAGATTTGAAGAAACATATCGAAAAATCAAAATCGGAACTTAAACTGATTGTTGAAAAACATAAAGATTTTAATTTTAAGAAAATGGAAAATTGCAATAAATATTGTGTCTCATCTTCTAGTCCTTCTCATCATATTGTCAATGATAGATTAGTATTGTCGAAAATTAAAAAATTATCTATATCACATGTTAATCGTCATATGAGAAGAAATAATGATAAATAAAAATATAAATGTTATTATTGTAACAAGATTGATCATTATAAGGTCTTATGTTCTTATCAGAAATATAATTTTGAGACTAACCGAAACGGATCCAAAATGATATGGATACCGAAAAGAGATGCAAAGTATAATATTGCAGGAAATTACACTACTATGAATAAAGCTCATGATGGAGTCATAAATACAGGATCTAAACCGAAGGTGCCGTTCAAAGTGGAATTTAAATTTTCATATGTTGTAAAGAATGATCTCAATAGCGAAAATAAATTCAACAATAGATTCACATCAACTAAGAACTTCAACAACAAGAGATTTGCAGGATACAAAAATATTGAACAAAAATATACATCCAATCCATGAATCTTTACAAATGCCTATGTCTACAAAGGTAAATCTATTGTAAAGACAAATGAAGGTATATCTAACTCTCGCACTCCTAAATTTATAAAATTTGTGAAAGAGTTAGATGCTCGGCTTGTTCATTAAATAAGTTGGGATGTGTTTCTTGGACATGTTCTTTAACGGTTATATTTTTTGTCTTAAGAAGTATGATATGGTGATTCTTTAAGAATCACAACAAAATGGTTTATTACTATTATATGATATATGTTTTATATATTAACAACCTTATGTATTTATATGTGTATTAATCATTTGAAGTTATATTGGTTTCATATACAAAAATCCTGACTTGCATACATTAGACTTGGATGTTATTATTATTATGTGATTCAATTGATCCTATGTGTTTCAAGTTTGCATGATATTGAATCATATTAAGTATTGTAAATACTCTATATGTTCATACATGCTTAAACATATTCAAATGGATGAGTTTATGGTGAAATTAATCAACTGTTTTTGAAAAGTAAAATAAAATTCTCACTAGAATTTTTTAGTAGAATTTTTTACCACCTTTACCGTTTTTGTTATAACTCACATTCTAATTATCGGATTAATCTAAAATTTTTTGTGTGGTTTTGGATAACATTAAAGGTTTCTAAAATATATTTTAAATATTTATTTGGTAGAAATTCATATTGGTTTCATTATAGTACATCCGGAATATTTTCTGTCTAAGAATTTGCTTGTCTACAGTATTACAATTATTTTAAACTTGATTGTATTGTTCCATATGGTCAAACAATTACTTAAATTATTTATTTAATATGTATAAACATATTAAAAATATTCTGCAATCATTTGAATTTATTTGGCATGCAATTAATTGATAAAATTCAATTTTGAACTAATCTAGTTTATATTGAGTTGTACACCATTACAAATGCTACAAACAAGTATTAAATGGGTTGATTTGATATGCCAATATTTTTTTTAACTCATTAATTATAGTTTGAATGTATATATCATTTCATGATGAAATTTGAATTTTAATTTGACAATTTGAATTGGAAATTTAACTTATAGCTCATATTTGTTGACTTTGATTTTGATTTTAAAGATATATGTTTTAGACCATTGTCACATTTTGAAAATCATGAATTCATGCATGTTATATAACTTAGTTTATTGATTACTAATTGCATAAATAGTATGTGATATATATTGAATACATGATATTATTCAATAAAAAAGAATATCCATTATCATTGGTAGCTTTGGTTAAATTCATACTTGAATATGCTATTATTAACAATATTTTTAACTAGTATATTTTAAGAGTTCACGTTCTTATGGATTCATTCACCTTGATCATATGGAGATTAATAGTTTGTTGGAACTCTCAAGATCTTTAAAGAGTGTTTAAATGGAATTGAATCTCCATTTAATTCAACGGTAACAAAGTTCAACCTAATAGCTCAATCATTATAATCTTTATTGAAGATATTTATATACTAGCATATAACCCGTGCTTAAAGGCACGGGTGTAAAGAAAATGTTAAACCTAAAAACACATTGATATAATTTTTCTATTTATATAACATTTGACACTTGTTTTGTTAAAATATCAACAAAAAATTAACATTTAAATACCATCACCAACTAACAATGTATATTACAAATACAATAATATAAAATTCAGAGTGATGACAATCATCACTACCCCCCTTTCTAAGTTGAGGCTCATGCCCATTCTAGAAAACAGAGGGATAAACATAAACAAAACGCTTATTTACAAAAGAAAAAAGAAAAAAAGAAATGGAAAAATCAGATAAACCCATGAAGTGCATTGGCATGAACATATCCAAAAAAAAAACAAAAAAAAAACACGAAGTGTCTAGTGTATATATTGTTGAAGACTTCATGACCACTACTTACCAATTGAATCTTCTTCAATTTTTCAAAGAGGCCTCCACTCTTGCTAGCATCTGAAGTTATCCCATCTGTACTGGATTTCCCAAGAACCTCATGGAGATTTGTTAATATTAACTCCCTTATTTTCATTTGGGTAAGAAATTGAAGATATCTTGATAGGATAAGGATGGCCAAAGAGATCTCAGGCAGAGTTCTTGATCCTATGTTAGGTGACTCAAAAACAGAACCCTGTATGTGACAAAAGTCAAGTTTAGAGGTTAACACAAAAATCAAGAATATAGTTATTTAAAAGTATTTTTATGGCAAAGTCTTACATAAACTATGAAACAAAAGTAAAAATATATGGAAACTCATTAGGTATATTTGATTCAAACAATCAAATAGACATGTTAAGGCACTGTGAATTTTAGAGTTCCTAAATGCTTCAAAGCAGAATAAAAAATAACATTTAGAGGCAAAATTTTAGACAAATCAGTACACAAACACCTACTCCCAATGAATCCTACGAAAAAATCATACAAACAAACCATAATTCAATCTTTTAGTGGACAAAAAAAAATTCAAGGTCTCGACAGGGGAAAAAAAGAAAAAAAGAAAATTGCTAACAAATATTACCTTCATCCTATGTTACCAACATACACAATGAATCTGAACAAAAAATAGAGCTTAAAAAATATCAGAGATTAGAAAAGAAGATAAACCTGTCGTTATCAAAACTAATGTACCCAAAACAAACAAATTAAGAGTGAAAATAAAAATTTAAAAGTACAATTGGAGTACCTATAATTGCTCTCAAACTCCGAAGATGATTAATATATGATAATCGACAAACTGATAACAACAAAATTATCAAAAGAAAACAAAAATTATGAAGGTCCCCATGCATTATTTCTATAACAAAACAAATTCAGTTTTTGCAATTTTCACACTACCAAAACCAAGGAGCAATGAGCAAAAAGAAACAAAATTCACTATGTATAAATAGAAATCAAGTGTTGTTGCAATTACCTCATCCAACTTATACTCCAAGCATAGAACTCTTTATCTCCAACCATAGAATTTCCATACCACTTCACTGCAAAATGAAAATAGTAATGAGGAAAATAAAATCCACATTATTATATAATAAAAGAACCCAAAGAAATCGATAATATCTTACATTGTGTCTCATCTTCAATCCAAACAGACAAAAAGATGAACAAAATTTAAATGGAATAGGGTAATTAAAAACGAATAGAACAAATCAACTATATTAAAAAAAACTGGCAGAATAGAACAAAACTTAAAAGGTATAGAAACACATGTGGCGGAAAGAGAAGCTGGAAATAAAAAAATAAATTATAATGAATACACAAAAAAAAAAAAAAAAAATCAGTTTGAACCAACAAAAAAATCAGAACTCAGAAGCTGGAGAATTGAGAATTTCGGAGATGGTGGATGTGAAATCAACAGAGGGCTGGTGGTTCATGGAGGTGTGAAATTGATACATACAATATGGAGAAAAATGATAATATGTTAACAAACTCCATTATTTTTCTTTACAATCAGATTTTCACTCAGCAGCCTCATAAAATCAAAACACAAAACACAAAAAGTACAATCTCTTCATATCCATAAAACTACAATAAAAAATAGTTATTGAATCATAAACACAGATATTCTACTATGTTTTTGTATCTTTTTTGGCCGAAGGAAAAAGAAAAATAAATAGTTGATTCACAAATTTGATTCATCGCAGAAAGAGAAGCTTCTCTCTCTCTCTATTGTCTTCATACCGCTTTGCCCCATTTGTTGCTGAAACTGGGCGAGTGTTTGAGGATTGACAACCCCAACGTGATCCTCTTGAGATAGCCCAAGCTCCAACTTGATCCTCTAGGAAAGTTTTTTGGATGTTTTTGGTATATTCTCAGTAATTGGAACAAAAACAAACAATTAAGAACAGAAACAGAAATTAAAGAACTAATACAAATATGTTTTTTCTTTTTTTTTCTTTCTTTTTTTTTTTTTTTTTTTTTTTTTTTTTTTTTTTTTTTTTTTCTGAATACACAATATTCAAGGATTTAAGCATCAACCTCATTGAACATTGTGCAAAATCACAACGGTGGGCGTGAGTACAAGTCTCGAGTGTGAGCTTTTAGCAGTCCATCGAGCTGCAAATCTTCTCACGATTGGCCTCCGATATCCATGGATGCCCTGCAAATCATATTCAAATCATATTGTAAGCAAATGCAATAAAATTCCTACACCAAAAACACTAATCAAACAAAATCAAAGGAAAAACAAAACTAAATTTAATCGATTCATAAACACAATCAAAATAATGAAAGTAGATTCAAAATGGCGAGAGATGGATCAAATCAACATTATTTGAAATCAAGATTATGAACATTTTTTTTTTTCAAATTTTTATAAATTTCAGTTAGTACATTTTTCTCTCTTTTCTATTATGCCAAGTGCATGAAAATTGAGTTTTATTCAGGAATGTAGAAGAATGGGTAAAAAAAGAATCAGGTCGATGAAGTTTACATGCTAGAATCCCAAACAAAATTGGTGATTAAAACCTTGGAGTTTGCAAACATAAAAAGCATTGCATTTATGTAATAGTTAAAAGGTGTCTAATTTCAACCATATTCAGCTTGAAAATCTTTTTTAGATTAAAACACTAAGAAGGTAACAATTTGAAACATGGGTCGAAATCAACAGCAAACATAAAAAGTATTGCATTTATGTGAAATTCTTGACAGCAAGAAATCTGAGAAAGAGATAATGATTTAGGTCTAAGGGAGATTTAAGGGAGAGAAAGAGATTCAGGTCTTTGTATGGAAAAATTCAAGTAAAAACACTTTAGCAAAGAGAAGTTTGAACTGCAAAAAGTAAGAGAAACCTAAAAAGCATTGCATTTAACATGGAGATTATCTAACAACACCAACACTAAACCAATCATACCACTATTCCACAATTCCAACAGAACAACAAATTCAAATGAATCTCCCACTCTAAATTGAAGCACATATAGGAGAATTGTGCACCAGAACTCACTTACTATAGCAACCTCAAAGCCTCCACAACGAGCTTCTCCATAAGGCCCAGCGTCATCTCATAAAGGATCTCATTCGTAAAACCTAAACAGTTCAAAACAAACAAACTCAGGCTTAGGAATACACATTTTTTATAAGTTCAAAATGCAAAATAACCATGTTGATTGTGAGATAATCAAATGAACTGTGAGGCAATTGAGAAAGAAAGAGAGAGACGTTAATCAAATGCAAAATAACCATGTTGATTGTGAGATAATCAAATGAACTGTGAGGCGATTGAGAAAGAAAGAGAGAGACGTTAATCAAATGAAAAATAACCATGTTGATTGTGAGATAATCGGCCTTCACACTGTGTAAACCCGTTTCAGATTTGAAATCGAAAAAATCAAAGAGAAATTAAAAGAAATTTCAGTCAAGGGATAGAAGGGGAAAACAGAGAAAGAGCTTCAATTTTAAGGGTTTCGAAACCCAAAATCAAGAGAGAAAAAGACCCTAATTTTAGAAACCCTTAAAAAAATCAAATTCAGACCAATGAATTTCAAAACAACGATTTTTAGTTTGAATTGCTGCAAAATCGAATCAAGAGCTGTGAATTGTGGTGGTTGAGAGAGAGAAAAAAAGGCTTACCAGGGAATCTGCGACATCGGGAGCGAGGACCGTGAGAGATTGGAGAAGTCGACTATCAGCGGAGTTGTGACATTAGATTCAGCCGAGAGCTAAGAGACCTTCATCTTCTGGAGGAAGGGAGAAGTCGTCGCGAGGGAGGAAGAAGAATCCGCGGCCGTTGCGAGTAAAGGATGACGGCGTGGATGGCGAGGCGATGACATTATGGCGAAATGGAGTGGAGGTGGCAGTGGCGGTGGTGAGGGGATGGCAGAGAAGGCTGAAAGGGAGTGGATCTCGAGAGACTGAGTAACAAAAGAGATGAAGGCGACGGTGATGGCGATTGTCAAAAGTGGAGAGGGAGCGCGAGGGAGGAAGAGAGAGAGACGAACGCTAATTTCTCTAGTAGCTGTGGTTTTGATGAGAAAGAGGCAACCCTAAATCAAACATCCAATATTTCAACGGTGACGTCGGAGGTGGGAGAGAGAGAGAGAGATGAAGAGGGTTGGGGGCGACGAATTCGGTGGAGAAGAAGACTCTCAGAGTCCATAAAGTAAATGCAAGGCAAGCAAGGACACTGTTGATGATGGTAAGTGTTAAAAAGTAAGGTTGATGGTAAGTGTTGAATGTTGTATATTATTATAGATAGATATATTATATAGATATGTTGTATATAGATGTTGTATATATCCAGAGACATCCAACGGCTACGAATATCCAGAGACATCCAACGGCCCTGGATGTAAATGAGCTGATTTATTATATAGATGATTGGCTATTTACTAAAAATAGCAAATTGTTTATTTAATATGCTTAAAATCCTGTTGTCACATGTGGTTATTGAAAATGAATTTTTAAATTCATCAATATATAATATGTAGTTATTTTATAAGTCTTAATATTCATAAATTAATTTATTCGAAAGGACTTATAAAATTTATATGAAAGTTTTTATTGTGAAATATGTATACCTCACATGAAAACCTATATTACTTCAACACTTTGTTTGACTAATCACATTTAGTTCATCTTGCCATTGGTATCATTATTTATGTTTATTCTTAATGTTACGACATGATAAGATGATATGCATAAAACTTATGTGATTAACTCATATTTTGATAACTATGATCAATTGGTATCATATGAGTTGAAGTATCTATTGAATTTATGATTATTCATATGACGATAGATAGATTATATTGTATGAATAAAGTTGTTAATGACAACATCATCATATTCATAAACCCATCTGAACCTCGCTCTAATATTGTGTTATATGTGTTATATCATGAGTTGATAAATTATGCAATCGAATTTTGCCTTTTTAATTCAGGATGTTCTCCTATACTTAAAGTCTTTACGATATTTTTGAGAACACATGTTTTTGTGATTTAGTCCATCGTGCTTAAATGATATAATTTCTATATACTTAGACTATGATATATTATGTGGAATTCATTTATTGATTATTACTGGACACACATGATTTATTTAAGAATAATATGTATCAATAGGTATCCAATTAGTACTGTGACTATAATTGATGAGATGTTTGATTTTAGTACAAAATTGGTGCATGCTAATTGTTTGATGCTTAAATTGGTATATTTTTTATTTGCACTTATAACCCTCATTATTCTTAAATATTTATAAATTCAAATCGAAACATTTAATTAGCTTTAATATGTTAAAAAAAAAAATTGTATCTTGTTAAGGGGAGTTTATTATAACTTGAATGCATGTGCTTATGTGTTATATCTTAATCATTCATGTTCTTTTGTTGAAAGTTGTATTGAATCTAAAAATGATATTTATTTCTTTAATCGCCATTAATTTCAACAATTTTATAGTAAAAAAATAGTAGCACCACGTTCACTGCATTTTCCTGCTTCAATGATTATTTATTGAAGGAGTAAATCGATGTAGTAAAAAATCTCATTGGTATAAATATGTGAATTATTGCCTGAGATTTTCTACAAAGATTAAATTATAGTGTACTATATTAAGGGAGAGCTTAATCCAAATTCGATAAGCATTACATGTGAAAATTCTCTAATCTTATTGAAATTGATTAATATTTTATTGAATATGAAAGTAACACCAATTGATATGCTTAATTGATATATAAAAAATTGGAATATTCTTACTAATAATTGATGTTTTTGTTTCGTTCCCAATCCTATCTCTACATCCCATCATGCTTATATACTTATAATCTTTTTGATGATGTCAAAGGAGGAGAGATATATGGATTGAATATGCAATATATGCTTAAATTGATATTTTCTATATAGTGCATATATTTAGGGGGAACTTATTCATATACTTTGTGTAACAATCCATCAAAATGTTGGCATTATAAAAAATGGGGGAGATTGTTGATATAAGTTTATATGATGATGTCACAATATGTGATTTGATGATGTCAATATTAGTGATATGATGATATCACATTAGACACAAATTATATGTTCAATGTGTTTTAATTGAATCATACCTTGAGTAAACTAGCTAAAGTGATATCTTAAGTGTAGGTATTAAGATTCAATTATTCATTGCGTGTGTTAAGCTCTATGAATTTTAAGTGTGAAATGTAGGTATAATCTTGATATAAAGATTACGAGACTTATGTAATATTAAGTTTATAAAGTTAAGTTTAAAGAATGTTACTCTTGAAGAGATTATATACCTTGACTCATTAGAATGTGCACACACACATACTGAGAGTGCATACATTTATAATATTATGATATGAATATGATCATTATTTGATTATATCTTGACACATGTAAGTGGATTATTCAACACATGATTAATTGTAAAATTCACATATTGATACAATATGCTTAAAGTGAGAAAACATATTTTCAATATACTCAATATGCTTATCTTAATAATTTGACCAATATATGCATATATTTGTGATCTCCAATCATTACTTGTTTAATATTATTTCAAACTTGATTAATATGATTAAATATTATATACATGATTGAATTAAGTTCATGACATTAGATTGGTATTTAAATGACATTTTTACAATATGGCTTGAAAAACTATATTTTTGCATGAAATCTACTATACCATATATTTGATCATATTATATCTTATGCAAATTATCTATGTGATGATATACATGTATAATATACTTCATATATATTATATTGAAATGTCATAAACGAAAATTGTATATACATTATACATACATGTATGAAATATTCAAATTTTGCTTTATAATTTGCATTAAATATTAAGCTGAAAATTTTGACTACTGCATTTTGCCATAAATGCATGTCTAACAACTTGTATTTCTCATGGATTGAAATCAACAAGCTTTCACATTGATTACCTGATATTTTTCCATTAATATTTGTCTTGAAAGTCGGAAATAAACCATGATTTATCCAAATTATACACATCTGGTTTGAAAAACGCAGCATAGACTTTTGTTCATTCAATTGACCACATCTCACTCATTTTATGTCCAAATGAGTTGATTCTTGAAACATTTGAAAGCTAATTCATTACTCTTTATATTTGTACTTGATATTTACATTTTGAAACTGAAATATCCTATCAACCTTCTCATTAATGCAAACAACTAATAGCTGCTAGTAAAAAATATGAGTTAAACCTTTGTCTATTCAAAATACTATATCTCTCTCAAATCTTGTCCAAATCAGATGCACCACTTATGGTTGAAAATATTATTCAAATAGATTTAAAACCATAATAAATTAATATGGGTCCTACTTGAAATATTTGGAAGATATGATCGATTTTCTCAGAAAAAAGTTGCAGTAAATTTTGAAATTTGATAAGAAAACTTAGTGCCAAGGAGCCTTTTTGCCATAATGATCTAAGGGACAAGTGAAAACGGTTATGAGGACTTTTAAGCTTCATTCTTGGATGATATTATACCATCTTTGGTTATATAAATGAAGGCCAATTAGCTTGGATAAAAAAAAGAATCACATACCAGAGCTTAGAAGGGTTATATACCAAAGATCTTCAAGTTTTCATTGTTTAGCAATATCATTTTGATTCTTATTCTTACACTTTTTGTGTGATCACTCTTGTACTTAAAGTTCATCTATTATTTCTTGAGTGATATTTGGGAGAAATACTAAGCACTGGTAAGTCAAAGTATTGTAATCTTTATAGAGAGTGTTTAGAGCTCTAAGGTCAGTTTTGTAAGTTAAATTACAAAACCATTTTGAGTGTTATATTGAGAGATTGTACTTCATAGCAACATCCAAGCAAGGAAGATCCTCAATATCAGTACAGCAATATCAACTTGTGAAGAAGTTGAAGAAGACCAAAGGAGGCGCCTTTGGTGATGACGGACCAATCTCACCGGAAAAAAGATCACGTGGAACGGTTTGATTTTCACCCGTAAAAAGATTATGAAAGGTTGCTCTTCACCTGTAAGAAGCGTGAAAGGTTGTAAACGGTTTGATCTGCACCCGTAAGAAGATTGTAAATGGTTTAATCTTCACCCGTAAGAAGATTAAAGATTAGTGAAGTAGAACTCTCCGTCGGGAGCGCGGAGGAGTAGACTAGGCAAGAAGGTGTTTCTGAACTACTATAAATCTCTTGTGTCTTGTGGTTTTATTGTCTCTATCCTTTAATCTTTACTTTGATTATTTGATTTAATAGATTATTCCGTTGCACACACAAACACAAGAATTAACAAGTTTGATTTGAGATTTTAATAGAAAGATTTCACATTTTTTTTTTATATATCCAATTCACCCCTCTTCTTGGATCAATCTCTGGGTCAACAAACTATAAAGGTAAAGGGAACATAAAGGAGTATATCATAGAGATGTCTAATCTTGCATCAAAAGTAAAGGCACTAAAGTTAGAGTTGTCTGATGATTTTCTCATGCACTTGATTTTGATCTCTCTTCCTGTACACTTTGAGCAATTCAAAGTGAGTTATAATATTCAAAATGACAAATGGTCCCTCAATGAGTTTATCTTACTATGTAAGAAGAAAAGAGACAACCGTGAGATAAGAGTGAAAGTGCTCACTTGACCTCGATCTCTTAAAGCAAGAAAAAGAAGAAAGCGGAGGTTGCTGCAGAAAGATCTTCTCAGTAGAAGAAACAAAAGAACAAGGATGATTACTTTACTTGCTACTTATGCAAGAAGACGAGACACAAGAAGAAGGATTGTTCCAAGTATGCCACCTAGCGTGCAAAGAATGGTATGTTTCTAACTTTGGTTTGTTCTAAAGTTAATTTAACTTCTGTACCTATGGATATTTGGTGGGTTGATTCTAGTGCTACTACTCATATAAGTATGATAATGCAGGGTTACCTGTGGAGCTGATCGACAAGTGATGCTGAAAGATTCATCTTTGTGGGTGATGACAATAAAGTTACGGTGGAAGCTATAGGGACTTTTAGATTACGGTTGAAAATGAAATTTTATTTGAATTTGTATGAGACATTTGTTGCACTATCTTTTAGACAGAATTTAATTTCTATTTCTAGTTTGGACAAATCAGGTTTTACTTGTTCTTTTGGAAATAATAAAGTTAGTCTCTACCAAAGTTCAAATTTTATTGGTTCAATTCTTTTGTTGATAATCTATATATTCTTGACATTAGTTCCTATACAAAAATACTGTAAATAAGTTCACATGGTACAAAGCAAAAATTAAATGAGAATTCCGCCACCTTATGGCACAAGCGCTTAGGTTATATCTCCAAATAGAGAATTCAGAGGCTTGTGTCTGTTTGAATTCTTGAACCCCTAGATTTAACATATTTTCAAGTCTCTATTGAGTATATTAAGAAGAAATGAACAAAAGAAAGAAAATTAGGTGCCTAGAGAGCTACAGATATCTTAGAACTAATACATACGGATATCTGTGGGGTTCATTCCCTATGGCTTCATAGAATGGACAACAATTTTTCATTAAGTTCATAGACGACTACTCACGTTATGGATACCTATATTTGATTCATAAGAAGTCTCAATCCTTGTACATTTTCAAATTTATCAAAACTAAAGTTGAATTTCAACTTGGAAAGAAAATTAAGGAAAAAAACTGTCAAATCAAACTGTGGTGGCGAATACTGCGGGAGAAATGATAGATCAGGATAATAACGTCTAGGACCCTTCATAATTTTTCTCAATGAGTGTGAAATTGTTCCAGAATACACCATGCCGGGAAAACTCAACCTGAATGGTGTTGCAGATTGACAAAACCAGAATCTTAAGGATATGGTAAGGAGTACGATTAGCCATTCCTCCCTATCAAAGTCACTTTGGGGAGAAGATTTAAAGACAACAATATATATCATTAACAGGGCACCTTGCAAAGCAGTTTCCAAAAGCCCCTATAAGCTTTGGACAAGAAAGAAGCCTAGCATTAGGAATTTGCACATTTGGGGTTGTCCAATTGAGGCACGACCTTATAGGTCACATGAAAGAAAATTGGACTCAAGGACGGTTAGCTTCTATTTTGTTGGTCACGCTAAATGCTCTCAGGGCTACAAGTTTTACGATCTAACATCAAAATCCTTCTTTGAAATGGGAAATACGAGATTCCTTAAGGGTGTTGAGTTTGAGGGGGAAACAAACATTAGGAATGTTGTTGGTAACAGAATATTACATCGCTACTTTCACCGCAAGTGTGTGGGTCAAGTTTTAGTAGAGTGGGAAGAGTAGGGGTTGTCGTATCTACAGGGATTGGATTAGATCGTCGCTAAGTACCACGATTGTCATAACCTAATGTTATCTAGGCGACACAAATATAGTTTTTGTTTATAAAATATGCTAAACTAAATTAATTACTATAATACTAATATGATGTTTAAGGGATTATATTGCCTAGGGATTAACTTTATTCACTTAAACGTGTTCAATTCAATCTAGTTTACATTAACAACATTCAAACTATCCGACAATCTAGGTATCAAAATCTCAGTCACTATCTTTCCCAAGTGTAAAGTAAATGAATATATGACTTCGCGTCAACGCCGATGTCACCATCTAGCGTCTATTCGACACTTGGTCACATGAGTCTCGCCCCAATCTCATGTATTTCATACTTTCTAATACTCTCCCGAGTCACTAGATCGTCACGTTGTGTTTAAACCCTAGTCCGAATTTGGGGTTACCTCTCCCGCGTGTCAAATCTCGTATTCTCAAACTAACCATAATACCATAACAAGCATATATTGATTGTAATAAAATGGTAAACACAATCGAATATGGTTGAAATTTTTTTTGATAATGAAACAAAGATCAAACAAAAACGTTTTCATAAACAACTCGCTCCCTAGACAATATATGTTTAGCTACACATGTCTATAGCCCTATATTCAACAATACACAAGCTAAACATAAATAAAACCACCAATCAAAACTAATAAGTAAAGAGAGAAATAAGGAGACTAGCCGTTATCCGAAGAACAGACGCTAAAACCGCTCTGAGATCGTTTCCTCTTCTTGGCATTGTGATATTCTCTCGATTGATAGGCCTTGGAGCTCTCAAGGAGGTCACAAAAAGGTTCTTGTAGGTGTGGGAGAGAAGAAGATATAAATGGGATAAAAAATATCAACAAAATATCCCAAAATATCTCAAATATCTGGGGTCGGACCACTGTATCGGTGGGAATCACCCCTGCAGCGACGAGAAGTCAGTAGGCATTCTGCTGGATGACCGCTGCAACGATGGAAGGGCAAAAGATTTTTGTTTTATTGATCATTGCAATGGTGGTTTTACCGCGGCAGCGGTGGGCCTGCAGTCCTAAACTTGCCTTCTTTGCTCTTTTTCTACCGTTCCTCTACCGACGTTCTACCGATTTACTCGATTAGGAACTGTTTTCATCCCTTTTTGTCCCAAATACCTAATTTATAAGAAAACAAATAAAAATACATTAAAACATATTAAAACACTATAATAATACTCAAAAACTACCAAAATCGAATTGAGAATAAATAAATAAATTCCACCAATCAAATACCCCCAAATTTAGAATTTTGCTAGTCTTTGAGCAGAACATTCACACTAAAATAAACAAACACAATCAATTAACTAACACAAACACTAAAAACAAATAAAAACACAAACAATCTAAACATAACAACATGCGAGTTTTGAAATTCAACTATACCGACCAAAATGTTTTCCCTCAATGGCCCCCATTCATATCGAGTTCAGGAGTAAAAAGTACCATGTGATGTTCTATAATTTCAACATTCAATAATGGTAAACATCATTCTAGATCCTGCTCAAGCGTGCGTGCGAAAACTCAATTATATAACTATTCCAAGACCAGATTAGATTATCCACCAACGAAGCTAACAACTTATACCATAAAGGATTAGAATATCCATATGCCTGACTGAACTCCACTCTCTACTAATGTAGGCTTGAAAATTAAAAAATGATCAATAGAATTGGTTCGGTTTTTGAAAAATAGCCAAGGGTTTATCGGGAATATAAAATAGGTTAATGTGATTAACGCAAAGATACCCAAGGCACAACGCTTGACACATAATTACACTCGAATCCCCATAGATAAATTCAAAACAACCCTGAACATACATTTAAGAACTCCATACCCACGTGTCAAAAGAAAAGAAAATAGAACTATATTTACATATGTTTTTTTTTTTTTTAACAATCAACAACCACACCCTCAAAATTATTCGATTTTACAATTTCACGAGTGTGGAAAAAATGAAAGAAAAATAAGAAATGAGTACTCGAATACCGAACCAATGAAAAGTTTGCCCAAAACCCAATCATTCACTTCAAGTAGCATAAACAAATGCAAACTTGATTTCACTCAAATTGTGCCTTCGGTTTAGCGACTTAGGTTTGGAAAAAGTTTTATTGGCCAGGGTATTTGTTACATGTTCAGAATTGAAATGACCTCTTGGCTTCGACATGGTAACAAGCGATAAAATATATTGCATAGTAAGCTTCAAAGGCTCAAGCGATCAAATGAATGCCTAAATCATATCTCCTGAACTACCTCGCCTAGGATTTCGCCTCAAGTTTTCCCCAATCAGGTTTTAGAGTCCCTTAAATTGTCATGAATTTGGGTAATGAATAATTGATCTCAAATCAATTGAATAACTATACATTGAGTCTACGTCCTCGTGCAAATTGGGATCCACAATAACGTTTATCAAAATGACATACCAAGCACACAGAACACACATGAATGGGCGTTACCCTTGACCTCGAAAAACAACTTAGGGGATAATATCATCATCGGGTAATGGCCCAGATAAATGCAAAACTTAGCACACAACAACCGGGTCAAGTTTTAGTATAGAAAGGAAGGAGTAGGGGTTGTTGTATCCATAGGGATTGGATTAGAACTTGTTGCTAAGTACCGCGATTGTCATAACTCGACTTTATCTAGGCGATAAAAATGGCATTTATAATAATTATACTAATGCTAATTTAAAATACTAATTATACTAATACTAATATGAGACGTTTAAGAGAGAAGATTGCCTAGGGATTAATTTCATTTAATTCAACGTGTTCGTTTTTGTCTAATTTAGGTTAACAGTATTCGAGCTCTTCGACAATCTCGGTTCGTAATCTCAAACACTACCTCTCCCGAGTGTAAAGTGAGTAAATATTGTTAGTCTAAGTAGTTTCAATCATAGGATTCCCAGATTAAAGTGATTTTGACGATAATACACACATTTGACGTTTTAAATATACTAATGATGATTTTGAATATAGAATATCCAAATACCATCAAAACAAATCATGAAAGCGAAATCAAGTCGAAAAGGTATGAAAATGTATGATTTACTTTAAAGCAATTTTTCATTTCGACAATACTTGCAGGATATTGAACTCGTAACTCTATAGGACACACACACACACACCGTATGTGTTCTTAATTGTGATATATTGATCTTATCATATCCAATATACTTATATATTATAATGTAAAGTATGCGTTTGATCATTATATGCTATATCGGAAAAAACACCTATTAATCATAATTATGCGTAATTGAAATTTTATGTTCTTAATATGATCATTGAGTTTTTGAATCATATAAACATCTTGATAATAATTGTTACAAGCTTTATAAAGTGTTTATAATGATAAAGGATCATAAACTAAGACCAAAAATCCAAAACAGACGAAAACGTCATGCTGCAGAAGCTGCAACATAAGTAGTCAACTACTTATGCTGAAAGTAGTCAACTACTTTCAAGCAAAATGCTTTCTCTCTCCTCCTCTATTTTCGGCTTCACGTTTTGGCGTCGTATGCTTGTTCTAATTAATGTATGATGATTCATATGACTTATAATGATTATATAACATGTTTTCATAATTCAATTTGATCAATACAATGTTGAATTAAAAAGAAATTGATCAAAACATTTTGAAACATTTTAGAACTCAAAATATAGAATTTCGTCATGAACTAAAATTTGGATTTGCATATCATATTTTGTTCGGAACGTTCAAATCATGTCATGAGATGTTAGTTTAACATGTCTACATGATATATGTATGATCAATTGATATGTTCATCAATTCATTTATGATTAATTGACAAATTGACTTATAAGATTTGAACATTCTGTTTTCATCATGCTAAATGATTCTAAGTATTCAAATGCCTTAAATACTTGTATGTACTTAATTGGTTTGTATAATTGTATGATATATATTATACACTAGTTATATGAATGATCATATTCATTATCCTATAAAAATACAAGTATATTGTTTTGAAATCAAGTGTGAATACAAAGATACAATTTTGAATTAATGGTAGGGTAGCTCAATAAATGCTAGCCCATACCTTATTTTCCACTTGTATGAAAGGTATCCTATCTTGATTATACTAGTTGCATTCTTTAATGAAAGGAGTCTAGTATTAAATGATTTCACACCATCTTTGCATAAACTCCATCATGCTTTGTTTATAAATATCATGATCTCTTATACTCTATTATATACATTATATGTAAGAGATAATTGTTGTATTTTTTCACTACCTCAACAACATGAATGGACTATGGGTCCTATGCATTTAATTACACTATCTTGTATTAATTGAGGGTTGAAAATGAGGAAAAAATTCTTGGCAAATCTGCAGAGATAATGGAAGAGGAGCCTATGCAATTTGAATGTTGAAATTTGAAGAAGATTTACAAACGGTCATTTGCTCTCAAGTTCTTCAAATGAGATATCCTCCTACATTCTTTACATCTATAAAAGGAGAGAAGATTACTGGAGGAAATAAGTCATGAAAGTATCAATCAAGTGAACCTCAAATATCAAAGTGATACTACCAAAGGCTTCCAAGCTAAAATTTGTCCAACAATACTTATACTCTTCTTGATTCATATTTCTTGAGTGTTTGTTGTATTTGCTTCACACACATAGATTCTTGAGTTCTATATCTTGTGATTGTTGAAGCTTCATTTTGTGAGACAACGAGATTTTCATTGTAAATCTTGAGTAAGGGTTTTACTCAAGAGGAGAGATTTGTGAGTGGAATATATTCACTCTATATTGTAAAGACTTGAGATACGTACTTCTCAAGCGGCGACTTAAACAGTTTGTTCTTCACCCGTAAGAAGATCAAAGATAGTGAAATCCTCGAAGGAGCTCGGGAGAGTGGACTAGGTAAAGGGTGTTTGCTGAACCACTATAAAATACCAGTGTCAATCTCTCTAACTCTACTCTTTACATTTTCGCATATATTTGTGTTTGTGATTATTACTCTTGTTTGAATATCCGTTGTGCACTTAATCACATTAACACTTAGGTTATATTAAGTAGTTTTTAAATAACGAATTATTTGCCAAAACCCAATTCACCCCCCTCTTGGGTAATTCTTGGGCCTTCAATTGGTATCAGAGCTACACTTACTTAATAAGGCTTAAATTCCTAGCAAATCGATCATGACAAATTTTGTTGCAACTACCATTTCCAAAGATCAATCCATGCATAGACCTCCTTTATTTAATGGTAACAATTATGTTTTTTGGAAAGATAGAATGATAGCATTTTTACAAGCTACAAATTATGAAGCATGGAAAGTTATTAAAAATGGTCCACATACTCTTATCAAAACTAATCTTGATGGATCTACTACACTTAAGGTAGAATCGAAATTTGATGATAGGGATACCAAATTAATTTCTATAAATGCCCAAGCTATTAACCTTATTTATTGTGGTTTAGATGTTCATGAATATAATAGGATTTCCGGATGCTCATCGGCTAAGGAGATTTGGGATACTCTTATGATTACTCATGAGGGTACAAACCAAGTCAAGGAATCCAAGATCGATATTCTCGTGCAGCAATACGAACTATTCAAGATGGAGGATGGAGAATCGATCATGGAGATGTATACTCGCTTTACAAATATTTGTAATAGCTTGAATGCACTCGAAAAGCCATACTCAATGTTCGAACGAGTACGAAAGATCCTTAGAGCTCTTCCCAAGGCATGGGAACCAAAGGCTACGGCCATCTCGAAATCCAAAGATCTAAACAAATATTCCATTGATGAACTCATTGGTAACTTGACCACTCATGAGCCGTCACTCAAAGGCTACGAAGAAGAAGGTAGAAACCAAAAGAAATGAATAGCCTTAAAAGCTATTCATGATGATGATGATGACAATGATAGCATCGGGAGTGAACCTGAAGATGAAATGGCTATCTTTGCAAGACGACTCAATCGGCTCAACCAGAGATTCTTCAAGAAGAAGAAATTCAACAAAATCGACATAAGCAAAGTTGAATGCTATAAATGTCACAAGTTCGGTCACTACAAAACCGAATGTCCTCAACTCAAGGAGGATCACAAAAAGCCAAAGAAACATCATTAAAAAAACAAGAAAAGAGCTTTCAAAGCAACTTGGGATGACACCGACTCAAGTGACTATGAAAGTGAAAGTAGTGGCGAGGAGGCTAACTTACTTGCACTCATGGCAAAAAAAGATGAGGTTAGTTTTAAAGCAAACATAAGCAATGACAAATGGCTCCTAGATAGCGGTTGCTCACGGCATATGACAGACGATAAAAATCAATTTACATCTTTGACACCTAAAGATGGCGGACATGTGACGTTTGGAGACAACTCTAAGGGTAAAATTATTGGTATTGGTAAAGTTGGTAAAAATGATTTTATTATTGAAAATGCTTTACTTGTTGAAGACTTAAAATATAATCTTCTAAGTATAAGTCAACTATGTGATAACGGTTTTAAAGTAACTTTTCTTGAAAATCAATGTGTTGTCAAAGAAGATGATAATCACAAAGTTTTATTTGTTGCATCACATTTTAAAAATATTTATACATGTTCATTTGATGATCTATCTTCACAAAATGTTTCATGCCTAAATGCTTTAACCGAAAATAGTTGGTTATAGCATAGACGTCTAGGACATGCAAGCATGTAACTTATTTCAAACTTATCTAAAAATAATGTTGTACGTGGATTACAAAATGCAAAATTTGTTAAGGATAAAATATGTGATGCATGCCAACTTGGTAAACAAGTTAAAAGTTCTTTTAAGAAGAAAAAGTTTATTTCTACTACTAAACCATGGGAACTTTTGCATCTTGACTTATTTGGTCCTAATCCCGTTGCTAGCTTAGCTGGCAAACTTTATGAATTTGTAATTGTTGATGATTATTCTAGATATACATGGGTTCTACTACTTGCTAAGGAAAGTGATGTTGCTTACATGTTTGTTAAGTTTTGTAAGCATGTTGATAATGAAAAAGGTTTTAGAATTAACAATATCCGAAGCGATAGAGGAGGAGAATTCCGAAATGATGAGATTGAAAAATTTTGTGACGAACAAGGTTACGGACACAATTTTTCAGCCCCTAGAATACCTCAACAAAATGGCGTTGTTGAGAGAAAAAATCGCTCTTTACAGGAAATGGCTCGGATTATATTAAACGAGCATTCTTCACCGCAATACTTTTGGGCAGAAGCCGTAAGTACGGCATGTTACGTTTTGAATAGTGTTTCAATCCGTAGAAGCTTAAATAAAACTCCATATGAGTTATGGAATGGTAAAATCCCTATTATCTCATACTTTCAAGTTTTCGGTTGCAAGTGTTTTATTCTTAATGATAAAGAAAATCTTTCTAAATTTGATGCTAAATCCGATGAAGGTATTTTTCTTGGTTATTCAACTAATAGTAAAGCATAGAGTATATAATAAATGTACACTTGTAGTTGAAAAATCAATGCATGTTGTTTTTGAGGAATCTAACCCCTTTTCGCCAAGAAATGATATTGATGAAGAAAATACAGATTTGAAAGAAAAATCAACGGAAGAAGCTAAAAACGCTGATTTAAGGCCCGTTGATAATGACTCAATGAAAGTACAACCTTCCGAGAACACGTTACCTAAGGTGTGGAAAAATGTCAACATTCATCCATCCGATCAAATCATTGGTGACATTGAACATGGAGTAAGTACAAGATCTTCTTTGAAAAACTATGTTAACAATTTTGCTTTCCTATCTCAAATTGAACCTAAAAATGTTTTTGAAGCTATTGACGATGAATCTTGGATTCTTGCAATGCAAGATGAGTTAAATCAATTTGAGAGGAATAACGTTTGGTCTCTAGTACCAAGACCTAATGATCATCCCGTAATTGGAACAAAATGGGTTTTTCGAAATAAAAAGGATGAGTCAGGTGTTGTTATTAGAAATAAAGAAAGATTGGTAGCACAAGATTATAATCAAGAAGAAGGGATAGATTATGATAAAACATATGCACCGGTAGCTAGATTAGAAGCTATACGTATGTTACTTGCTTTTCCTTGTGCTAATGCTTTCAAACTTTTTCAAATGGATGTTAAAAGTGCATTTTTAAATGGTTTCATTTCCGAAGAAGTTTATGTTGAACAACCTCCCGATTTTGAAGATAAAAATTTTTCAAATCATGTTTTCAAACTATCCAAAGCATTTTATGGTCTCAAACAAGCTCCTAGAGCTTGGTATGAGAGGTTAAGTGGATTTCTCTTAGAAAAAAGTTTTAAACGTGGTTTAACCGATATAACTTTATTTATTAAAGAAGCTAAAAATAATATCTTACTAGTTCAAATCTATGTTGATGATATCATATTCGGAGCTACTAATGAGATATTGTGCCAAACGTTTGCTAAGCTTATGCAGGAAGAATTCGAGATGAGTATGATGGGAGAATTAACATTCTTTCTTGAATTACATATTAAGAAATCAATGGATGGAATATTTATACATCAAGTAAAGTATACTAAAAACTTAATAAAAAAATACGGAATGGAAAACTCAAAGGTATATAATACACCTATGAGTACTTCAATCAAATTGGACGCCGATGAAAGTGGTAAGAAAGTAAATGAGAAGTAATACCAAGGTATGATTGGTAGTCTCCTTTATCTTATGGCAAGTAGACCGGATATCATGTTTAATGTGTGTCTATGTGCTAATTTTCAATCTTGTCCTAAAGAATCACATTTAACTACCGTTAAACGTATTTTTTGATATTTGCTTGGTACATGTGATTTAGGCTTATGGTATCCTAAAAATGATTGTTTTGACATGCTTAGCTATTCTGACGCTGATTTTGCCGGTTGCAAAGTCGAGCGTAAAAGCACTAGTGGTACTTGTCACTTTCTAGGACAAGCATTGGTTTCTTGGTCAAGCAAGAAACAAAACTCGGTTGTATTATCCACGGCCGAAGCCGAATATGTCACGGCTGGAAATTGTTGTGCTCAAGTGCTATATATGAAACAACAATTGGGAGATTTCGGTATTAATACTGGTTGTGTTCCAATCTTATGTGATAATACTAGCGCCATTTGTTTGAGTAAGAATCCTACTCAACATTCACGAACTAAGCACATTGAAATAAGACACCACTTCATTCGTGACCACATTCAAAAAGGCGATATCACATTGGAATTCATTGATACTAATAATCAACTAGCCGATATCTTTACTAAGCCTCTCGGGGAAGAAAAATTTTCAAAAATATTACGTGGTTTAGGCATGATGAGACGAAAAGATGCTTTGAAAGAATGAAAACTTTCGAAATTTCTACTTGAGAGTAAATATGCTATAAATTGTCAAAAATTACTTCAATCTTGATTTAAAATGGTTTTTTCACTGATATATATTTTTTATGTGTTTGAAATGTTTTTAAAATGATTTCAAAACCATGTTCTTCAAAAGTGATCAAAAATCTTATTTTGATAGATTTGAATCCCTAAGGCAAAAACGAAATTTGGTTATGAGTAATATTGATCAATTCTAAATTAATAAGGAATGATATATACTTCAAAAAATCATACAATGGCTAAATATTGAATAAATCAATCCAATTAGAGAATAAAGCAGAAACGGATCAAGCCGACTACCTGCTGAAATGTTACAGCAGAAGTAGTCGACTACTTTTCGGATAAATAGTCAACTACTTATCCTGACGGGTGGAAAATAGTGCGTATGAATTTATTGCAAATCTTAAGAGTTAGGGTTTATTTCATCCGATTCCTTGCCTATATAATCAAATATTCTCACATCATTTCATTCCTACCCTTAAAGAAGAGGCAAACCTTGAGAGTGATTGAGAAATTGTCCAAACCCTAGGTTGAATTCTTGTGTTCTTGAGAAATTCAAGCAATGGCACCAAGGAGATCAAGGAGAAATCAGAAACAAGAGGCAGCCCCGATTATTCCATTCGATAACTATCATTTCTCACGCCCCGAACATGAGGAACAATTCTGTTTCGACTTCTCTCACCGTAAGGTATTCCTCGGTCGTCCTGTTGATTTTGAATCTCTTTTAAATCACAATATTCATACACGTACCTATTTGAATCATGCTGGTTGGGATTATTTTGTTGGAATTTCATCACCACTATATTCCGTTCTTGTCCAAATGTTCTATGCGAATCTTGTTTATGAACATGGTGTTTACACTTCCTATGTGAATAGTGTTGAAATCTCTTTTGGTAATAGCCTTCTTGCTAATATACTTCATTTACCTAGATGAGAGATTAAACCCAAGATCAATAACAATTAGTTGTCAATTCATTTAAATTTCAATCAATGGAATGTCTTGGCTACTCTTTGTGGACCACATTTTCGTCCCGGTAATCGTAATTTCGTAGCCGATTTACCACTTGAATTTTGTTTAATTCACTCTATAATCAACTACTCCATTGTGCCTAGAGCCGAAAGTAGATATCATATCACTTTCTTCGATCTTTTCCTTCTAAAGAGCTTTCTTGACAACACTAACATTGATCTTGCATTTGTCATCAGAAAGTATATGTTGGCTCAAAAGAATAAAACCAAAGGCTCTTTGCCTTATGGAATCGCTATCACCACCATATGGAATCTCTATTACCGCTATTTGCAATCATTTCCAAATCCTACTCCAAAATGAAATTCCATCTTCTATCATTACTCGTCATGAAATTCTTGACCATTCAACCGCATTGAAAATGGGTTATCAATTTGTCAATGGTCATTTTCAAAAAAGGAATAGACAAGTTGATCATGAACTTGTTGGTTTTGCACTCACAAATGTTCCGGTGGAACTAAGGCATGCCGATGCTTATCAAGGAAGGGCTGAAAATGTGGAACCAAAAGAAGAAGAAGAAGAAGAAGAAGAAGAAGAAGAAGAAGAAGAGAGAGATGACGAAATGGAGGACACACCACCTCAAACCGGTGGTACTTCGACTTTTGAAGTTGGAGAAGGTTCCAATACTCTGGACTTCAATTATAATAATCTTGTTACTCGTATGGACAACATGAGCACAAGGTTAGAAGGGAGAATGGATGATATGACTAATCGCTTTGAAGAGAGAATGGATGATCTTTTAAACCATTTTGACACCCATGCACATCATGTGGATGAGCGGTTTGATACCCTCATAGGATCCTTCACACAATTCACTAGTCACTTCTACACACACTATCCACCTCCACCACCTCAAGACTAGTTTTCCTTCCCTTTTTGATGTGACAAAGGGGGAGAAAACTAGATTTGATGTTAGAGATTAAGTACTAGCTAGGTTTGATGTTAGAAATTTGGTGTTAGAGATTTAGTACTAGTTATGTTTGTATTTCTATCTTGTGTTGTTTATGACTATGACTATGTATGGTTATTATGACTATGACTATGATTATGTATGGTTATTATGACTATGACTATGATTATGTTATTTATGGTTATTATGTTATAAACTACACTAACCTTGAGAGAATGAATAAATGAACTTTATTGATAAAATCATTTCAAAACCAATCTCATTCTCAGGGGGAGATAGAAAAGTATTTATTGCTATTAAAACATCAAATGAGTTGTCATCATAAAAAATGGGGAGATTGTTAGCCTAAGCGGTTTCAATCATAGGATTCTCGGATTAAAGTGATTTTGACGATAATACATACATTTGACGTTTTAAATATACTAACGATGATTTTGAATATAGAATATATAAATACCATCAAAACAAATCATGAAAGCAAAATCAAGTCAAAAAGGTTTGAAAATGTATGATTTACATTAAAGCAATTTTTCATTTCGACAATATTTGCGGGATATTGAACTCGGAACTCTATAGGACACACACACACCGTATGTGTTCTTAATTGTGATATATTGATCTTATCATATCCAATATACTTATATATCACAATGTAAAGTATGCGTTTCATCATTACATGCTATATCGAAAAAAATACATATTGATCATAATTATGCGTAATTGAAATTTTATGTTCTTAATATGATCATTGAGTTTTTAAATCATATAAACATCTTGATAATAATTGTTACATATTTTATAAAGTGTTTATAATGATAAACGATCATAAACTAAGACCAGAAATCCAAAACGGACGAAAATGTCATGCCGCAGGAGCTGCAACATAAGTAGTCGACTACTTATGCTGAAAGTAGTCGACTAGTTTCAAGCATAATGCTTTCTCTCTCCTGCTCTGTTTTCGGCTTCATATTTTGGCGTCGTATGCTTGTTCTAATTAATGTATGATGATTCATATGTTTTATAATGATTATATAATATGTTTTCATCATTCAATTTGATCAATACAATGTTGAATTAAAAAAAAAATTGATTAAAACATTTTAAAACATTTTAGAACTCAAAATACAAAATTTTGTCATGAACTCAAATTTGGATTTGCATATCATATTTTGTGTGGAACGTTCAAATCATGTCATGAAATGTTAGTTTAACATGTCTACATGATATATGTATGATTAATTGATATATTCATCAATTCATTTATGATTAATTGACAAATTGACTCACAAGGTATGAAAATTATGTTTTCATCATGCTAAATGATTCTAAGTATTCAAATGCCTTAAATACTTGTATGTACTTAATTGGTTTGTATAATTGTATGATATACATGATACACTAGTTATATGAATGATCATATTCATTATCCTATAAAAATACAAGTATATTATTTTGAAATCAAGTGGGAATACAAAGATACCATTTTGAATTGATGGTAGGGTAGCTCAATAAATACTAGCCCATACCTTGTCTTCCACTAGTATGAAAGGTATCCTATCTTGATTATACTAGCTGGATTCTTAAATGGAATGAGCCTACCATTAAATGATTTCACACCATCTTTGCATAAACTCCATCATGTTTTGTCTACAAATATCATGATCCCTTACACTCTATTATATACATTGTATGTAAGAGATAATTGTTGTATTTTGGCACTACCTCAACAACATGAATGGACTATGGGTCCTTTGCATTTAATTACACTATCTTTCATTAATTGAGGGTTGAAAATGAGAAAACGATTCTTGACAAATCTGCAGAGATAATGGAAGAAGAGCCTATGCAATTTGAATGTTGAAATTTGAAGAAGATTTTCAAACTATCATTTGCTCTCAAGTTCTTCAAATGAGATATCCTCCTACATTCTGTACATCTATAAAAGGAGAGAAGATTGCTGGAGGAAATAAGTCATGAAAGTATCAATCAAGTGAACCTCAAATATCAAAGTGATACTACCAAAGGCTTCCAAGCTAAAATCTGTCCAACAACACTTATACTCTTCTTGATTCATATTTCTTGAATGTTTGTTGTATTTGCTTCACACACATAGATTCTTGAGTTCTATATCTTGTGAGTGTTGAAGTTTCATTTTTGTGAGACGGTGAGATTTTCATTGTAAATCTTGAGTAAAGGTTTTACTCAAGAGGAGAGATTTGTGAGTGGAATAGATTCACTCTATATTGTAAAGACTTGAGATACGTACTTCTCAAGTGGCGACTTAAACGGTTTGTTCTTCACCCATAAGAAGATCAAAGATAGTGAAATCCTCGAAGGAGCTCGGGGGAGTGGACTAGGCAAAGGGTGTTTGCCGAACCACTATAAAATACCGGTGTCAATCTCTCTAACTCTACTCTTTACATTTTCGCATATATTTGTGTTTGTGATTATTACTCTTGTTTGAATATATGTTGTGCACTTAATCACATTAACACTTAGGTTATATTGAGTAGTTTTTAAATAACGAATTGTTTGCCAAAACCCAATTCACCCCCCTCTTGGGTAATTCTTGGGCCTTCAAATATGTGACTTTGCATCAATGAAGAAATCCCTCTCAATGTCTTAACAACACTAGGTCACATGAGTCTTGTCCCAACGTCATTGATTGCACACTCTCTAACTCCCTCCCGGGTTATAAGATCGTCGCGTTGTATTTAACCTAGTCCGAATTTGGGGTTACCTCTACCGAGTGTCAAACCCCGTATTCTCCATATATAATAACAAGCATAATAAACATGAAAAAATGATAAACACAATCAAATAACGAAGAACAACCGTTAACGAAACACAATTCAAATAAACAACATATTCATAAATTATATTAATCCCTAAGACAATCTATGTTTATCCAATGACCATAACCGTATATACAATGATAAATGATCTAAACATGCTCAAACAATATACCGAATTTAAGAAATGAAGAAAAAAAACCAAATAAACTAGCCGTAGTCCAAAGATTTGATGCTAAAACCGCTCTGAGATCGCTTCTCCTTCTTCGCAACAAAATCTTCTTCTTCGGATTTGAATGAGCTCCCAAAAAACTATCTCTACTATCTTCCTAAGGTGTATGGAGATGTGTGGCCAAATGAAGATGAGATGAGAAGAAAAATGGAACAAAAAATATCTACAAAATATCTTAAATCTGGTAATAGCATCAATAATTGGATTTCAAAAGGTGAGGAATCAGAATTGTCAACATGTGATTCTTCATCGCCAATTCACACTTGGGTTTTCTCCTCTTTAGCATAATCATCAACGAATGCACCCAAGCTTCTCCCTCTCGTACTTGGTTTCTCACGGTGGCTTTCATATTTATATGTGACTTGTGTGTCTCTTAGTGCCACGATTTCTGCCTCGGCCTCATGGAAGTAAAGAAGCAGACCAATTTTAGTCTCAAGAGACTTTATGGTCTCATCAATTTTAGCGCAGATTGTCTCAATAGTGTTAAGACGAACCTTATGCTCATGTAGTTGGTCATTCGTTTCCCTCCAGAAAACCTAAGTCTCCTCCATAAATTCAGCGAACATGATTTCCAATGCGGGAAAAAACTCCACATGTTGGTCTGGGGTGTCAATCCATAGCGCCGAAATTGTGAAACTATTTCCCAAGCTTTGGTAACTTGGTGAATAATTCCAAGACTAAAAATAGAACTCCGCTATGTTTTCCAACAACCAATAGGCTTTATCCGCGGTTAGTTGGTCGAAAGAGGTGGTACCATTTCCTCTTTCCACCCAAGTTCTTGTTGCAGCTAGGAACCCATAAAGGAAGTTCAGTAGTTGACACTCCCTCTGGAAACGATGATTTGGGAGCTGAGATAACAACTTCTTATATCTATCCCAAGCACAGTAAAATGGCTCGAAATCTCATTGAAAGAAATGTAATAGCGCTTGTTGATCTAACATCTTCAAGTACCTTGTAAGACAAAACAAACTAAAAACAAAAATTATAAACAAAATAAATGTCTAAATTAAAATCAAGTTACTTACTCACAATATGAACAACAATATGAAAATCAATCCCTAGAAATGGCGCCAAAAACTTGGTAGCAGAATATTACGTCGCTACTTTCACCGCAAGTGTACGGGTCAAGTTTTAGCAGAGTGGGAGGAGTAAGGGTTGTCGTATCTGCAAAGATTAGATTAGATCGTCGCTAAGTACCACGATTGTCATAACCTAACTTTATCTAGGCAACTCAAATATAGTTTTCATTAATAAAATATACTAAACTAAATTAATTACTATAATACGAATATAATGTTCAAGGGATTATATTGCCTAGGGATTAACTTTGTTCACTTAAACATGTTCGATTCAATCTCGTTTATATTAACGGAAATCAAACTATCCGACAATCTAGGTATCGAAATCTTACTCACTACCTCTCCCGAGTGTAAAGTGAATGAATATGCGATTTTACGTCAACATCGATGTCCCTGTCTAGCATCTATATGACACTTGGTCGCATGAGTTTCGCCCCAACCTTACGGATTGCATACTTTTTAATACTCTCCTGAGTCATTAGATCGTCACGTTGTGTTTAAACCCTAGTCTGAATCCAAGGTTACTTCTCCCAAGTGTCAAACCCCGTATTCTCAAACCAACCACAATACCATAACAAGTATATAATGATTGTAATAAAGAGGTAAACACAATAGAATATGGATGAAAAAAGAACCTGATAACGAAACAAGGATCAAACAAACAAAATGTTTTCATAAATAACTCGCTCCCTAGATAACATATGTTTAGCTACACATGACTATAACCCTATATTCAACAATACACAGGCTAAACATAAACAAAACTAACAACTAAAACTAAGAAGTAAAGAGAAAAACAAGGAGACTAGCCATTATCCGAAGAACCGATGCTAAAACAACTCCGAGATCATTTCCTCTTCTTGTCTTTGTGATCTTCTTTTGATTGATAAGCCTTGGAGCTCTCAAAGAGGTCCCAAAAATGTTCTCATAGATGTAGGAGAGAATGAGATATAAATGAGATCAAATATATTAAGAAAATATCACAAAATATCTAACATATCTGGTGTCGGACCTCTACAGCGGTGGGAATCACCGCTATAGTGGTGAGAAGTCAGTAGGCATTACGTTGGATGACCGCTACAGCGGTGGAAAGCACGACTGCAATGGTAGAAGGGCAAAAGGTTTTTGTTTTATTAATTGCTGTAGCGGTGGGCTTGTAGTCATGAACTTGCCTTCTTTGCTCTTTTTCCACCGTTCTTCCACCAACGTTCTACCAATTTACTCAATTATGATCCGTTTTCATTCATTTTCATGCCAAACACCTGATTTATAACAAAAAAAATAAAAACGTATTAAAACATATTAAAACACTATAATTATACTAAAAAACTAGCAAAATTGGTTTGGGAATAAATAAATAAATTCTATCTATGAGTTGTCTTTGAAGAAGAATATGCTATTGACGGTGATCAAGTCTCTATTGCTATTGTTTTTCAAGACACAGTTGTCTTCGAAGGGGAACCTGATATTGACGGTGAATAGGTCTCTATAATTATTGTTGTTCAAGACACAATTCCGCTCTAGATAACAATGTTCAAGCTCAGGCTCCTATTCTTGACATTATTCTAGAACAAGATAACAATGGGATTCTTTCTCAAACACAACCTATAGAACAAACTTAACAACCTCAAGAAGTGTCATTAAGAAGATCCACTAAGGAGAAGAGAAGTGCAATTTCGGATAAATATATTGTCTTTCTCCAAAAACATGAAGATGGCGTTGGTTTAACAGAAGATGACTCAATCAACTTCTATCAAGCCATGCGTAGTTCTAAATCTCAAAAGTAGATTGATAACATGAAGGTTAAGTGTAAGTCTATAAAATACAATGCCATTTGGGTTCTCGTCGAGTTACCTGATGGTACGAAACCCATTGGATGTATATTTAAAACAAAGAAGAATTAAAAGTGTAACATTAAGAGATATAAAGCTCGTCTAGTCACCAAAGACTTTACTCAGAAAGAAGGCATAGACTACAAAGATACTTTCTCTTTGGTATCTTCGAAAGATTTTTTTAGAACTATAATAGCACTGGTAGCTCATTTTGATCTAGAGCTACATCATATGGATGTGAAGACTGTGTTTTTCAATAGAGACATTGACGAAACGATTTCTATGGTACAACCAGAAAACTTTGTACTGATAGATCCAAAGTCTATGGTTTGTAAATTTAAGAAATCCATCTATGGCATCAAACAGGTTACCCATCAATGGTATCACAAGTTTTATTAGGTCATCACCTCTTACGGTTTTGAGGTAAATGTTGTTGATGGCTGTGTATATCACAGGTTCAATGGGAGTAAATATATATTCCTAGTATTATATGTCGATGATATTCTGCTCACCAGCAGCAATATAGGTGATGAGTGGTTTATTTACCAACAAATCAAGTATATTTAGGTTCAAATATTTGTGTGTTTTCAAGCATTTTTGTTAGTTTAATATGTTTTTGTGTTGTTTTATAGGTTTTTGAATAAATGGGTGAGAAGATGCAAAATTGATTCAGGTGCAGTAATTCAAGGCCATTTTTGACAATGATACAATCTGATTTCGAAAAATCTAAAAACATAGAAGTTGTAGATCTATATCCTAGATTTCTATAGGTTTTGAATCACCTCAATTGAATTTCGAACGAGAAAGGTACAGCTAAAGAAGAATCTGGTGTCGACACTTCCTTAACCATCGCTGCAGCAACCATTTCCACCACTGCAGCGATGGCATCACTGTAGCGACCCGCCACCACCTGACAAAGATATGTTTTTGACATTTTTGGATATTTTGCTCCCCAACTGATAACCAATCATTCTCCCTCATACCTAGCACATTTTTTGGAGTATTTTAGAGCTCCAAGGTTAGACCAATCTTGAGGAAAACACAAATTGGAGAAGAGGAAACAAGATCGGAGCGGATTTTATGGAAGTGGAATCGTCTATTCTTCAGATAACGGTTATTCTCCCTTGTTTATCTCTTTTATTCATAATACTTATTTGTAATTTGATCATTTTTAGATTGTTTTTAGTTGAATATATGGTTATGGCCATGAGCTAAACATATATTATTTAGGGATTAATGTAATTTACGTATATATTGTTTGAATAAATCGTTGTTTTGTTATCGATTGTTTATCTCTATTCGATATTTTTTACCATTATTTTACTTCCATTATATGTTTGTTATGATATATTGGTTTATTTGAGAATACGAGGTTTGACACTCGGGAGATATAACCACGGATTCATACTAGGGTTTAAACACAACGCCATGTTCTAATGTTTCGGAAGATTATTAGAAAGTGTGCAATCTGTGAGGTTGGGACGAGACTCATGTGATCGTTTAGATTCTAGATAGAGATATTGGTGTTAACACAAGTCGCATATTCATTCACTTTACACTCGGGAGAGGTAGTGAGTGAGTTTTCGATACCTAGATTGTCAGATAGTTTAAATACCATTAATGTAAATTAGACTAAATCAAATACGTATTAGTGAAATAAGTTAATCCCAAGATAATATATTCCCATAAACATTATTTTTAGTATTATAGTTTAGTTAGTTATAATTTTAGTTTAGTTTATCTTATAACAAAAACCCTAAAAATTGGATCACCAAGATAAAGTTAGGTTACGACAATTGCGGTACTTAACGACAATTTAAACCAATCCTTGTGGATATGACAACCCTTACTCTTCTCTATATTATTAAAACTTGACCCGTACACTTATGGTATAGTAGCGATGAAAAACCCGCTAGCAAGTTTTTAGCGCCATTGCCGGGAATTGGTTTTTACATTGTTGTTGATATTGTGAGTAAGTAACTTGATTTTAATTTAGACATTTTTTTTTTAATTTTTTTTTTTAGTTTTGTTTATCTTGCGAGGTAAGCCCGAATTCGAACTAGGGTTTAAACATAACGCGACGATCTAATAACCCAAGAGGGTATTAGAAAGTGTGCAGTCCGTGAGGTAGGGGCGAGACTCATGTGATCAATGTCGTTCGACGCTAGATGGGGACATCATCATTGACACGGAGTCGCATGTTCATTCACTTTATACTCGAGAGAGGTAGTAAGTGAGTTTTCGATACCTAGATTGTCGAATAGATTTGAATATCGTTAGTGTGAACTACACTAAATCGAATATGTTTAAGTGAATAAAGTTAATTCCTAGATAATAGTTTTCCATTAACGTCATTATTAGTATAATAGTTTAATTAGTATTTCAGTTTAATTTATCTAAAAACAAAAATCCTAAATTGGATCACCTAGATAAAATTAGGTTATGACAATCACGGTAATTAACGACAATTTAATCTAACCTCTATAGATACGACAACCCTTACTCTTCTCACTATATTAAAACTTGACCCGTTCATTTGCGGTAAAAGTAGCGATGTAATATTTCGCTTTCAAGTTTTTGGTACCATTGCTAGGGATTGGGTTTTAGATTGTTGTTGATATTGTGAGTAAGTAACTTGATTTTATTTTGTTTATAATTTCTTTCAATGGGATTCTGAACCATTTTAATATGTATGGGAAGAATAAAAAGTGTTGCTATTCCGGTTCCCCAATCATCATTTCCCAAGGGAGTGTCAACTACTGAATTTTCTTGACAGGGGTACAAGTCGCAATAAGAACTTGGGTGGAAAGAGGAAACAGTACTACCTCTTTCAACCAACTAACTGTTGATGAACCCTATTAGTTGTTGGAAGACATAGCGGACTTCAATTTTCAGTATTGGAATTATTCACCAAGTTACCAAAGCTTGGGGGATAGTTTCACAATTTCGGCGCCATGGATTGACACCCTGGACCAACATGTGGATTCTTTTCAGGCATTGGAAACTATGTTCGTTGAATTAATGGTGGAGACTCAGGTTTTCTGGAGGGAAACAAATGACCGACTCAATGAGCGTAAGGACTGTCTTTCCAAAATTGAGAAGACCTGCACTGAAATTGATGACACCGTTAAGTTTCTTGAGACTCAAATAGGTTAACTAATTTGTTTCATTGAGGCCGAGTCAAAAGTGGTCGCACCGAGAAACATAGAAGTCACATCCACATATGAAAGCCACCAGGAGGAACCAGATACAAGCGAGAAGAAATTAGAAGTATTCAACAGAGATGATTCAAAAGAGGATGAGGCTTATAAATTATTCGTTGATGACAAATCAGAAGATGATTGAGTTCTTACCTCTTGAAATCCAAATTTTGATGCTGTCACAAATCCAAGAAGATCATATCTATGAGGATCCAATGTGGTTTAATTGTCCTCCACCGCATTTTTCACCTTTCATTAAAGACTACCAAGCACATGAGACGGAGCCGAGTCAAGTTGGGAGCACGAGCTGAGCATTGCCACATTTCACCAAGCTTGAGGGCATTCAAAACCAAGACCTGTATGTTGTGTTGTATGAGACATATTATGGGCAGAAGCCGCTCTTTGATGAGTCATTCTCTATGTCAAGCCGAGAACATTAAACCAAGTGCTTCTTATGAGGCAAGCCAAGTTTCAAAATAAATTAGAGTATCACCACCAACTTCACTCAGAGGCAAGATTGTCTCGCCTCCCATGTACGTGTTCTAAACCTCCTTCATTGGGATGCTATATTTCCATTGTTGAGATCGATGATTGGGTAATTGTGAAAATTGACCATTTTAAGTTTGGGAGGAGGGGGATGTTTACTATGTTTTATTGTTGTTAGTTATGTTGTATTGTTTTTAATGTATGCATATTTGTTAGTTTAGTGTAAATGTGTTTACGTTTGTAGTATGTGTTATTGTGTGCTGAGTTTTGCATTTATTTGGGCCATTACCTGATGATGATATTATCCTCTGGTTGTTTTTTGAGGTCAAGGGTAATGCCCATTCATGTGTGTGATGTGTGCTTGACATTTTGTTTTGGTAAAAGTTATTGTGGCTCCTAATTTGCACGAGCACGTAGACTTAATGAACTAGCTATCCAATTGATTTGATGCTGATTATCCCTTAGCCAAGTTCATGATAATTTTAAGGATCCTAAAACCTGACTTGGGAGAAACTTGAGGTGAAATCCTAGGCGAGATAGTTCAGGAGATATGTTAAGGCATTCATTTTGATCGCTTGAGCCTTTGAAGCTTACCACACAATATATTATCCCTTGTTACTCTGTTTAAGCCTATAAGTCATTTCAATTCTGAACATATAGCAAATACCCTGGCCAATAATTTTTTTCCCAAACCTATGTTGCTAAACCTAAGGCACAATTTGAGTGAAATCAAGTTAGCATTTGTTTATGCTACTTGAAGTGAGCGATTGGGTTTAGGGTGAACTTTTGATTTGTTTAGTACTAGAGTACTCACTTGTCATTTTTCTATCATATTTTTACACCTGTGAAATTGTAATAATCGAATAAGTTTGGAGGTGTGGTTTGAAAAAAAAAACATATGTAAATATAGTTCTATTTTTGTTCTTTTGATAAGTGAGTACTATGCTTTAAATTGATAGTTCAGGTTGTTTGGAAATATATCTTCGAGGGTACGAGTATGTTTGAGTTCTAAGTTTGTGCCTTGGGTAACGTCGAGCTAAAAATGTTTACCTGGTTTACATTCCCGATATACCCTTGGCCAAATGTTAAAAACCAAACCAAGTCCTTTTGATCATTTTGAATTGCCAAGCCTACATTAGTGGAGAGTGGAACCCAGTCAAGCATATGAAAATCTAAGTCCATTATGGTTTCAAATCATGTACTTTGTTGGTGGATAATCTAATCCGGTCTTTGGATGGTTGTATAACTGAGTTTTCCAACAAACACTTGAGCAGGATCTAGAATGGAGTTTACCATTATCGAATGTTGAAATTCTAGAACACCACATGGTACGTTTTGCTTCTGAACTCGTTATAATTGGGGGCCGTTGAGGGAAAACCTTTTGGTTGAATAGTTGAATTCAAAACTTGCATACCGTTCTTTGTGTTTTTATTTGTTTTTAGTATTTGTGTTAGTTAATTAATTGTGTTTGTTTATTTTAATGTGAGTGTTTTCCTCGAGGACTAGCAAAATTCTAAGTTTGGGGGTATTTGATAGGTGTAATTTATCTATATATTTCCAAATCGATTTTGGTAGTTTTCGAGTATTATTATAGTGATTTAATAGGTTTTAATTCATTTTTATTTGTTTGTATATAAATTAGGTGTTTGGGATGAAAAGAGATGAAAATGGTTGATAATCGAGCAAATCGGTGGGACGTCGGTGGAGGAACGGTGGAAAATAAGCAAAAAGGCAAGTTCAGGAATGCAGGCACACTGCTGCAATAGCCAGTCGAACAGAAACCTTCTACCAACCACCGTTGCAGCGGTACTTCTCACCACTACAGCGGTCAGCTGTCAGAAAACTCACTGACTTCCCACCGCTGTAGTGGTCTGACACCAAGTGGCTTAGATAACTTTAAGATATTTTTGGATATTTTGGACCCCTACTTCAACCACTCATTGCTTACACCCTATAGACGTTTTTTGGACATAATTTTGAGATAATTGAGAGCTTAAGATCAAGAACAAAATGAGAGATCATCAAGTCTTCACTTCACAAGATTTGCTTATCATTCTTTGTTTCTCTTTTGTTCTTAAATTTTATGTATTGAATGATGATGATCTTCTCATGTTTTAATGAATATTGGGTTATGATCAAGAGTAACTAAGTATCTATTGTCTAGGGATTGAATTAGTTCATGAATACGTTGTTTGATTGAATCCGTTTTTCGTTAACAATTGTTCTTGCCTATTCGATTATGTTTACCGTTCTTTCATTTCATTTATATGCTTGTTATGATATATTGAGAAATCGGGGTTTGATGCTCGAGAGAGGTAACCCCGAATTCGGACTAGGGTTTAAACACAACGCGACGATCTAATGACCCGGGAGGGTATAGAAAGTGTGCAATTCATGAGGTTGGGGTGAGACTTATGTGATTAGTGTCAATAGATGCTAGATGGGGACATCACGAAGTCGCATATTCATTCACTTTACACTCGGGAGAGGTAGTGAGTGAGTTTTCGATACATAGATTGTCGGATATATTTGAATATTGTTAATGTGAATTAGACTAAATCAAACACATTTAAGTGAATAAAAGTTAATCCCTAAATAATATTTTTCCATTAACGTCATTATTAGTATAATAGTTTAATTAGTATTTTAGTTTAATTTATCTAAAAACAAAAGGGAAAAGTGCAATTTAGACCCTCTAACTATTGATACATTTCTAATTGACCCCTCTAAGTTTAGGTATTTCCTTTCAAACCCTCTACGTATCAAAATGGCTTTAATTGGTCCTTCTGTTAGAGATTCTGTTAAAACTAACATAATCTCAGGGGCAAAATGGTCTTTTCACGTTTTGTTAATTTTTTAATCATTTTTAAAATAATATATTTGTTTTTTGTTTTGTTTTTTTATTTAAAATTTCTCTTTTTTCTTCTCTCTCTCTCTCTCCCTCCTTCTCTCTCCCCGCCACCTCCCTCTTCTTCCTTCCCTCTCCCCACCACCTCCCTCTCCCTCTCTCTCTCCCCCTCCTTCTCTTTCCTCTCCACCTCTCTATCCGTCTCCCTTTCTCCCCGTCACCCCCATAACAGGGGGTGCCACCCCCTGTTCCAAGGGGTGGTTTCACCCCTGTTACGGGGGTGAGTTCCACCCCCAAAACAGGGGTGGAATCACCCCCTGCAACAAAGGGTGCCACCGTCGTTTGGATGGCCAACCGAGACCAACCCATCAAAAAGAAACTCTCTAAGCTTTCGTTGCACGAAAATGGTGACCAGATGTTGACTGACGCTGGACAACAAACGGTTTGGTCTACCGGCACTCATTCATCGTCACTTCTCCAGTTGTAGCTACTCAACTACGACAACCTCATTCTTCGTACAGAGAGTAATACAATTCTTTGGCAAAGCTTCGATAGTCTGACGAACATCTTTCTTCCCGAACAGCCGTTCGCGATGAGGAAAAGCCTTGTTTCTTCCCAGAGTCGGACAAACCATTCCTCTGGCTTCTACAAGCTTTATTTCGACGAAGACAATGCCATCTGCCTCGTCTTTGAAGGATCCACAATAACAAGCGTATACTGGCCTCCTCTATGGCTAAACAGTTGGGAAGCTGACAGATCCATGCACAACAACACCAGAATGGTTGTTCTTGATCGGTCCGACCGCTTTACGTCCTCCTACAATTTGAATATCTTGACTGTGGATTACGGTTTGGGTCCACAAAGGAGACTTACCCTCAACGTGGACCGCAACGTTCACATTTACAATCTCGACGACAAAAACAGAGCATGGCAAGTCACATGGCAAGCGTTCCCTCAACCATGCAAGATCCATGACATTTGTAGAGAAAATGGTATCTATATATATTCCCCAGAGACCGACCGGAGCTGCTCTTGCATACCGGGATACAAGATGATGAATCACACCAACTGGTCGTACGAATGTGAGCCAGAATTCAGCTTGTTGTGCAATCAAAATGGGTCCGATTACTACCATCTTCCTCACATCGAATTTTATGAGTATGATACTGAGTTCACTCTTAATCAAACTTTGGATGCCTGCAAAAAGTTTTGCTTGAGCAATTGCAAGTGTTAGGGGTTTCAGTACAACTCCGATGATTCATGTTACCCCAAGAGTATCTTATTCAATGGGTCTCACTCATCGGGATTCACACAAGCCATGTACATAAAGGTTCCCCTGAATTTTTCCAAATCAAATCCAAACCCGTTCAAGAATTTAGCTGTTTAAATCGTGTAATCACAATTTTGGACAAAAATTACAAGAAAAAATTGGAAAACCAGTCGGTTAAATTCAGTCTCTGGTTCGCTACTGCAGTCGGTAGGCTCAAGATCATCTTAATCTCTATCTTCTTTCTCGTAACTCGCAAACCATCTATAAAAAATATGTACGGCTACGTCCAGTTGGCAACGAGATTCAAGAGATTCACGTACGGCGAGCTCAAGAAGGCGTCGAACAATTTCAGAGAAGCGATTGGGAGAGGAGGTAGTGGCGTTGTCTATAAAAGAAAATTGCCGAAAAATGAAGTTGTAGCAATTAAACAACTAAATCAATCAGACCACCAAGTAGAGGCTAAATTTCTAGCGGGAGGCTTAACCACATAAATTTGATAAGGACGTTGGGTTACTACTTTGAGGGAAAGCACAAGCTGCTTGTATATGAGTATATGAAACATGGGTCCTTGGCGGAATCACCTCTTGGAACAGGGGTGGCAGCCCCTGTTGCAGGGGGTGTTTTCATCCCCTGTTTTAGGGGATGACGGGGAGAAATGGAGAAGGAGAGGGAGATGGTGGGGAGAGGGAAGGAGGGAGAGGGAGATGGGGATGGCGGGTAGATAGAAGGAGGAAGAGGGAGGTGGCGGAGAAAGAGAATGAGGGAGAGAGATAGAGGGAGAGAGAGAGAGAAGGAGGGAGAGGGAGGTGGCGGGGAGAGAGAGAGAGAAATTTCAAATTAAAAAACCTAACAAATATATTATATTAAAAATGATTAAAAAAATTTAAAAACATGAAAAGACCATTTTGCCCTTGAGATTCTGTTAGTTTTAATAGAATCTCTAACGGAAGGACCAATTAAAGCCGTTTCGATACGTAGAGGGTTTGAAATGAAACGCCGAAACTTAGAGGGGCCACTTAGAAATGTATCAATAGTTAGAGGGTCTAAATTGTACTTTTCCCAAAACAAAACCCTAAATTGGATCGCTTAGATAAAATTACGTTATCACAATCACGGTAATTAACGACAATTTAATCCAATCCCTGTGGATATGATAACCCTTACTCTTTCCACTGTATTAAAACTTGACCCGTACACTTGCGATAAAAGTAACGACATAATATTCCGCTACCACAGTGCACTAGAATTAAAGAATAAAAAAGATAAGCACAACCACACAAACAAATATAAATTAAAGACATTGACACTATGATTTATAGTAGTTCGGATAAGGTTCCTCTTTGCCTTCGTATATTCCCCCTAGCTCCTTCTTAGATTTTTAATCCACTATTCTATGTTATTTGTCCTTGGTGAAGACCAAACCAACGTAACCAAGATAAATTCTATTTAGACCTCTTTATCTCTCACAATTCTTTTACTTAAACTAACACTTTAGTTTAAATTACAATTCACACCCTCACAGATTCTGTTTTACATTGTTAGATTAACGAGATACTACTCGAAACATCCACAAATTACCTATGAACCAATACACCATATGCTAACTCTATGCTGACTCTCTAGGTGCTTATATAAATGTGTACTATAATGATATGCAATTTAAGAAAAAATACAAAAACAAGCACGTTCAATACTCAATCGAGTATGATCATGTGATAAAAATAATTAATTTATTCAATTTGAACTTACTTTACAAGTTCGTATGATTTTTACATAAACCAGTTAATGAGGTTTTCAACACAGTAAATAAGCTCTTAAAATATCTTGTGAAAATGTTGAAGTATCTTATGCTAGTTAATTCCCATGGCTAAAGCCACTGAGAAAAATTATTGTCAAGTGACTAAAGGTACCAACGTTTTTTGTTTGTGGTATCACCTTTAACACAAAAATTAAAAAATTAAAAAAAAAATTAATAAAATTAAAAAATCACATTTAATAATAAATAAAAAAAATGCAATCCATGACAGGGAAAACATTACGTCGTGTTCATTCTATTCACCTTCTGGAAGAAACAATTGAAAAACAAAAAGAACAAATGAAGAATATCAAGTCCAACCACAAAAGATAAATATCAAAACAAAAAACGAGAAAACGAAGAATATTGAGTCCACCTATCTAAAGTAGCATCCATCAGTGTTTTTGCTCCCATTTTTCTTGGAACAGAGACAAAATCAAATTAAAAGAAAATGAAAGAAACAAAATATTACTTTGTTCTATTCCAACATATACAGAAGAAATTTATGAAAACAATACAAAATTGTTGCAAATTTTAGAAATCTGTGAGCGAAACTACTGAACAATTACCGCCTTAGTGGTTAAAAAAAAACATAGTACTGCATAGGAAATAAGCAATCAAAAAATAAAAGAATTAAAAAACCAAAAAAAAAAAAAAAAAATCTATAGCAAGCAATCCAAAACAAAGAACCATAAAACAAAAATTGTAGGTTAAATAGAGATGAAATAGGAATCCCAAAACTGAAACACAAAGAAACACCACCTTAAAATTTTATTTTGTTCTCATGTCAAATTTATTCCTCAAATCTAATAAAAGAACATAAAACTTTTTTTTTTTCTCTTTTACGTCTATTTTTTTGCTTTTGTTCCATGTTTCAAAAATAAAAAAACAAGGAACTCTTCCTTTGCATTTACTTTACTTCTTTTAATTAATAATTTAAATTTTACAGATATATATATATATATATATTCTTACATGTTTGTATGTAAGTATGGAACAAACATTCTGGACATCCCGGTTATTTAGAGTGTGGCCTGCATAAACAACATTATTGGAGCAATTCCTATTTTTTCATTGCTTATGTTTGTATGCCAAGTTTTCTGGGAAGCAAAATAGAAATTTGGTAACAAATCAATCTATATCCCTTGAATAAATTGCAATCAAATTCATAGATTAAAAACCCTAACTTTAATCCAATTCAAAACATAAATCTTAACTAAATCAAAATTGAAATCTAAAATCAAAACAAATAGAATCCTAATTAAATTTGCAAATAGAATCTGATACATATGAAATCAAATAGAGAAAAAAATATTAGCAAGAACAATGTTGAATATACAACGTTAATGAACAACAACGAATTTGATATAGTGGAAATAAAGATTACCTATTAGAATTAGAGGGAGTTGAGGTCTTTTGAGAGGTTAGTTTCAACAAAACTTCTCTAAACTGACCCAACCCATAGAAAAATTGAAAAAAACATAAATTAAAATAAAAAATAAAAATAGAAATAGAAAATGATCTATACAAATTTAGCAAAAATGCATGAGATTAATAGCAATGTGTATGTGTGTGTGTGTGTGAGAGAGAGAGAGAGAGGTTTGTGGCCATCCAAACAAAGATGAGGGATCCGTGAGAGAGAGAAAGAGAGAGAGGGGTTTAAACTGAAAGGTCCAGTGTCTGCAGTGATGGCAGGGATGTATGGATATTGATTGCACCGCATTTGTGTCATTTTATACCCCTAAATTTAGGTTTGTTAATCGTTTGATTAGTGTAAATTATTATAAATAGAGTTATTTTAGTTATTTTTGTATGTTTATGAAAATGGAGAAAAATGGCGTTAAGTTGGATCAAATCAGATTCAAAATGAGTAAGTCACGCTAATTCGAATAGAAAGTCGAACAAAACCAAATAAACTGAAATGAATTGTTAAATATCTTAAATGTATCAAAAAATTAATTTATTTTATACGTTTTTGTAGGTTTTTGAAAAACGAACAAAATAACGTTGATTTGGAGTGAATCGGATAAAAAACGAGCAAGTTACGACGAGCCGAACAAAAAGCCAAAAGAAGACAGTAGCAGGCGGCTCATCTGAGCCGCCCTTGTGTCAAGAGCCGGGACAACGGCTTGGCTGACATGAAAATCGAAAAAAAAAAAAATGTGTCAGCCCACTTACACCCCTCCCACTTTGACCCAATTAGCAAATTAACCCCTCCAGCTGTTTGCAACCATTTTCTTGTCCATTTCTAGCCAAATTTCGGTGACAACTTGCCAATTTGCACCCATTTGCTTTGAAAGTTGGCCACTTGCACCCCAAAACTCTCTTTTGAAAATCTATAAATAGGGGTAGAAGCTTGGGAACATGGGGAGATTGATATACACATTTTCTTAGTCCATTTTCAAGCTATTTTGGACATCGATGAGTCTTGGAGAGGATGTCAATTTCCAATAAGGTTTTGCTTTCTTTTTCTATGTCTTTCTAATTTTTTTTATACTAAGATTGAGAATGAAATCTTGTTTAATTAATTGAGTTGTTATGTTGTGTTAATTACAATCAATTTGCAATTTAATGCTAAAGGTTTTTGCTTCAACTAAATATGTTATTTCATCTCTAATATCATGTATTATTGATTGTTATAAATTATTTAATGCTTAGATTTGTATTGTAAAAAAAAGTAATATCGTATAATTATATGTTTTCCATTAAATTGTATACATATAACACTTAAGAGTTACGACTTTTATAGCAAAGAAAAACCAACTTGAGATTCACATTAGGCTTAATTTCTAATATCTTAAAAGGGTAGTAAGATTGATTTCTAAAACTATCACTAAAAATTTGGAGTCAACACAATAATAAGAACTAAAATAATTATACATCGATGAATTCTGAAATCTTAGTGTCTCTCCATCTTCAATCAAGTTCAGTTAGTTATTTCATGGTTTATTTAGTTTTCTATTCACAATATCAACATCATCTTGAACTAGATTATAATTAAATTAAATTGGACTGATTAAGTTTTTCTATAAACAATCCTCGTGGAATCAACCTCGCTTCCATTAATCTTTACTACAATTGATTCATGCGCTTGCGAGTAAAATTTAAAACAAGACATAACAAGTTTATTCCATAACAGATATACAAGGATGATTGTCGATGGATAGTGGGACAAATCGACAGCGAGAGGGAGATAGAGCACTGGAGTTTAGAGTGAATAATGAGGGAGGAGAAAAGTTTGTGGTTAGGGTTGTAATTTTAGAAAGACAACCGTATGAGAGAGAGAGAGAGAGAGAGAGATGAAAAGATCTATTTGGAAAAGTGAGGGTGAGAGTGAGAATGAGAGAAATAAGAAAAAAGAATTAAGGAAATAAATATTTAACATAGGAAATAATTATTTAAAAAGACGTGGGTTTTGTTAAAAAAAAAAAAAAAAAAAGACATATTTTAAAATGTTTTATTAAAATAAAAACCATACATTTTTTTATTTATGTTAATATAGAGAATCAATTCGGACTACGCTTTATGTGGAAGATAAAGAACGGTTGTGATTTATTGAGGGGGTTTATCTACGTCCTGTTTTATTATATAGATGTTGCTAGAGTGGTACAAGGGAGATTTAAGACCTCGTAGAGTAATTTAATCTCGCATGTAGTATGAGTTCTTCCCGTGTTCAATATACTACTTCTGACGAATTTTGTGATTCTTCAAAAACTCTCTTTGGTTTTAAATAAAAGATCTTCAGTTTTCAAAGTGATTGATTTCAACACAAAGTAAATTTGACAATACAGCACAATATGAAATCCTTAATCGTTTTATCACGCTATCAATATAATCACAAGTATCTAGAGGTAATAGATATGATCAAGATAACAGAGTTCTAGATAATTATTTATAAGTATCAAATAAATCAAATAATCCACACTTATAGACAAATATGCACAAGTTTGTTGGGAAGTATAGAACTAACTCATCGATTGAATTTAGGATATGAACAATGTTGACCAATCCAGAGTTGAGTTGTGGTTGCTTCTAATTTCTCCAAGAATGTAGGCTTTTTAAGGTGTATGATTTACACAATGAATTCACTCAAATTCCTCAACTTAATCAATCACTCTTTTTTAAAGGTAGTGTTCTTACAAAACTATATCATTCAATGATATACCAAGAGTGTTTAACACACAAGTTTTAAGCTCTAATAGAGTATATGGTGTGTTAATTTCATGTGTCTTGGTCTCTTGTTCAAAAGTTATGCGAATAACTATTTATAGATCAAGGAAACTATGTCTTGTGAATTATTTTGGTATTAATTGATTGTAATTAAAGATTCGAATGTTAGGGCCATAAAATCCAGTTAATATCATACTGCTCTAATTAAGAATGAATCCAAAGGGAGACAAGTAAATATGAAAAAAGATGGAAAATTAGGGGTTGAAAGTTTGTAACTTTTGTTCATCAAATTTTACCTTTAATCTTGTGTCTTAATTCCTAATTTTTGAGTAAATTGATAGATAAAAAGTTTAGTTAACATTTTAAACAAGTTTGATTCAATTTCATGTTCATTTCAATCTCGAATTTTATTCTTGGTCCAAAATATACAAACAAAGTTAGGACAAATGAATGATTGGATACCCCATTAATCGATAATCTTAATTAGCCAAATAAAATTTGTTCTTGCCCTAATTGGTGGACTGACTAGTTAATCGAACAAAGGGAATTAATACCCCTAGTCCATTTGGTTGATCGGTTGTCTTTGTCAGCTAATGGATTTCTATATTATTTCATTTTAACATTGTTCTGTGACTACCCAACTACAAGTTGGCAAGATTTTCTTAAGTTTAATTATTTAATCTTTTTGTCCTAATATGCAGATTGGAACAAGGTAGATGTCACAGGGTCGAAATTTTCAGCACCAATTTCAACCAAGTGATGGCCTGATCGTTGCACAATCAGTCAGCCTACGGTGAATGCATTGCCTCGCAACGGAATTACACCGACAGAATTGTAAACACACACGTTCCTGTAACGAAATACAACCGGAATGCACCGAAATACTACCGAAACGCACCCACACAACAGAACACACACGTATTACGGAAAAACCCAACTTTGTATTAATAAACTCCGATTACAAGGAACCAAATACAACACATAGTCTGTAAAATCCGCAGGCAAGCATTCTAACCTCCAAAAACAGACCATACGTTACAATTTATAGGCAAAAACGGCAGTTGACAGCCCCAACTGCATAAGCAGAAAGATGACACATGTCCGACACATGTCAGCACCACAGGAGTTGGTTTTCCTGTCTGAAAACCAACCAAAACCACCCAAGAACTGCCCAGAACTGCTCACACATGCACTGCACATGTCTGGAAACCACTAGTCCATCAGCTCACCAGGTAGCATTCTTCCAGTGTTTTTGCACCGTCCCAACGTCTGCCCGTTGCCATCTCGTACCGTAATCTGCCAACGTTCACCAACGTTTTGCCACGCCGCTGCATAGCCGGAACGTGTCGTTGCGCCCAATGATTGCCAACGTTCCTTGTGCTATTTCCACACCAAAATGTACCGTCGCCCAACGGTGCGTCATGCCGCTACATGACTCAGCCCAAAACGTAGCGTTGCGCCTACGTTCTGTTTTGTTGCATCGTTCTGCCCAACGACGTCCCAACGCCGTATGCATTTTTCGCACCAAAATGCATCGTCGTTCCCAACAGTCCGCCACGCCGATCACATGACACTGTTTACAACGTATCGTTGTGCCTCCGTTGCACCGTTTTGCCTCGGTACCGCACCGACATCTTCCTTTGGTCCCGTCATTCCCCAACGAGAACCCCATGATCAGCAACCTCTGCCAAAGCCGCCAACATGCGTCCACGTTGCCCAACAGCGCACCAGTTTGCCAACGCTTGCCCAACAGCTTGGTCCAGCGCCGCCCCGCTCCTCCAACGCATGTTGCCACGTCCAAGGCACCATTTTACAACGAAGTGTTGCACCTACGTTGCATCATTTTGCCTCGGTCCCGCACCGAGGTCTTCCACACTGCCCAACACTCGCCGGTGTTGTGCCACAACACTGCTGCCCACCGATAGGCACCAAGTTGGTGTCCTTTCTGCCAACGAACCCATCCATGCCACATGCACCATGTCCGGTAGCAAATCGCACCAAGTCGGTGATGTTTGGTCCTCCAGCATTATTAGGATCTAACAGTAGACTAGATGACCAAAATCTGTATTCTTCATTTTTTAATCTTATTTTACAACAAAACATTGTTTTTGATCCCCAAACGACTTAAATTGTTTTCACTTATCTTAGTCATCTTATACACACTTATTTTACAAGCAAATCATTCCACATAAACTATCCAAAGTTCGTGTGTATTTTACCTAGATCAGTCAATTGTGCATAGGAATATAGTGGAGGATTGTTACCTTACGTTTCATGTACAATATATTCTTTTTACCCTCCCAATCTTCTTGATCTTGATCACAATAGTCTTCGGCTTGGTTCTCTGTCTGTGATTTCTTCATCTTCAACAGCTTCTGCAATTCCGTATTTTTGTCTCGATTCTTATTTTCAATTTGACATTTCTTTATTCCTCTATATGATGTTGTGTTTCTTGTTTTATGTTAAACTATTCTAACACATATGCTAAATATGAACACTACAAATATGTTGCTATCGTCAAAATTTCATATAGGGATTCACACCTTTAAGGTCAACAATCTCCCATTTTTTTATGATGACAATATATTTGGTAGTTCTACTAATTAAACAAACACATACACTCTCCCTTACATTGGAACAATATTTTTATGCTCCTCCTTTGTATGAAAATAGCATTTTAGAAAATTTAATCTAAAAAATAAGAATTATTATGCATATAAGGAAGATAGCAATAAGCATAAATAACAAGCATGGAGATCAAGTATGAAGAATATGATAAGGTATACTTTAGAGCTCACAAAAAACATTTCTCCTAATTCTCCTCAATTTATCTCTTTTTTTAGTATTATATTTTATTGAAATAAATTATAAATATTATTTATCATTAATATAGTGATTTTAATGAATTTAATTGTTATTTAATATTATCATAGTGGGCTTAATGAATTTTTTTTTTAATATATTTAAAATAGTGACTTTTTCATTTAAATAAAAGATATTTTTTTAAATAAATAAAACTATAATGACTCACTAAATAGAATTCTTATTTTAATTCTTATATTTTTTGTTTCTCATATAAGTATTGATAGGAGACTTGGGCCTTCTAGTATGGATTTAATTTCTAATTTATCTAAGAAGAGTCCTATACATGGCCTACCTGATTTGAAATTTGTGAAAGATAAAGTATGTGATGCATGTCAATTAGGCAAGCAGGCAAGATCATCATTTAAGAAAAAGATACACATGTCCATATCTAAATATCTTGAATTATTGCATCTTGATTTGTTTGGTACAAACTCTGTTGCTAGTCTTGGTGGCAAGTTTTATGTTTTCGTAATAGTTGATAATTATTGATCTAGACTTACTTGGCTATTTTTCCTTGCTAAGAAAAGTGAGGTTGTTTTTGTATTAGCTAATTTTGTAAACTTGTTCAGAATGAGAAGCAATATTCTATTATTAACATTCGTAGTGATAGAGAAATAGAGTTTAGGAATGATGATGTGATTAGTTACTGTGATGAGCATGGTCATGCTTATAATTTTTCTGCACCAAGATCACCACAACAAAATGGTGTAGTGGAAAGGAAGAACAAGACGCTTCGAGAGATGGCCAGAACGATGCTTAAAGAAAATCATTTACCTAACTACTTTTAGGCCGAAACAGTAAGTATAGTTTTCCATGTGGTGAATCGAGTATCGATTCATAGAGGGTTCAACAAAATCCCATATAAGATCTGAAATGGTAAGACTCCTAATATTTTCTATTTTAAAGTATTTTAATTTAAATGTTTTATTTTGAATGACAGGGATAATCTTAGTAAATTTGATGCTAAATCTGATTATGGGATTTTCCTTGGATATGCTACTAACCGTAAAGCCTATAGAGTTTATAATAAATGTACGTTAGTAGTAAAAGAAACTATGCATATTGTTTTTGAGGAAGCTGACCTATTTTTGTCAAGAAAAGTTTTGGATGATGATGATACAAGTATTCAAAATAACCAAAACCAAAGTGAAAATGCAACTAAGGAGTCTCAAAATGAGGAAGAGGCTAAGAAAAATTATTTGACTTTACCGCGAGCTATAAAGACAGTACCGGGACATTCGGTAAAAGAGATCATTGGTAACTTCAAAAGAGGTGTAAGTACTCGTTCCTCTCTTAGATATATAATTAATCTTGCTTTCTTATCTCAAATTGAGCCTAAAAATATAAATGAGGCGTTAATTGATGAATCTTGGATTTCCGCAATGCAAGATGAGTTAGTTTAATTTGAGCAAAACAATGTATGGTCTCCAATTCCTAGGCCAAATTTTTATCTAGTTATTGGTAAACAAAAATGGATTTTTCGAAATAAAAATGATAAATCTAGTATGGTAATTAGAAACAAAGTAAGATTAGTATCACAAGGTTATAATCAAGATGAACGAATTGATTATGATGAAACATATGCCCCTGTGGCTAGGCTAGAAGCAATTAGAATGCTACTCGCTTTTGCATACTCACATAATTTTAGGCTATATCAAATGAATGTTAAGAGTGCATTTCTAAATGGGTTTCTAGTGGAAGACGTTTATGTGGAACAACCCCTGGGATTTGAAAGTGATAAATTTTCTGATTACGTATTTAAACTTCGTAAGGCTTTGTATGGGCTCAAACAAGCTCGTAGAGCTTGGTATCAGAGACTTAACCGATATTTGATCGAAAATGATTTTCGAATGGGTATTTGTGATATAACACTATTTGTTAAGCAAACTGATTCTGATATCCTATTAGTATAAGTTTATGTTGATTATTTTTTAATATACTAATGAGGATCTTTACCAAGAGTTTGCTAAGATAATGCAGGACGAATTTGAGATGAGCATGATGGGGAACTGAATTTTTTTCTTGGGTTACAAATTAAGCAAATCAAATAAGGGATATTCACAAACCAAGCTAAATACACTAAGGAGTTGTAAAAGACATATGGCTTGGATGGTACTAAAGAATACAAAACTCCTATGGCAACGGCTACAAAGATAGACAAAGATGATATGGGCAAAAGTATTAATGAAAAAATGTATCGAGGTATGATTGGTAGCCTGTTGTACTTAACTGCTAATAGACCTGATATTATGTATAGTGTTTATTTATGTGCTAGATTTCAGTCTTGTCCTAAAAAATCGCACTTGACTACTGTTAAGCGAATTTTTCGATACTTAAAGGGGATGATTGACCTAGAATTACGATATTCTAGGGGGAGTGATTTTAAATTGATAAGTTACTTCGACATTGATTTTGCTGGTTGCAAAGTTGAGCGAAAAAGAACAAGTAGATCATGTCATTTGTTAGGACATGTATTGGTTTATTGGTCAAGCAAGAAACAGAATTTGATAGCATTATCCACTACTGAGGCTGAGTATATGGAAACTGGTAACTATTGTGCTCAAATTTTATATATTAAGCAACAATTAAATGATTTTGGAATTTGTATAGAGGAGGTCCCAATTTAATATGATAATAAAAGTGTTATATGTCTAAGAATCCTACACAGCACTCACGAACTAAGCACATAGTGATTAGAAATCACTTTATTCATGATCACGTTCAGAAAAAGGATGTTGTTATTAAATATATTGATACATCCGACCAGCTTGCTGATATTTTTACAAAACCATTAGCGGAAGATCAGTTTGTGAAAATCATTCGCGGTTTGGGTATAACTAGGCATAATGATGTGTGCCTAGAGTAGTGTTCATTTGTTGTTCCCCTTCCCCCACTTTTTGAAATGATAAAGCGGGAGTAGTTACTGATTTTTTATTTTTTTGAATATTTTAAGGGGAAGCTTGAATTACTTTGATAAATATCTTTAGGGGGAGTTCAATTTTTTTTTTTTTTAAATTATGCTTTGTTGAAAATGTTATGATCATCTTCATTAATATGCTTTAATGAGTTACAAAACCCGTCCTCGGATTGAGGGGAAGTGTGGTTACATATTACTTTGACAAAAACATCAAAATTAATTGTCATCATAAAAAAGGGGGAGATTATTGATCTTAAGATTTGGATGGACAATTAAGTGTTGATGTTTTTTGAGAAACTAACGGTTTGATTGAGTGTTTCAATTTATTAGTTTTAGTGATGAAGATATTATGACAAAAGCTAAATGGATGCTAAAGTTAAAGACAAAGATGATGAACATCAAGAGGTTAAGATATTGACGAATTTGAAGAACTTAGGGAAACAACTCAGGTTAAATTTTGACTCTTAATGTATCCCGACTAGGATCACACATGACACAAAATATTTTTCAAAATTATGTGTGTTTTTATAGGGTTCTAATTAGTTAAATTATTTGCTCCTATGTGTAATTGAAAAAGTAATAAAGATAATTGATTAAAATTAAATTTAAGAAGTTAGTGGAGCTTATTGAGAAAAGAAATTGGTTAAAGGGGCGAAAATGTTGAAGAAAATTAATTAAAATCGAATTGGGAGAGATGTTCCAGCATTAATCAGTCGACAGGTAGGTCGACCGATGCTTATTAGATGAAGTTGTTGAATCTTACGGTCAACTTGTTGGCCGACCTGTGCTTAAAGTTTGAACTCTCTGAATCGGTGGGTCGACAGGTAGATCGACCTGTGGCTAAAATAGAAAGTCCATGAATCGTTAGGTCGATAGATAGATCGACTCATAAAACTCTCTGAATCATCCGGTCACTAGGAGTAGGATGAGTAGTCAACCCATGAGCGAATAGATTTTGGCTTGGGCTATGTCCTGAATCGTTCGGTGGACTGATGGATGTTTACCAATTGACTGATAGACAATTTCAAGAGTTGAGGATTTTAAAGTTTTGATTCAAAAAGTAGCCATTATTAGCCGTTTTAAAGTTAAGATTCAGGAGATATCTTAGGGATCTGATATGTTTTGAGCTATTTTATTAATATTTAATTATTCCTATAGATATGGTTTAAATATTTTTTATATTTCTCAATTTGGTATATGAAATTCTTTCGATCTTATCTAATTGAGTTTGTATAAGAATTTGATGGATTTAATTGAATATTTTAAAAGATATTTTTAAGTAAATTATACCAGGAATGTATCATTATGATATGTAGGTTCTATTGGAGTAATTAAGTGTCATGATTTGTGGGAACTAGCTGTTGGAAGGCTTGTTTTATTTTCCTATAAATAGACCTTTATTTTTCACATTTTAAGACACATATCAAGCGAATTATTCTATGTTATTTAGCTTTCGTGCTTTCTATGAGTTATCATACTAAAAGATTGTGAGATTTTTGAGAAATTATGGTTCTGGTCACTGACTTGAAGTTGATTTTCTTATAGTCATTTATTCGGTGGATTTATGGTGAGATCATTTCAAATTACTTGTTATTCATTGTTGTTTGATCTTATTATTATTTATTTGGAATTTGATCTTTGAAATTATTTTTTGAATTTTTATTGAAAAAATATTTTTGAAATAATTTCTTGAAGAAATCTGATCATGTGCTAAATTACGTACTACCTATTTTATTTGAAGTCAAATTTTGAAATTCTCACTTTTCTAGCATTAGTATCAAGACATTAATTGAGTTTAAATTTATTTGGGGTGGAAGAAGCTCTGAGTGAGAAAATTGCTTATCAATTTGTAATTGGTGAGTTAAGACTCGGATTAGATACTACTGGGAGTGTATAATTAAAGGGTAGCTGGTTTCAGTCTTTTCTGATAAAGAGATTGAGGTATTAATTCTTCCTTTATAGAATTAGTTTGAGTGATTTTTTAAGGGTTCAATCCTTACTAGGAAAAGGATATTTGGAGTATTTAGTGAGGTTTTGATTCTTGAGTCTAAGATATAAAAAGAATTAGGTTAATCTTTAACCTGTAAAAAAGATAAGGTTATTCCTGAGCCTATGAAAATGAATTGTAAAGGTTGATTCTGATCCTGCGAAAAGAATCATTGTGAGGGTTTGGTTCCTACCTTTAAAGGAATCTTGAGTTTAGTGGGTGTGACTCTCCGTAGAGCTCGGAGGACTGGATTAGCCAAGAATAGTTTAGTGAAGTAGTATAAATTTCTAGTGAGCTGCAATCTTTAAATTATTTATTTTTGTGTTGTTTGGTGTACACTTAGTTTATAATATATTTTCGCTGCTAAATAAATATAATAATTAATTTAGGATAAAAATTAATTATTTAAAGTATTTTACTTTGATTGAATTTTTATCTACCCAATTTATCCCCCTCTTGGGTAGCTCATTAAGCCAACACAATTCAATCAAGAGCTATTCAATTCTTGAGCTTTCTGAGAGTTATTATTCCAAAATCATACTGAGAGAGTATTGTGATATTGTCTTTGACAAAAGGTCTTGAAGAAGTGTGCGGAAATTGTTGCGATCACTGATCTAAAGTTTCATTACAATTCAATTTTCATTCATTCAGTGGTATCCTGGTGAGATCTTTCCAAGCTTGTGATTTTATTTGCTATTTATTTTTTATTTTTATTATTTCTTGGAGTTTTTTATCTTTGGGAAATTGTTTTTTGAATGTTAAATTGCTCGAAATTATTTTAAAATGATTTTTGGTAAAAATATGATTACGTGCTAAACTATGTGTTACCAATTTATTTTTTGAAATTAGATTTTGAAATTCTCACTTTATATCTATTGCTAATATTTATCGGGACACTAATCGATTTTAAATTAATCTGAGGTGGTAGAAGCTTTGAGTGGAAAAAACTTATAAATTTTGTGTAATTGGTGAGTTGTGTGCGGATTAGATATTATTGAGAATATCTAATCAGAGGTAATTGGGTTTCAATCTTTTCTGGTAAAGAGATGAGGTCTGATATTTTCCTAAAGTATAAAAATATTACGTTACTTTTTTTTTTGTGAAAAGCGATTATGTTAATTCTTCCTGAATAGAATTAAGTTGAGTGATTTTGTAACGGTTCCATCCTTATCGGTGAAAAGGATACCTAGAGTGATTTCTTGTGAGGTTTGATTCTTAGCCTAAGTACACAAGAATTAGGTTAATTTTTAACCTGTGAAAAATATAGAGGTTCTTCCTTAGCTTGGAAAAAGAGAATTGTAAAGGTTGATTCTGAGCCTGTGAAATCAAAACGTTGTAACAGTTTGGTTACTACCAGCTTAAAATAATCATAGTGGTTTAGTGGGTGCGACTCTCCATGGGGCTCTAAGGACGAGATTAGCCAAGAGTGTCTTAGTGAACCAGTATACATTGTGGTGTGTTACAATTTTACTTTATTTATTTTTTACTGTTTGGGTGTGCACCTAGTTTAAATAACACATATCCGGTGCTATAAAATATAATAATTAATTTAGGATAAAATTAATTATTTGAATTTTAAAGTGTTATAATTTGTTTTAATTTTATAACTACCCAATTCACCCACCCTCTTGGGTAGATCACTAGGCCAACAATTGGCATCAGAGATGGTTTAGCTTGATACACTAGCTAACAAAGATCACATGGCGCACTCAATAGGCACACTAACTGAGAAACAGTCTATGCACCGACCTCCTTTATTTGTAGGTGAAAATTATGCATTCTGGAAGGACAGAATGATTATATTCCTTCAGGCCACAAATTATACGTGTGGTTAGCAATCAAGGATGATCCATTTGTTCCTAAGGAAGACGGAGTTGTCAAGAAGAAAGAGCAGTTTACCGCTTCTGATAAATAGAAGCTTTCTATAAATTCTCAGACTATTAATATTTTATTTTGCTCTTTAGATGCTAATGAATATTCCATGGTTTCATGTTGTGGATCGGCGAAGAAAATGTGGAACAAATTGTAGGTTACCCATGAAGGGACAAGTTAAGTGAAGCAGTCAAAAATCAATGCCTTAATCTGCCACTTTAAATTGTTCAGAATGGGAAGCAGAAACAATTCAAGAGATGTACACTCGATTCAATAACATTTATAACCATTTGAGCCAACTTAGAAAGGCGTACTCCACGGAGGACAAAGTTTGAAAGATTCTGAGATCTTTAACTAAAGTGTGGGAGCCGAAGGTGACCATGATTGAGGAAGCTAAGGATCTCGCAAAATATGAAATTAATGACCTCATTGGTAACCTAATAACGCAGGAAATGACAATTCGAGAATATGAGGATGACACCGAGAATAGCAAAAAGAAATCCTTCGCACTAAAGGTTCAGAAAACTATAGAAGATGATGACAGTGATGATGCAAGTCTTGACAGTGATCAAGAAAAAAATGTGGCGCTTCTCACAAAGAATTTTAGAGGGATGACTCGATGTACATTCTGTGAAAAAAAAAAAAATTCAACATGAATAATATGGAATGTATAACTATCACAAGACTAGTTATTTTCAAACCGATTGTTCCGAACCGAAGAAGGATAAGAAAAATAGAAGAAAATAAAGGAGAAAAAGAAATGGAAAAAAAGTAAGAAGTTCATGAAAGCTACTTGGGATGATATTGAATTAAGTAGTTCAAAAAAATCAGAAAGTGAAGAATCGTCCATGCTTGTGCTAATGGCCACTAGTAAGATGTAACTAAATGTTCAATCTCTTGTCCTTTAGATTTTGATAAATTGTTTGATGTATATCAAGAACTTACGCATCATTATAAAAACAGTGTTCTAAAATAAATGTCCTTCAAATTACATTTAACACATTAAACAAGCAAGTAATGGACTATGAATCTGAAAATATTGAATTGAAATTCAAGATGTCGGATTTACATTCAGTAGTTCTCAAATTCACCAGTGATAAGAATAACTTGAAAAATACTTTTGGGAGGTCCACGTGATATTTTTGAAAAAGCCGGTATTGGATTTCAGAAAAATCTTAAGCAAAAACATTTTCATAAATTCTTTTCTGAAACTAGGGGTCTTGTTATATGTTTTAAATGTAATATTGTCGGGCATACTGTTCGAAGATTTTTTTCTAAAATATCTAACTACAGACAAATTTGGGTTCCAAAAGGAACTAAAATTGTCCCGACTAACATGATCGGACCCACTTACACTGGGTACCACTTAAGAACTATTTGAGGTACTCATTGCAGGTTATTCTAAAAGAGTCAATTGGCAAGGACAAATGGTTCCTGGACAGTAGTTGTCCTCGACACATGACGAGAGATAAATCAAAATTTATATCTTTAACACTTAAAGATGCAGGTCATGTGACTTTTGGAGACAACGCTAAGGGTAAAATTATCGGTAAAGGTAATATCGGTAATGGTACTAATATAACTAAAGATGTCTTATTAGTTGATGATCTTAAACATAACTTACTTAGTATAAGTCAATTATGTGATAAAGGTTATAATGTTGTATTTGATCATGATATATACATAATTAAGAATAAGCATGATAGTAGTATTTTATTAGTTACATCTTGTTTTGAGAATGTTTATACGCATTCATTTGATGATTTTACTTCTCAAAGTTTATCTAGTTTGAATGCTTTATCTAAAAATAGCTGGTTATGGCATAGGAGACTTGGGCATGCTAGTGTGGAATTGATTTCTAAATTATCTAAGAAGAGTCTCGAACATGGCCTACCTAATTTAAAATTTGCGAAAGATAACGTATGTGATGCATGTCAGTTAAGCAAGCAGTCTAGATCATTATTTAAGAAAATGCTGCACACGTCCACGTCTAGATGTCTTGAAATGTTGCATCCTGATTTATTTGGTCATAATTCTATTGTTGGTCTTAGAGGTAAATTTTATGCATTTGTCATAGTAGATGACTATTCTAGATTTATTTGGGTGTTCTTCCTTACAAAGAAGAGCAAAGTTGCTTCTGTATTTTCTAAATTTTGTAAAAGAAAAAGATGCACACGTCCACGTCTAGATCATCATTTAAGAAAAAGATTCACACATCCATATCTAGATGTCTTGAAATGTTGCATCTTCATTTATTTGGTCATAATTCTATTGCTAGTCTTGGAGGCAAATTTTATGCATTTGTAATAGTAGATGAGTACTCTAGATTTACTTGAGTGTTCTTCCTTACAAAGAAGAGCGAAGTTGCTTCTGTATTTTCTAAATTTTGTAAACGTGTGCAAAATGAGAAACAATGCTCTATTATTAAAATTCGTAGTGACAGATGTAAAGAGTTTAAAATTGATGATGTAATCAATTATTGTGATGAGCATGGTTATACTCACAACTTCTCTACACCAAGATCACCACAACAAAATGGTGTTGTGGAAAGGAAGAATAGGACGCTTCAAGAGATAGTCAAAACGATGTTTGGTGAAAATCGTTTACCAACCTGCTTCTAGGCCAAAGTAGTAAGTACCGCTTACCATGTGGTAAACAGGATATCAATTCCTAGAGGGTTTAATAAGACTCCATATGAAATCTGAAATGGTAAGATTTCTAACATATCCTACTTTAAAGTATTTGGTTGTAAATCTTTCATTTTGAATGATAAGGATAATCTAGGTAAATTTGATGTTAAATCTGATTATGGAATTTTTCTTGGATATTCTACTAACAATAAGACTTATAGAGTTTATACATGTCGTTTTTTAGGAAGTCGATTTATTTTTTGTCGAGAAAGGTTTTGGATGATGATGATGCAGGTATTTCAAATAACCATAACCAAGGCAATAACTTGGCAAAGGAAAGTCAAAAAGAAGAGCTTAATGGAGAGGATTCGACGTTACCACGAACTATAAAGAAAGTACCTGGACACTCGGTAAAGAAAATCATCGGTAATTTCGAAAGTGATGTAAGTATTTGTTCCTCTCTTAAAGATATTATTAATCTTACTTTTTTATCTCAAATTGAGCCTAAGAATATGAATGAGGCGTTAACTAATTAATCTTGGATTTTCGCAATGCAAGATGAGTTAGTTTAATTTGAGCAAAACAATGTATGGTCTCCAATTCCTAGGCCAGATTTTTATCCAATTATTGTTAAAGAAAAATAAAAAAAATAGATTTTTCAAAATAAAAAGGATGAATCCGGTATAGTAATTAGAAACAAAGCAAGATTAGTTGCTCGGGGCTATAATCAAGATGAAAAAATTGATTATGATGAAACCTATGCTCATGTATCTAGATTAGATGCTATTAGAATGCTACTTGCTTTTACACGCTCACATAATTTTAAGCTATATTAAATGAATGCTAAGAGTGCATTTTTGAATAGCTTCTTAGTGGAAGAAGTTTATGTGGAACAACCCCAGGGATTTGAAAGTGATAAATTTCCTAATCATGTGTTTAAACTTCGTAAGGTTTTGTATGAGCTCAAACAAGCTCCTACAGCTTGGTATGAGAAACTTAGTCGATATTTGATAGAAATTAGTTTTCAAATGGGTCTTAGTGATATAACACTATTTGTTAAGCAAATTGATTCTGATATCCTAATAGTATAAATTTATGTTGATGATTTTATATTTGGATCTGCTAATGATGATCTTTACCAAGAGTTTGCCAAGATAATGCAGGTTGAATTTGAAATGAGCATGATGGGAGAGCTGAATTTCTTTCTTAGGTTGCAAACTAAGCAAATTAAAGAAGGGATATTTATAAACTAAGTTAAATACACAAAGGAGCTACTAAAGAAATACAGTTTGGATGGCGCTAAAGAGTACAAAACTCTCATGGCAACAGCTACAAAGATAGACAAAGACAATACGGGCAAAACTGTGAATGAAAAAATGGATCGACGTATGATTGATAGCTTGTTGTATTTAACTACTAGTAAAGCTTACATTATATAGTGTTTGTTTATGTGCTAGATTTTAGTCTTATCCTAAAAAATCGCACTTAATTGCAGTTAAGCTAATTTTTTGATATTTAAATGGGACAACCAACGTAGAATTATGGTATCCTATGGGGAGTAATTTTAAGTTAATAAGTTACTCTGACACTGATTTTGCTGGTTGCAAAGTTGAGAGAAAAAGCACAAGTGGGTCATGTAATTTGTTAGGATATGCCTTGGTTTCTTGGTTAAGCAAGAAACAAAATTCAATAGCCTTATCTACTACTAAGGCTAAGTATATGGCAGCTGGTAACTATTGATCTCAAATTTTATATATTAAGTAACAGTTGAATGATTTTGGAGTATGTATAGAGGAAGTCCCGATCTATTGTGATGATAAAAGTGTTATTTGTCTAAGTAAGAATCATACACAACACTCGTGAATTAAGCACACAGAGATTAGACATCATTTTATTCTTGATCGCATTCAGAAAATGGGACATTGTTATTGAATGTATTGATACCTCCGACCAGCTTGCTGATATTTTTACTAAACCTTTAGTGGAAGATCAGTTTGTGAAAATCATTCGCGGTTTGAGTATTCCTAGGCATAATGATATTTGCCTAGAGTAGGTGTGATGTGTGGTTTCTCTTCCCTGCTTTTTGATATGACAAATGGAGAGAATTTGTTGATGTGTGTTGAAAATCTATAAAGGGGAAACCATAGTTGTGCTTTGTTGAATATCCTTTTTTTAAAAAAAAAATTATTGTTCATGATTGTGCTTTAATGAGTTAAAAAATTCATCTTCGGATTTTGGAAGAGTGTGGTTACATTTTATTTTGACAAAAATATCAAAGTTAATTTTCATCATCAAAAAATGGGAGATTGTTGATCCTAAGATTTTGATGAACAATTAAGTATTGATATTTTTTATGGAACTAACAAGTTTATTGAGTGTTTCAGTGTAAAAGTTCTATTGATGATATTATCATGAAGAAATGGTTAAGAATGCTAAGGATACAAAGAGACTGACAAAGAGATGAGCATTAAGAGACCGAAGATTTTGAAGAATCTAAGTGAAAATAACTCAGATTAATTTTTATTCTTAATGTATCTCAATTATGAATCATAGTGGTTTACTAGGTGCGACTCTCTATGGGGCTCGAAGGACTGGATTAGTTAAGAGTAGCTTGGTGAACTTGTATACATCGTGGTTTGCTGTAATTTTACTTTATTTATTTTCTACTATTTGGGTGTACACCTAGTTTAAATAATACATATCCGCTGCTATAAAAAATAATAATTAATTTAGGATAAAATTAATTATTTGAATTTTCAAGTGTTACAATTTGTTTTAATTTTATAACTACCTAATTCACCCTCCTTCTTGGGTAGATCACTGGGCCAACAATAAGAATTCCCAAAATATATTTTTTTTACTCTCTTAAAAATGAAAAAAAAAAAAAAAATCTCCATAATATGGATCTTAAAAAATAAAAAGGTTTCTTGATAATAAGGATCTTTCTAAAAAATTGATCTTTTCAAAATAAGGATCACATAATTGTTTTTTATTTAAGTATATTTTACTTTTTACTTTTTTTCTCCTTATCTCCGCCGAGGAATTTATGTATGCATATAATATTTTAGTTTTCCAAAGAGACCTAAACTAAAATAAAAAATCAACCACCTAGGGGGCAATTTGTCAATTCCATTCATAATTGGTAGGAGGTCTAAAAGGGTGACATTTGTATTTTATTTTGGTTTTAAATTCTTTTTATAAAAACCAGGTAAAGGGAGTATCACTTTTAACTAAACTAAAAATATCTTGGATTCGTTTTAATTTAAAAGGTTATCTAGACAAAGATATAATTTTCGGACAGGTAACTTGGAGTGCCTAACATCTTCTGCAAGTATAAGCGAGCCCCAAACTTTAAGATTTCACTGGTTAGGCCAAATTCCAAAAAAAAAATCGATTCAGAGTCTATCTTTGAGCAGGAGAAAGAGAAGCTTGAATAGGACTTGACCAAAAGTTCTTTACCATTCTATGGTTTTAAAATTGCGAAAATCTCTTACTAATGCCCTTTTAAACCTTTTTACTTTTCTAGAGCAAAATGTCTAACTTGCGGCCATTTTCATTATGTTTTCTTTTTATGAACAAAGAAATCGGCCACAAAGGAGCCGGTTTCTTGCCCGGGTCAAGAGGGGCCTACAAAGTTGCAGACCCCGTCCTCCCACCCCTTAGTTTCCCCAACCCCCAACCCCCATTATTAATTTCTCCAACGCCCCCTATTTGTTTTTTTAAGTGTTATAAAATAAAATTAAAATTAAAATATAATATATTTAATTGTTATAATTTTTTTATTAAATTTTATAAACTTTTAATTTTTTCAAAATAGAATGTTTATATTTAAATTTTTAAATTTTTTCTATTTTTCAAGCTTATATTTAGGAAAGAATTTTTATTTTATTTTTTTTAAAATTCATTATATTTAATCATTTTTTTTTTATAATACATTTAATAAAATATTTTTTTAATTTATAAGTAAATTTTAATTTTTAAAGAATACAGTTTGCATCATATTTTTTTTAAGAGACGGAGGTATTCAAATTTTAGCGCATATATGGTACCCTATTTGTGTCCAAAATTGATCAAATTAAATTTTTTTCAAAAAATTAATTATATTTTTATAAGAATTAAATATATTAGATTTTAATTTAAATCTTATTTTATAAGGTTAAAAAACTCGGGGGTGAGAGTTTAGGGAAATTAATGGGTGGAATTGGGGGGTTTGGGAAAATTAAGGGGTTGGGGGAAGGGGGTCAATAACTTTGTTTGTCGCCATGCAAGAAACGAGACACATTGTGGCCGATTTCTTTCTTAATAATAAAACCAAAAATCAAACATAATGAAAACAGCCGCAAGTCGAGAGCTTTGTGCTAGAAAAGTAAAAAAAGTGAAACCCTAAAAATGTGAAGAACTCATTGGCTAGCATTGTGACCGTAGCCCCATAAGGCTCCGATGGTGACGCTCTCAAATCATGATCACCCGATCGGGAGCGAAACCACAAAATCATGAATAGTATCATCAATGATATCTCAAGAAGCTTACGCAGGAGTCCTCTAGACTTGTGAGGTACAACAAGAAGCCGACGATCAGGTCGAGGAAAATCCAGATGGCGGTAAGATTGTTGCTCCCCTGTGAACTGGCCAAGCACGCCTTGTCTGAGGGAACAAAAGCTGTGACGAAATTCACAAGCTCTTGAATATGTTTGGTAATTTGATTTGCTTGATCTAGTGCTTCAATTTAGGATTTAATTGAAGATCAATCAAAATCTTAAAATTATGTATCTAGAACCAATCAATTGGGTCAGAAATCCAAAATAATTATTTTCCCTATAAAAATATTAATTTATATGAATTTTCTGGGTAATTACTTATTGGGTCTAACTTGAACATATTCCCATTCTTCTGAACTGTCTTGGGTTATTGAAGTTATTATTATTCTTCCATGAAAAAATGGAAGTAAGCACAAAACACGTAAAGCAAGAAAAACATGGTTGGTCTTTTATCAATCTCAATTTCAGAAAGAAAAATAATTTTAAAAAAAAAAAAGAGAAAAATAGACCAAATGCCCCCTCCTCATATTGCAAAGTACATACCTACCAAAAAAATGAGTGTGTGAGATAGAGAAAGGATCCTTATATAATTAAATGAGGGTGTGGTATTGGTGGCTTGGTTGATCACCGGTGGTGGTTATGAATCATGGCAGTAGTGGTTGTTGATCGTCGAAGAAGAAGTAGAGAAGACAAAGGTGTATAATGGAATCTAGAAAAAACACTTTCTACCCTTAAAGTTTGGGGTGATTTTTTAAATTGACCCATTAAATTAGTTTTAGGTAAAATGAAATATATCGGTGCAAAGTATAATTAATTCATATTGTTGAATTTAGACATGAAATAACTAAAATGTCCTTTCCTTTAACATTGACTGTTAACATTGACCTAACATATTTGTCAATCGGGCCAATTGGAAACCAAAAATAAAATGTCAGAGGCCCAATGTGTTTATACTCAAATACTGGGGGCCAAATGAATACCGAGTATATTTGTGAGGGACCAAAAAAGTCATTAATCCTTCCCTTTAATTTCTTAAGTTCTATCCAATGAATTTGGCATTTCCTTTTGCAGCTATGTACTAGATTTTTTTCATAACAAGAATCCTCAAAGAATTTTTATAATCAAAAGAAGGGATTTATTCATAATTTGTTTTTCATAACTACCTATTTTACTTTCCAAAATGAACATCTTAATGACAACATTTCCAAATTGTTTTCACTATCCAAGAGGATTTATTCATTATAAGGGCCGCCGAAAAAAAAAAATACTACTTTTCTACTTAAAGGGAACTTCTTCTTAAAAGGATTTTCATAAAATATAGTTTTCTTATTTCGAAAAAAGAATCTTTGCAATAAAGAGCCTCCAAAATATTTTTACTTCTAGAAAAAGAATTTCTTCATAATAAAATTTTCCTAAATATTTTGCTTACTTTCCAAATGGATGTCATCATAAAAAGGATCTTCCAAAAAAAAAAATCATTTTTTTCTAAAAGGATCTTCTTCATAATAAGGATTAAAAAAATATTTTCTTTACTTTCTTTAAAAAAAAAAAAAAAAACAAATTTCTTTGTAATAATGATCTAAAAAATTAAAAAGATTTTTGTATAATAAGGATCCCAAAAAATATTTTTATTTAAGTATTTTTCTTTTTAATTTTTTTCTCCTCATTTTTGCTAAGGACTGTCTACATGCATTTAATATTTCAATTGCCAAACTAGCTTAACTATAAAAAAAAAAATCAACCCCTAGGGCTAAACTTGTTGATTTTATTCGTAATCGATTAGCAGTCCAAAAACGAGTAAATAGAATATCATTTTTAACTAAACTAAAACCCACTTGGATTTATTTTAATTTAAAATATTATTTAGACAAACTGACCCTCGAACTTTAAGACTTGTCTGACTAGGGTAATATTTTCAAGTCAAATTTGGGTCATTAATAAAATAAAACAAGATTTTCAAAATCCCGGTGACCTAACACACAATTTAAATGCAATGTTAGGTGGCGATTTTTTATATTTTTTTTTCCAAAAAACAATCAACCATAAACCTTGTTTTCAAAAACCGGCACCTAGAAAAATCTCAAAATCTATTTTCGTAAAAGATTTCCAAATAAGTTTATCCAAATTCATGTAAAAAAATGATGAATTCCGGGGTGCGCCAATATCCTTGATGGAGCTTTCTATGATATATTGCATTTTTACCTCTCACAATCATTAGATAAATTACAATTAAAATATGATCAAAAGACCCAAGTCGAACTTCAACAATTCATTCCTTCAACTATATACACCAATTGTAAAGGGTTTGCATACACCTATTTATCATATAATTCGGTTTTTATTTTTTTAATTTTTTGCATTCTTGTTTTTAATTTTTCCTTTTTTTAGTTTTAATTTTATTTATAATTTTATTTTTATTTTTTAAAATTTTCTAATTTTGTTTTCTTGTTTTTGGATTCGATTTAATTTTTTGTTTTCTATAAAGTAAATAAAAAAAATGAAACAAACAAAATAAAAATAGAGAACAGAATAATATATATATATATATATAGAGAGAGAGAGAGAGAGAGGGGCAAAACAAGAGGATGAGAGATAGAATAAAAAAATAAGATGTAGAAGACAAAAAAAATCATCTTTTGAAGTTGCGAGGTTAAAGAGAATTCTTTTAGTTTTGTTTTGTTTTTTGTTTTTTGTTTTTTTGTTTTTTTGTTTTTTTTTTTTTTTTTTTTTTGTGTTCTTGCCTTTTTTTTTTTTTTTCCCTTTTAGTCTTAATTTTTTAGTTTTTCTTTTTATTTTTTATTTTTTAATTTTGTTTTCCAGTTTTTAGGTTTGACTTTTTATTTTTCTCTATAAATTAAATATAAAACAAATGAAACAAAAAAAAAAAAAAAGATAAGGTCTTTTGAAAATCAGGAGGATGAGTGACAGAATAAAAAATAAAAATAAAACAAAAACTATAATATGAAAAACAAAACAAAACAAAAAGGTCTTTTGAAGTTGCAAGGTTAATTTTGTTAAACGAGTATGGTGTTTGTAAATTCTTGTACTGTTTTAATCTATTTAGTAACGGGTGTAAACTCAAGTATTAAAAATAGAGACAAAAGGGTTGCCCATTTAATTATTCCATCCATTGCTCCATATTACATAGTGACAATATTGTTTAAACTCAAATAATTTTTTTTGAAATTTTAACTTTTTGAATTATTTCAAAGTAAATACTTAGATATACTAATTATTATTACACACTAATCTTTAGATTTGAAAATCATGTGCAATTTTCTCAATAATTCTAATGTAGTGTAGAATCCTATTGTGATTTTATGTATTTAATGTAAAGTATTATAGAGAGTTACAACAGTGTTATCCATTTAATTAATTAACAAATAAAGTTAATAAAGTATTTTTGTCCTTATATCATTCTTTTCAAATATGGCATGCATTTGGGATTATTATACATGATTCTCAAAATATTGGCCATATATATTATATACGAGTCTCATCTAATTCATAGCATCACAAAATTGATACATACATTGGGTATATGGTAAAGATGTCAAGCAATGTTTATTCTCGTGTTTCTTTGGAAGAAGAAGTATGTTGTTTTAATATCCAGCCTAATTTGTTTTGTCTTTTTTAATATTTAATGTTATTAATTTTTTATTTTTTTATGATGATACCAGTGGACTGACATTGATTTCCACCTTCCAGAAGATATGTTAATGGAGCTTCTCTTAATACTTCCTGTGAAATCCTTATTGCGATTTAAGTGTGTTTGTAAATTTTGGAACTCACTAATCAAAAGCAATGCTTTTGTTCATCAACACTACAAGGATAATAGAAATAAGGCATATATGCTCATATATGCTACCCGACACACTCCCATGAAACATGCAATTATCCATTGCTCTGATCCAACCCTTCCTGATGCCACTTTTAAACAACCAAAGTACCTACAAATGCCTCGTATTCCGTTACGTATCATCGGTCCCTTAAACGGATTATTTTGTGTTGAAAACAACTTAAACCACTTGGCATGGTGGAATCCGGCAACTAGAGAGTTTAAGCCCCTCCCTATACCCTCACCTCGTAATGACGTAGCCTCTTACTTGGATCCATCATGTCCAGATTTTGGTTTTGGGTTGGACCCCATAACTAATTTGTACAAGGTTGTTTCAATTCTATTCTTTTGGGACGAGAGAGAAATTTACAACCAACCCCATGATGAAGCCTTTGTTTCAGTGTATACACAGGGTCTTGATTCTTGGAGACACCTTAAGTTTCATTTCCCTTTAATGCATAGCTTGGAACCATCCATATCGAATACTTATGCTGAGGGTATTTATTATTGGTTGATATCGGTCGGCAACCACCATGGTCTTTATGTTTTGGCGTTTGATATGGGGAATGAGGAATTCTGGGAGGTACCACCGCCAGCTGAAGCCAATACAGGTAGGGGAAATCTTGCCCTTTGCAATGAATCCGTCGCTCTTTTCCTTTGGAAATTCTCCGGAATGTCTCAATGGGATATATGGTTAATGAGACAAGAGGGGTTTTGGACAAAAAATCATGCAGTTATAGATTGTGTAGAAGCTAATATATTTCATGGATTTTGGAATGATTATCAGTTTCACCTGAGAACTTTTGACAATTTAGTTTTGTACGACTCCTGTTCTGAGAAAATCAATATTCATCAGGCGTGGAACGATTACTACAAGGGATTTCAAATATGCAATATATTTAAATACAAAATGAGTCTTGTTCAAATTAATGGAGGAAACTCAGATTGGGAATTCAATAATTGGTGTCAGACTGTTCAAGATTTTTTCCCTCCAGAACCTATTTTATTTTGATTTTTTGTTTTTATTTGAAAGATAAAATACATTGTTGCTCTTTTTAATTTTTTATTTGATTTAATTTATAAATAATTGTCTCCCAATATGTATTTTAGTTTAATTTGATAGAATTTTGTAATTATTTCTTCAATTTTTATACATATTTTTCTAAATTAAATTGCAATTGGATATTTTGAGCGGTCTTACAATATATTTTAGATTCGTTTTAAAAAAATCCGGTGCTTTTTTGTATTTTCTAAAAATTAATTACTTCCATTTTATTAGTATTACTAAAAAGTGGGGATTTGGGTCGTATAATTATTAGTGTTCATTTTTGTTAATTTCAACTCTTGTAACATCTCTTTTCCACCAAGTGCAAAAATTGCTCTTCAATGCATTATAGTTAATATAGGTAGATGCATGGCACTTGAAATTTGATCATAAAACCGAAACAAAATCCCATAGGTCTCAAAGTTCAACATATCATTTCATTTATTAAATTACATGCTTGGGTGCATATATAATGTAGGTCTATGGATAATATGGTTTTGATGCATAATGTGATACACGGGAAATTAATCACAAACTATTTTACTTATTCAGATTGCTAAATAGTAAAATTATTTATATTTAATCAAGATTTTATATATATGTGTGTGTGTGTGTACACACATACACACACATACATACATACATACATATTGTTTAATTGTCAGAAACTAATATTGATTATTAAGTATTGGAGTTTGACATAGTTGAATAGCTATATAATAAAACTATATATTTATTTATATGTAGTTGTGTCGTATACTCATCATCCACATTTTTGTCTTGCCCATGTTCAAACGCATGTGATTCAGATAATCCTAAAATGACCACCGACAAACCATAATTTATTTTCCTAATATAGTCTTTCAATATAAAATTAAAATATAGTACTTAGTATAATTTAATTGTAACAATTACTTTATTCATCATAAATTTGGCTTATAGAAAATATATATAGGTTCTTGCACATGCTCACTGTCTAACAGTGGTGAGATTGAGTTGTGCATTTTATGAAGTTTTTAATGTCAATATCTAGACGTTAATAAAATGTTTTGTTATAAGTAATGAAATTCAAAATGAGCGTCTTTTACCTCAAAGAATATATGAGGTAAAGTTTCAAAATGTTAAACGAGGCTAGGTTATTGTTAAAAAAAAAAAATTACATTATTGGCGGTAAACTATTTTAACACTCTAGCTCTATTGTCTTTCATTATTTTCATGATAAACTAAATAACATATACTAAAAAGTTTTGTTGAATGAGAAATTAGTAGATCATCCACTTATAATTTTTTTTATCCCCAATGTTTTAGTGGTTTTAAGTTTTAGACTTTTAGTTAACATCAAGTACATTAAATTTATCGAATTAATATCAATTGGTTCTACAACTTTTATTTTCATATTATATTCAAGGGAAAATTATATTTTAAACCCTCTAGGTATTGGCATTTTTCTATATGGTCCCTCTCTATTTGAGCGTTTCATTTTAAACCCTCTAGGTATCAACACGTTTTTATTCGATTCTTCTGTTAGAAATTCTATTAAAACTAACAGAATTTTGAGGACAAAATCGTCATTTTATATTTTGTATTTTTTAATATTTTTTAATATATATATATATATATATATATATATATATATATATATTGTTTGACTTCTCTCTCCCCCCTCTCTCTCCCTCCCTTCCCCCGCCAGCCCCTATTACGGAGGGTGTTTTCACCCCCTGTGAAAAAACAGGAGGTGATCACCCCTGTAACAAGAGGTGTTCACCCTCTCAACTAGGGGTGAATACCCCCTGTTTTTCACAGGGGTGAAATACCCCCATTCCACCCCATGTTACGGGGGTGATCAGCCCGTAACAGGGGGTGTTTCACCCTCTATGAAAAACAGGGGGTGAACCACCCCCGTAACAGGGGTGGCCCCCATTTGGGGGTGTTTTCACCCCCCCATAACAGTTACGGGGGTGATCACCCTTTCAACAGAGGGTGTTTCACCCCCTGTGAAATGAATGAGAGTAGAAGGGATGAAGAAGAAGGAAGAGAGAGATGATCGGGAGAGAGAGAGAGAGAGAGAGAGATGATCAGGAGAGAGGATGAGAGAAATTAAGGGAAAAAAATAAAAAAATCATTAAAAAAATAAGTAAAAAGATTGTTTTGTCCCTATATTCTGTTAGTTTTGATGAAACTTTTTACGGAAGGATCGAATAAAAATGTGTTGATACCTAGAGAATTTAAAATGAAACGCTCAAACGGAGAGAGCCTATATAGAAAAATATCAATACCTAGAGGGTTTAAAATATAATTTTCCCTATATTCAATATTAAGTAAAATATTGGTAACTATTCAAAAAATAATTTATTTAAAAAATAAGTTTGTCCATAAATAACATAAAATATTCAAAAAGAAAAAAAAATATATATATATATATAAAAGTTGTCCTCTAAATAGAATAAAAAAATGAAAAATTAGTTTGTGTACACCTATTTAATATACAAAATTATTGTACAAATTTAATCACCGGACGAATTTTGTTATTCATCTATATTTGGTGTTTCTCGTACATATTTATCAAATTTATTAAACAATGTTAAAAAATGATGAAATTTATGCTAATTTGATGCCACCATGGAAACAATGTTTAAAAATGATGAAATTTATGCAAATTTGATGTCATGGTGGACAAATTATAAGTTAAAAAAATAATTCTTTAATAAGCTAAAACGTTCTCTTAATAATGTGTTGTAACATGACGCTGTAAAATTCTTTACTTCACATTTTACAAACAAATAAAAATAATAGAAAAAACTAAGCAAAAATAATTGTTCTTTACGTGTCTATTTGTTTTTACTTATTTTTTTTCTTTTTCTTTTTTATTAATTTGCCTTAGTTTTTATTTACTAATTTTTTTTCTTATTGATTTTACTTTTGAATTTCAATAAAATTAGATAGAAATTTTTGGAACTTTATTCTTTTTTTGAATCAATTCAAAATAAATAATTAAATATAGTGACTATTATTACACATTAAACTTCAGATTTAGAAATCATGCGTAATTTCACCAAAATATCTAATGTAATGTAGATACTGTTTTATCTATTTAATGAACAAATATTGCAGATACCAATAGCAATATCTGTTTAGTTAATTAACAAATAAAGTTAATAAATTATTTTATATTTTTATCATTTGTTCATGCATCGAATGTGTTCTATTTGCTATTATTATGCATGAGTCCCAACTTATTGGCCTAATATATTATACTGGACATGACTCTCATCTAATCCCTAGCATCAGAAAAATGATACATATCATGGTAGAAGTAGTCCGTACTGCATTGAACCTAATTAATAAGATCTCATCCTCTCATTTTTTTAAGTCTGTCTTTATTTGACAAGTTGTGTAGTCGTGCTCCCAATTATTATTCCTTAAGAGTATTTGGGTTCACTTGTTTTGTACTTCAACCGAAAGTAAAGCGTAGTAAATTATCTTCTCATTCTACCATTTGTGTCTTCTTCGACTATGGTGAAGGCCAAAAGAAATATCGTTGTTTTGATCTAGTTGCACAAAAACTATATGTATCCCATCATGTTGTGTTTCTTGAGCATATATATTTTTTCTCTATTCCAACTGGTACACACAACTTGACTAAATTTGATCTTATTTTCATTGATCCTTTCTCTGATGACATAAATAATTTATCTTCTCAAAACCCATGCACTACAGATATTGACCCATCTCATTTGTCTTGACCTTATGTTCACATGGGTAGTTTTGTAGGTACTGATACTTCTAGCGTTCCCTCGTCTCCGATGGCCTACCAAGAATCTTCTAAGATTGTGGCTCCTCCTCGCTATCCTCCAAGCATTCGTAAGTCCACTCACATACTAGATTTTTTTTTACTCTCTCTATTCAAATTCTTTTGTTTCATTTTCAACCTCTATTCACTGTATCTCTGAACCTTTATCCTATAAAAAGGCAGCACTTGATCTTCTTTGGTAACAAGATATTGTTAAGGAACTCTTTGCTTTACACAAGACGAATACATTACCGTTACCTCCTAGTAAAAGACCAATTAGTTCTTGTTGGGTCTACAAAATTAAAAAGTCTAATGGTTCAGTTGAGTGGTACAAACCTCGTTTGGTTTCCAAGGGATTTTCTCAGTAATATGGCATGGATTGTGAGGCGACTTTTGCTCCAGTTGCAAAATAACAACTGGTCGCGCTCTTATTACCGTTGTATTTGTTCGTCAGTGGCATATTTCTCAGATGGATGTTAAAAATGACTTCTTGAATGGTTATCTTCAAGAAGAAATTTACATGACTCCTCCTCCGGGTATTGCTCACAAGTCTGGAGAAGTTTGGAAACTCAAGGAAGATCTATATGGCCTTAAACAGGCCACTCAAAAGTAAATATTTATTTAAACTAAGGTACCATCTATGGATGGGTGTCTTCGGGTAACATAACCGCCCCCAAACTTAAAGAAAACTTTGGTACAAGACCTTAATTAGTCAAAACACGGGTTATTTAAAAATTAAAAAAAATGAATTTTTAAAAATTCCAGCAATCTAGCACATCATTTAACCCATGCTAGGTGTCGACTTCATTTTCAACTCAAAATCCTGCCCAAGGAAATTTTTCAAAACCGATGCCTAGAAACCATTTTTAAAAATGAATAGATTTGGAGGACTTAGAGAGGGTGGAATGGAAACTTGTTTTCTTTTCTTGTCGATCTCTACTTCCTCTAGTTTTTTCTCAAACAAAATTCTGGGCGTGTCACTATGTCTTTACGGAAGAGGGGATCTTGACACAGCCAGGGGAGCCCTCTCTGGTCCTACAAACTCGTGGTCGTGAGGCAAAGGTCAATTCTTGGACGCGCACCGCTTCGAAAATGCCACATGAGCATCGTGGTCTTGGGGTAACTCCTTGGGCCCTACGGTTTGGAGAGATGGTCCCTTTTGGACGAAGGTCAATGGCAGGCGTGTGAGGAAAAACTGTATGCACGACTGGAACTCACCCATCTGGTATTTCAAGAAATCAATCTGAGATGCCTACACAGCTCTCGCAGTCTATCCCACAAAAGCCCCAAAGTGCAAGGTAGATGACCCTGCCTGATCTTGGGGGGTAGTTATCCTCGTTGGTGAGAGCGAAGGGGTGAGCCTTTTGATCCTTCGATATTTTTCTAGGTTCTTCTCGAGAAAAATAGTTACTCAAAGCAGGAGCTTCTATTTAGTGTTTATTTGTCTGACTAGACCTTATGATTACCCAGGCTCAACTTAGCAGAGAGAAATGATCACGAGAAGGCTTTTTGCACGATTCCCATAGACGGCACTAAATTGTTGTCGTATAAATTTAGTACACACCTCGAGTATGGTCCAATAAGGAATTGGTCGGTCCCACTACTAGAGTTGGAGTTGTTGATTCGGAGATAGAGTTGAAAATTTCTCAAATGAGCTGGCATGGTCAACCTGGAGGGTTAACTTGCTAAATTCATGAGTAGTGCTCCTCAGGGATCTGTACCTGCATAAGGCATGACCAAGAGTTCTGACGAAACCCCTTCAGCGTGAGAATAAGAGCTCGGAGAGAAAAAGTACATAAATTCGTCAACTATATAAATGAATACTAAGCATTAGCGTTTTAGGCATACCTTGGGCTTGCTTAACCCCAATATATATATAGGCGTTGAAAATGATTAATTTTACCTAATCGGGCCTAAACACAGTTCATTAGGGAAAATCATGTATTTAGCTGATATTCGGGGCGTTTAGGAGATAAACATTGGGCTTGAGCTTTTGGGCCCATTTAAAGAAGTTCGTCGGCCTCTGTCAAGGTTGTGGAGGTAACCTGGTGAAGGAGAGAGAAGATTCGTGGAGTCCTAGAAAAGAAACATACTGAAATGGTAAGTCGGTCAAGACAAATGGATAAGTCCCCGAAGTTAGTCGTCTAAGGGAACGACACAAAGTTCTAGATGTCAGAGTCCACGCGGGGCACATTTTTCTTTCCTGGGTATGAAAGAGATTCCAGTGAAGGAGCTTTGGTCAGCGTGTCACACCCCACCCCGGGCATCCATCACCCGAGGTCGGGCATGAAATCGACCTAATGTCACCAAACCAATCCACGAGTATCCAAACAGACATATATACATACACACTCGTTCTACTATAAAATATATATACTTGTCCCCAAAATCCACACCCAAAACTACTAGAATACCTGAACCTTCCACAGTATCCATTCGACTGACTCACCTCCAACACGACACTACCTCCGGACTCTCCCTAGTGTCAGTAGTGGACCGACTCCTAGCCGCGGTACCTGAAACCAAAACAATTTATCGGTGTACTGTCTTCATAATAAAAACGTTTTGTATGGATCAAGTATAAGAATTTAAATACCAACAGTTCAAAACCAATAAATAATAAACACCATGGTTTGAAATATAATATAATATAATCACGTACTCGATTCCACTGTCACCAATGAAATGAAATAATATAACAATAATACTATATCTCATAGTTGGAACCAATTTTCAACTGCCATTATTGTAAAGAATTATTGTATTTAAACCACCCAATACCAATAGAATATAATAAACACATACAAAACAGAAACTCAAGTTTCCTGTCACCACAAAAATAACTCATATATCTATACCAGTTATACCATTCCAACCAAGCAGTGAACATCAAACATAATATTTTATCTAACCAAATAGTGTAATGCAACCAGAACAATAGATACACCTATCCAGTGTAAAGTAATATATATAAATAAATTTATTCAACCGGTTCACCGTATACGACAAAACACCACACCACCATCTAACTAGCCATAGGATCGTTTTAACCTCACGATCGGGAGTTGCAATGGTACCGTACCACCCGCAGGGTTTGCACTCCCTAACGGGTTAATCCACATCCCTTACGGGAAGAAAATCCACATCCCTTACGGGAAGAAAATACTATGGCATAGTTGGACCAATCACCAATTTCCACCTAAAAAACAAACGACTCGGTCCACAATCATTTTCCACCCTTTTAGAAACCAACTAGATTCAACAAATCATTTTCCACCCTTTTTAAAAACCAACGTAATCCCCAAAACAGTTTTCCACCAACGCCCAAAACCGCTTAATCCATATAAGTTGCAAATTCGTCCATTTTTAAATAAACACATTTTTCATAATATATATGAAAATACAATTTGTAATTTACGTAGAAGACAGTACACTCACCTAGTTATCTGCTCCGCAAAATTGCTATTGACCACACTCCATCGGGACGCCGGTGCTTGCGAACCTAATGGTAATGGGGCCTAAATTAATAATCTATTTAAAATAACCTACTCATTCAATGTAGGCCCTAAGTTTCACAATTTTCCCGTCCCCACATTTTATTATGAAAAATTATTATTCGGTTAATTTCGCTTCGTTAAAAATTTCTATACGCATTTATTCATATAGACGGTGAAAACATTTATTATAATTAACGATTCCAAAATTATCATCCCGTTTGCTAATACTTCAATTTAACCAAAATAGTAATCGATTTAGATTTTACCTGTTCCGAATCGTCCGTCGGCTGCGAGATGAATTTTGGATTTTATTGGGGTTGTTTATGTAATTTTTCCTTTTCATTTTCTTTTTTTTTTTTTTTTTCGGTTTCCCTGTTTCTGTTCTGGTTCCCTGCCGACCGACCGACCACACCCCTCACATCCCTCTCACCGGCAGCGACCGACCACCCAACCACAATCACATACGCCGTTGGACAAGACAGACGAACGGCACACCCACCTTCACCGCTGAACGCCACCGTCGGGCAAAAATGGAAACCCACACACACCCACAGCCGACACTCTCTCTCTCACTAACTCCCCTTCACCGCTGGCCACCGCAACGATCACCTCCATCGTCACCTTCCTCCAAACGACGGCAACACGCACACAACTACACACACACCAAATGTCCAGACTGAATATAGAATCCCACCGGCGACACCCCATTCCACCGGCGACACACCCATACGATCAACGACGAACACACCCACGCCCACACGAAATCGACTAACGGATCACTAGAACACATCGTCGGACAAACTGCAGCACAAACCCACACAGTATGATCAACTACACACGCACGACGACATCGACGGCACCCTCACACCGTCTGCACATCACTGGCGAACAGACACACATACGCATAACGACGAACAACAGCCAGTCATGCACACAACGGCAAACGCGCACATACTCAACGGAGGAGCAAAAGCACACACACACACCACCGGATGAGCATCCACCGCTGATCCTCTCTCTCTCTCTTCTCTGTTTCGGTTGAGTTCCCGGCAGACACACATGCAGATAAACATATATATATATATATATATATATATATATATATATATATATATATATATATATATATATATATATATATATATATATATATATATATATATATATATATTTAAAAAAAAAATCTTTTGTTTTATTTACTCTTTCCTCCCCCAACTTCCTTTAAATCTTTATTTTAATCCAATTCATGTTTTAAGAGTTTCTGAAATTGTAATTTCACCCCAAAAAGTTTTAATTCAAAAGTTAAATGCCAATTTTGGATTGAATGCTTTCCAATTTTGCAAATTGACCCCTCAACTTTTTAATTTGACATTTAATTAACGCAATTTCACCCCGTAAGTTTTTTAAAATACTTTGAAATGCAACTAAATTGACGTACGTGCAAAATCGGGGTCTTACACAGCGTATGCTCCTATGTGGCACTTTGGATTCTTGAATGCCTCTATGTAACGGTAAGGGTACGTGGTTGTGTGTTGACTTGGTGATACCTGAAAATACCCTCATCTAATGTAATTATTCTTAATTATGTTAAATTTTTAACAAGTTCTTTACACTTTTAGGGCACACAAAAGTCGATTTTACCATACTAGAGCTCATTTCAACTTTAATCCTAAATTACAATTAACCAGGCCTCCTACGGCTGGATTTAAGAAAGCCAATTTTTTTTTTAAACCGATCGTACAACGACTGGTTTTCAAAAAGGGGGCTACCACGCTAGCAGCCCCTACCACCGGGCCCCCCATCCCCCTAGCCCCACACACACACACTCCACCCCCATCCCACCCCACCCCACCCCACCCTCACTCAATCAAGATTTTTAAAAAAGTAGTACAAATTTGTCATTGTTTTGTCATAGCAAAACAATGAAAATTCGTACTTGTTTTGCTATTACAAAAAAAAAAAAAAAAAAAAAAAAAATAGTGTACTCAATGAAAGAAATAAATATGAATATGGGTATTACCCATAAAATAAATTGGATATTTGATGGGTAATACTTATTTTCAAAATTCACATCGGACAATTTTTTTCTATAAATTCCTTCTTCATTATTTTCATTACTCTTCATCCCATTATTCTTCCTTATATTTTATCTTTTTTGGTTGATTGAAGATTTTGAAGTGTGACCATAATGTACCATTTGATAAAGGTTAGTAGTAATAAATTATTTTAGTTAATTTTTTCAGATGTTAATATATGTTTTTAGGTTAGATTTTGTTTAATTATAATTTTATGTGGTTATGTATTGTTAGTATAATTATGTTTTTACGTTAATATATATGTTTAGATTTAGATAAATAAATAAATAAAATTGTTTATATGCTAAATTAGTAACTTTAGTATAATATATAATTTAACCTAACAAGTTATCATTTGACCTAACAAGGTATAACAAGTTTTGTTACTTTTTTTAACAAGTTTTTCTAATTTAACAAGTTCTATTAGTAAAAATATGTTAAATTTCTAACCTTAGTAAAATATATCACTTAACCTAACAAGTTATAACAACTTCTATTATTTTGTTAACAAGTTCTTCTAATTGAATAAGTTCTATGAGGAAAATGTATGTTAAATTACTAACCTAATAAAATATATCATTTAACCTAATATGTTAAATAATAAGTTGTATTATTTTTTTTTAGAATCGCACTATCAAAAAACTGTTTATATAATAAATAAGAAAAAAAAAAAGAATATTGAATTGTAGTCCAAATCCGACTTTGACAAGGTTAGTTCCGGAGTGAACTATTTGAAACCGGCCTCTGTCAAGAACCAATTGGTGAGAAATAGGGAACAAAATGGTGGGAAAGAGTTTGGCAAGAAAAAAAAATGGCGGGAAAGTGGTTGGCAAGAAATGTGGATGACGCCAAACTTTGCCTATATTTACATGGATACTTGCAAAACTTTCACTCACACCACATTTATTGGCCTAGTAGAATACCCAAGAGGGGGTGAATTGGGTAATTAAAAAATTATCAGAATAAAACTTGAATAAATCAAATAATTAATTTTATGCCTAAATTAATTATTATCTTTATAACACAACGGAATTAATTAATCAACTAGGTACACACATAATCAACAAAAATAAACAAATTAATAATGCAGCACACAAGAGATTTATACTGGTTCACCAAGCTACTCTTGGCTAATCCAGTCCCCCGAGCTCCACGGAGGTCGCACCCAATAAAACCAAGATCTCTTTAAAGGTACGTAGGAATCAAACCCTTACACCGATTCTTTTACAGACTCAAAATCAATCTTCATAATATCCTTTTCCCAAGTTAAGGAAGAACCTTTACTTTTTACAGGCTACAGAATAACCTAATTCTTTTACCCAGTAAGGATTGAACTATTACAAAATACACTCAAATCAAAATTCTATCCAGGAAGAATCACTATCTCAATCTATTTACAGGGAGAGATGAAACCCGGTTACCCTTGATTAAATACCCTTAACAGTATTTAACCCATCACACTACTCATCAATACAAAATGATAAGTAAAAAATCTCACTCGGAGCTTCTACAACCCTAGATAAATAATCACTCAATTAATATCCCAACTAGTGATAAAAAAAACGTAAAATAGAAAAATCTAATTTTAACAAGATATACGTAGCAATTTGAGCACGTAACCAGATTCAAGAAATTGTTTGTAAAAATATTTTCTTCAAAAAATAGAAACAATTTCTAAGATCAATTTCCAAACAATAATCAAATAATACAATGAAAGAATATAATTGGAAAGATCTCACCCGAAATCCACAGAAATAATGATTAGAACGATATAACTTCAAATCCGGAAGCAGCAAAGATTAATAGCAATTGATCTTTGAAATTGTCTCTCAAAAAAACTTACAATATTTTAGAATGATAACTCTTATAATAACTCAAGAATGATCTTAACCTTTTTGCTCTCTTAAAATTTTAAAAAAAAAAATGATATAACAAATTCACAGGTCAATATATAAGAGTATGAAATCAGCCTTCTAACGGCTAATTTACATGTGTCATGACAATTAATAGCACTTATAGACCCCTTATATCATAATGACTTCATTTTGGTTCAATTCACTTAATAATAGTTTTCAATCGCTCAATTAAACCCTCAAATATTTCTCAATCACAATTAATTAAAATAAAAATAATTTCAAGTACCAAATTGAGAAACATTAATATCTAATAAATCATATAAATTGGATTTAATTAATATATGAACCATATCTTAAATACCTTAAAAATCCCCGAAATCACTCTCAAATCCTAACCAAAACGGCTACTTTTGGATATAATCTCGGATAGAATAGAATCCTGAAACAGCGTGTCTAGTCGATCGGTCGGTCGACTGCCAGATTCAGGTTGTAGCCAAGGGCGTTCATCGGTCTACTTGCCTATCGACTTGTAGATTCAGAGAGTTCGTTATGCCTTTACCAGCCGACCTATTAGTCGACTTAGAGATACAGAGAGTTTAGCTCCTCTTGGTCGGTCGACTTAGAGATATAAAATATTTCAGTTGCTTAGTTCGATCGACTTATCAGTCGACTAGTGTCTTCTGAATCTTTTCTCTTAACACATTTTTAACTCATTTTCTTTTACGTTTTCTCTCCTTTAACTATTTTCTCTTCTAAATTAGCTCCACTAATATTCTTATATTCCATTTTAGTCAATCAAAAATATTTCTTTTCAAATCACATATTAGAGCAAATAATTTCACTTAATCAAAACACACATAAACAATAAACATATTTTGTGCCATGTATGTTCCCAATTGGGATATTAAGAGTTAAGATTCACCTGAATTATTTTTCCTAATTTCTTCAAACTCTTAATTCTTCAATATCTTCAACATCATCTTTTGGCATCCATTTAATTTGTCATCTTAATCACTGAAACACTTAATTAAAACATTAGTTCTACCAAAACATTAATACTTAATTATTCATCAAAATCTTAGGATCAACAATCTCACCCTTTTTTTATGATCACAATTAACTTTGATATTTTCTTTAAAATAAAAATATAACCACACTCCCTCTGAATCTGAGGACGGGTTCTTTAACTCGTTAAAGCATCATAACGAAGATTTTATAAATAAAGTACAAATTAAAGATATTATCAATAAAGCACAATTTAAAACATACTACTCCCCCTTAATAAAACATCACTATACTCTATCCCCCTTTGTCATCTTCAAAAACAAAATTTAGGGAGGGGGGTACACACACAAATAACTCACTTTAGACAAACATCATTATACCTAGCCATACCCAAACCGCGAATGATTTTCACAACCTTATCTTCTACTAGTGGTTTGATAAAAACATCAGCAAGCTGGTCGGAGGTATCAATATACTGAATAACAATATCCTTTTTCTGAATGTGATCATGAATAACGTGATGTCTAATCTCTATGTGCTTAGTTCGTGAGTGCTGTGTAGGATTCTTACTGACACAAATAGCACTTTTATTATCACAAAAGATCAGGACCTCCTCCATACAAACTCTGATAGGTGTAAAATACCTATCTAATTCTAAACTGAATTTACCAGTTTTCGAGTATTTTATTGAAGTTTGAATACCATTTTAGCTGTTTTTATTAGTCAGGAGCAGGGATGTAAACAATTGGTAAACCGAGCAAAATGGTGCGAAAGGGGTAGCCAAAAAGATGAAACAATGAGGTTTCAAATAACAGAGCAAATCTGCCTAGGCGGACATTCATCAGAAAGTTGAATTGCTGAAGATTTGAAATCCGCCTAGGCGAAATTTCCACCGCCTAGGCGGAAATCCATCAAAAGGTTGCAAGGGCTGAAGTATTGAATCCGCCTAGGCGAAGTTTCCACCGCCTAGGCGGAAATCCACCAGAACACTAGAAGTACTGATCTGCTGGATAGAGTTACACTGCTGTAAATTCGCCTAGGCAAAGTAGCTACCGCCTAGGAGGAATTCCGTCAGAAAGATAAGAAGCGAAGAAGTTAGTCCTCCGCCTAAGCGAAGATTCTACCGCTTAGGCGGAATTCTAACCGACTTAAGCACCGCCTAAGCCAAGTTTCCACCGCTTAGGCAAAAATCGCAGAACAGGTCAAAATATCTATTTAGATATTTTTGAACCCCTAAACCTATAAATACCCCTTGGCCACGTCTGAAACTAGTTGTTAAAGAACCCTAACCCTAGAAAAGAGCTCTTAAGCTATATTTGGAAGATCAAGAAGGAGGTTTATCATTCGGATACAGAAGGATAACTTGCGGACCAAACATTAGTGACAGTGAACCGTTTCACTTCCAGATTTGATCGTTACTCTCTTGTTTTATTCTTTGTAATCACTTTTTTATATCTAAGAATGTTGAATCCCTCTTATTTTGTATGGTATATGGCTAAGAACTTGTAGTAGTAATTAAATGTTACTTAGGTGTAGTCAAAATCATGTAATCATTTAGTTGAGTAAATTTATGTTACTTTAATGAGTAGTTTGTCTAAATCCGATTGTATTTATCGTTATTCTTTTCATTATGCTTGTATTGATAAACCGAAAATGTGGGGTTTGACACTCGGGAGAGGTAACCTCGGATTCAGACTAGGGTAAATACAACGTGACGTTCTAACGACCCGGGAGGGCATTAGAATGTATGCAACCCATGACGTTGGTTCAAAACTAACGCAACTTAGGGTCGTTTAGGCGTTGAAGGGAACTTCTTCGTTGACACAAAGTTGTGTAATCCCTCGTTTTATACTCGGGAGAGATAGCGGAGGAGTTATTGATACAGAGGTTGTCGGATTAGATAGAAACCATTATAGCTAACTAAATAAAATCGGTTATGCATTATATGAAAGAGATTTATACCTAAGTAATTAGTGTAATTAAAACTAACGTTATAGTTTTCATTTATCTTAGTATAGTAATTAGAAAACAAACAAAATTTGATTAGTCGAGATAATATGAAACTATTGAAATCGCAATACTCACTTGAATTACCGGCCATTCCCAGTGGAACGATATCCGATCCTAAAGATCCATTATATTAAAACTAGACCCCTTACACTTTTGAGTAGTCCAATTACCATGAGGAGGAAACAAAGTAGTTGAATCCGAGCGCGTAACAAGTTTTTGGCGCCGTTGCCGGGGAGCATCAATGTGTTTTTCAATTAAGTTGATATTGTGATTAAGTAGTTGAAAGTTAATCACGATAATTCTTTTGTTCTTAAATTTTATTCAATTCATTTATTTATTTTATTTATCAATCGAATTTGAGCAGTGCATGCGGCGAAGTAAACGTATTGCTAAGCAAAAAGAAGAAAAAGCTACAGCAATGGCCGGTGGATATGAGAATATTCCGCAACCACCAGAGCCGCAAGCACTCTAGCCTTCGGAGCATGAGAGGCCACAACGAGTCCTTCGGGACTATTATCGGCCCCTTATGTTGGACAATTATTCAGGGATCCGGAGGCAGTCGATCCAAGCTAACAACTTCGAGTTGAAACCCGCCTTAATCAACATAGTTCAGCAAAACCAATATGGCGGGAATCTTCACGAAGATCCCAATGTACACTTGGCTACGTTTCTGGAAATCTGTGACACCGTAAAGATCAACGGAGTCGCCAAAAATGTGATAAGGCTGAGGTTATTTCCATTCTCCTTACGAGACCAAGCAAGGGAATGGTTTCAATCGATTCAGTCGGGGAGCATTAACACTTGGGAGGACCTTGCACAAAGGTTCCTCACTAAGTTCTTCCCACCCTCGAAGACGTCTCAACTCCGAGGCGAAATTGCGCAGTTTCGTCAGAGAGATTTCGAGCCATTATTTGAGGCATGGGAGAGGTTTAAAGACTTATTGAGAAGGTGCCCCCAACACAGTTATCAAGATTGGTTTTAAACCTAATTATTCTATAACGGGTTGGACGGCCAGACAAGAATGATAGTCGATGCGGCCTCTGGGGGATCATTGTTGTCCAAAACCCCAACCGAAGCAAATGCGTTATTGGAGGAGATAGCGGCTAATAACTATCAATGGCCGAATGAGAGGAACACGGGAAGACGGGTCGCTTCTATCCAAGGATCGGACCATATTTCGACGTTATCGGCCCAAGTGTCCAATCTCTCGGACCAATTAGTCACCTTGTCTACAAAAGGTGCTTTGTCGAATCAAGGGGAGGAGATAGCGGCAAGTAGTTCTCAATCTGGATTGGATAACGAGTTTGAGAAATGCCATTTTCTGAACAACCGTGCTTACACTTTCAGGCCGGCTACCAACATTCCAACTCACTACAATCCCGGACTTCGTAATCATGAGAACTTTTCATATGCGAATAATCAGAACACTTTTCGGCCACCTCCGGGGTATGGAAATCAATCTTCGGGATATCCAATGCAAGCTAATCGCCAAATGAAACAACCGCCAATGCACAATCCGAAGTCGAATTTGGATGAAGTTCTGGGATCATTTATAAAAAAGACGCAGACTATGATACGTGAGACACATAATTGCCTGAATAAACATGAAACATAGCTGGACTCAATTGATACCACGTGTACCAACACTAATGCCACGGTGAAGGCTCTTGAGACTCAAATCGCGCAACTTGCTAGGGCAATTCAAGAACAACAAAAGGGGAAGTTTCCAGGCAACACGGAAATCAACCCTTAGGAATGCAAGGTGATTAAGTTGAGGAGTGGCAAAGACGTAGAAGTGAGGAGGCCTATGGAAACTGAGCCGGCTATGAGTCGTGAGTTTCCGGATGATGAACCAAGAACTAGTGTGGAGGAAGACGTTGAAGCAAAGGCCGATGAAGGAAAGGAGAAGCTAAGTGAAGACGTGAATGGGAGTAGCAACAAGGAGAAAGTTGAGGATAGAAGAAGAGATGAAAGGGTGGTACCGGGAAGAGTAACATTTTCAGAGAATCCACGGATTCTAGTCACACCATTGCCATATCCTCAAAGGTTCCAAAAGAGGAAATTGGATGTTCAATTCGAAAAATTTCTTGAAATCTTCAAGAAAATCCACATCAACATTCCCTTTGCGGATGCATTGAAACAAATTCCCAATTATAGCAAGTTCTTGAAGGATATCATGACAAAGAATTGGAAGTTGGAGGACTATGAAACGGTGAAGCTAACTGAAGAGTGTAGTGAAATACTACAGAAAAAGCTGCCTACTAAATTAAAGGATCCGGGTAGTTTCACGATTCCGTGTACTATCATGAAATTCCACTTCGATAAGGCACTTTGTGATCTAGGGGCAAGTATCAATTTGATGCCTTCTTCCGTTTATCGGAAGTTAGGACTCGGAAGTGCAAAGCCGACGACTATATCTCTTCAAATGGCGGACCGTTCTCTAACCTATCCTAAGGGGATCATTGAGGATGTGTTGGTAAAAGTGGACAAATTTATTTTTCCGGTGGATTTCGTGGTACTTGAGATGGAAGAAGATCGAGAGATCCCGATCATCCTTGAAAGACCTTTCCTTGCAACGGGAAAGGCCTTAATAGATGTGCACAATGGCAATTTGACCTTAAGAGTGAACGATGAAGAAATAAGGTTCAATATTTTTAATACTATGAACTTTCCAGATGAATCTCCCAATTGCAATCGAGTAGATGTTGTGGACTCTTGCGTGCGGGAGTTCTTTCTTGCAAACATGGATATGGATTCCTTAGAGCGCACTTTCACAAATTCTTTATCTATGGGGGATCTTGGAGGAGGAGGCTCTACCATGAACTTTGATGTTGTGGAATACATGCTAGCTCTAGATGCTCAACCGAAAGCCGTAGATTGTCCTATTCATGTGGTGGAGATTGAACAAGTTGAAGACTCTCCCGAGAAATCAAATCCGCCTCACGGTGGGTTATTACTCAAGCAATTACCGAAACACCTTCGGTATATCTTTTTGGGAGAGAATTTGACCGATCCGGTTATAATCTCATCAACTCTGAAGGAAGAAGAGGAGAGTAAGTTGCTAAGAATCTTGAAGAGGCACCGGTCCGCTTTTGCTTGGTCTATTTCAGATATCAAGGGAATTAGTCCGTCGGTGTGTATGCATAAGATTTTGATGGAGGATACGTTCAAACCCTCTATTGAACATCAACGGCGTCTAAATTCGGCTATGAAAAAAGTGGTGAGAGCGAAGGTATTGAAGTTATTAAATGCGGGGATTATATACGCCATATCCGACAATGAGTGGGTGAGCCCAGTGCAAGTGGTGCCAAAGAAATGAGGCATGACGGTAGTAAAGAATGAGAAGGATGACCTTATCCCGACACGGACCATCACAGGGTGGCGTTTATGTATTGATTATCGGATCTTCCTTTCATTGATCAAATGCTAGATCGTTTAGCCGGTTATGAGTACTACTGCTTTCTTGATGGCTATTCCAGTTATAATCAAATAGCCATTGCACCAAGGACCAAAAGAAGACGACTTTCACATGCACGTATGGAACGTTTGCGTATCGACGTATGCCGTTTGGCCTTTGCAATGCACCGGCAACTTTCCAACGGTGTATGATGGCGATATTTTCTGATATGGTGGAGGAAAAAATGGAAATCTTTATGGATGACTTCTCAGTCTTTGGATCATCCTTTGATCACTGTCTCTACAATCTGGCGCTTGTTCTTGACCGATGTGAAGAGAAGAATTTGGTTCTAAATTGGGAGAAGTGCCACTTTATGGTTAAAGAGGGGATCGTCTTAGGTCATCGAGTCTCTGCCAAGGGGCTTGAGGTGGACCAAGCAAAGATAGAGACGATTGAGAAGCTTCTGCCACCAATAAATGTAAAAGGAGTTCAAAGTTTCTTGGGGCATGCCGGATTTTACCGGCGCTTTATTAAGGACTTCTCGAAGACGGTGAAGCCGTTATGTCACCTTCTTGAGAAGGATACTTCGTTTGAATTTAATGAAGCTTGCATGGAGGCGTTTAAGGCGATAAAGGATAAGTTGATCACGGCTCCAATAATGGTCGCTCCGGATTGGGAAATGCCATTTGAGATAATGTGCGATGCGAGTGACTATGCCATTAGCGCGGTGTTAGGCCAACGGAAGGAGAATATCTTCCGCTCGATCTATTATGCAAGCAAAACATTGAATGACACCCAGGATAATTACACCACAACGGAGAAAGAAATGCTAGCGGTGGTCTTTGCTTGTGATAAGTTCCGTTCATACATCATTGGGTCAAAAGTGATCGTCTACACAGATCACGCGGCTATCCGGTACTTATTTGCTAAGAAAGATGCCAAGCCAAGGTTGATTAGGTGGATTCTCTTATTACAAGAGTTTGATGCGGAGATAAGGGACAAAAAGGGAAGTGAGAACGTTGTGGCCGATCATTTGTCGAGGTTGATCCAAGATGACGTTGGTGACGAGTCTAATATCACGGAAGTATTCCCTGACGAACAACTCTTTGCAGTAGAAAATGCACTTTCGTTGTATGCTGACATTGTTAATTATCTTGCATATGGCGTGTTACCACCTGAGTTGACGAGAGCACAAAGGAAGAAATTTCTTTTTGATTCTAAGTACTATCTGTGGGACGAGCCGTTGCTATTCAAGAAATGTGCTGATCAGGTGATCTGAAGATGTGTTCCGGAAGAGGAAATGGCTAGTATTCTCTACCATTGCCATTCATCACCTTGTGGCGGCCATTTTGGTACGACTCGGACGGCATCAAAAGTACTGCAATCAGGTTTTTACTGGCCCTCTTTGTTTAAAGATTCATATACGTTTGTAAAAACCTGTGATAGATGTCAAATAGTGGGTAACATATCAAGGAGGCATGAGTTGCCACTAACGTCAATTCTTGAGCTTGAGTTGTTTGATGTGTGTAATTGGATTTCATAGGACCATTTCCGCCCTCATTTGGGAAGGAGTATATTCTGCTAGTGGTAGATTATGTGTCTAAATGGGTCGAGGCCGTGGCAACACCTACTAATGATGCCAAAGTGGTGTTAAAGTTCCTTCAACATAATATCATGACACGGTTCGGGACACCTCGAGCCTTAATCAGTGATGAGGGGACCCACTTCTGTAACAAAATGCTCAATGCCTTGTTGGCAAAGTAGGAGTGAGGCACAAGGTGGCGCTACCTTACCACCCACAGACAAATGGCCAAGTGGAAGTTTCAAACCGTGAGATCAAGCTCATTCTGGAAAAGACGGTTCATACAAATCGCAAGGATTGGGCGGTGAAGCTAGATAATGCTTTATGGGCGTATCGCACGACTTTTAAGACACCGATCGGCATGTCGCTGTATCAATTGGTGTTTGGGAAAGCTTGCCATTTGCCCGTTGAATTGCAGCACCGTGCATTCTAGGCGATAAAGAAACTCAATTTTGATATAAAAGCTTCTGGTGCGCAATGTCTCCTCCAATTAAATGAAATGGAGAAATTCCAGCATGAAGCTTATGAGAATGCCAAGCTCTACAAAGACAAAACGAAGAGATGGCATGACAAAATGATAGTCCGGAGAGAGTTCAGTCCGGGCCAACAAGTCCTATTGTTTAATTCAAGGCTGATGCTCTTTCCCGAATAGTTGAAGTCTCGGTGGTCTGGACCGTTCCGGATCAAGCATATCTATCCATTTGGAGCCATCGAGCTAGAAGCCGAAGACGGACGTACTTTCCGAGTCAATGGGGAACGGATCAAGCATTACTTCAAAAATGAAGAGCGAGTTGTGGAGAACATCTCCCTCGTTGAAGAATAAAGCCGGAATTCTTGAAACGTCCATGCTAGGGACGTAAAACCAAGCAACATTTTTTTTGACGTGACATCGAGGGTAACGAATATTCCCAACTTTTGTATAAATACCTTTTTGGAGATTGTATTGATCTCATTATATTAATTTTTGTGGTGAATTGATTAGGTTAGATGCTTAGGATTGATTTGCATGCTAAAACTAATTTGAGGATTGAAGAGGAAATAAGAGGTGAAGAGAAACAATGTGAAAACCTGAAAGAATCCAGTTTAGGTCCACACTAGCAAAAATTCGCCTAAGCGGTAAACCCACTACCTAGGCGAACATTTGACAAAAAGGCTGAGAAAACATTCTGGCATAATGTCGCCCAAGCGGTAAAACCACCGCTTAGGCAATAATTGGATAGAAAAAGTCTCAATTTTACACTGCCGCAAGTTCGCCCAGGTGGTAAAACCACCGCCTAGGCGGGGGGGAAAAAAAAAGACCAAAAGCTGAGTTCCTATACTGGCGTAAATTCGCTCAGGCGAAAAACCCACCGCCTAAGCGGATTTACAACCAAATCAGGGTTTCACACTGGTGTAAACTCGCCCCGGTGGAAAAACCACCGCCTAAACAGATTTACACCAGAAAGTTTTCAAAAAGAAAAGGCGCTAATCCGCCTAAGCGGTAAAACCACCGCCTAGGTGAATTTACGCGAACTCTGTTTTTAAAACGCACAGTCCACTTCGCAAACGGCATTTCCCTCCTAAAAAATTCAAGAAACCTCTCAATTTCACCATCCCAAATTCCTTCCCCCTTTTAAAGATTCATTTTATAGTGCTAAAAACTTGGATTCTCATCAAGAATCTTCCTCAAAACATCGAATTCCTCCACCCATTGTTGAAAATTAGGGTTCGAGCAGTGAAACAGTTTGAAATCACCATTCTCCACTGATTTGATCAAATTTTTCGACAAGTGTCAATGATCTTATTCTTCACTTAGTTGATGAATTATTTGCTTCATTTGCTCACTTATTTCAACAAAACAGTGGATTTGATTGGAACCCTAAACCCTTTAAACCCTAATTTGCGATTTTTATGCTAAATGATAAACCCTGTCATATTTTTGTGTTGATATACAATGTGAATCATGTAGTTTGCGCTACATTGCAACAAAAATGTGATTTGGTTATGGTTGGTAGGATATGTGTTGAGAATTGTATCATGTCGTTTTGATTGGCATATGATTGATTAAATAGGGTATGGTTAGTTCGCTGATTAGTGTTTGAATCACTTGTTCTATTGTTATTCTTGTGGTTGGTGTGGTGATTTGAATTTTCAGGGACAATGGCAAAACACAGGGCTGCCAAGCATTTAAGAACAGACGAACCTCCGTCCGCTTCAGATTTCAATTCCTTTAAGTTTGTTTCTAAGCAGGCGGAGGATCGGTATAAAGAACATGAGAGTAAGGGGCCAGGTATCCGTCAAAGAGGATTTGGGCCTTTGAATGACCTTCCTGAAGAAATCAGAACTGTGATCGTACAAAGACGATGGCAACAGTTCTGTGCCCCACCTCCAACGCGCAAGTTGGCCCATGTTTGAGAATTTTATGCCAATATCGCAGAGGTCACAGGAGTTCAAACACGGGTCCGAAACATTCCCATCCTATTCAGTGCCGATCATTTTAATGAATTGCTAGGGTTGACGGGGCCTGAAGCTTCACGAGATTTAGACGATGTCGCCTCACCAACCATGAGTTCGGTGATTCAGGCCTTGACGACAAGAAACGCACAGTGGACCAACACATGGCAGGGCCAAGCAATCTTCAAGTCACGGTTTCTAAAACCAATCCCCAAGATTTGGTTTTCATTTATCTGCGCCAATCTGCTCCCGACGACCCATGTGTCTGACGTATCCAAGGAGAGAGCTTTTATGCTCTACGGCATCGATAGAGGGACCCCCATAAACGTCGGCTGGCACATTTATTCTTCTATACTTCATGCTGCCAAGTCAAAAGAGGGTGCCCTTCCATTTCCTTCCTTCCTCACCGCGCTCTTTCAACGAGCCGGAATTCGGATCACGTCCACAAGCCCCTTTCCACCTGTGAAGCCACTTGATCTAGAAATGATTAACAGGTTGTGGAGAGGTGGACTAGGAGAAGGAGAGGAGGGTCAAGAAGAGGAAGAAGCCGGTCCTTTGGAGCGACCAATGCCTACAACCAGCCGAGGCCAAATCGCACAAATCTTACGAGATGTCCGTAGTCTCCAGTCCGATGTGAGTCAACTTCAAGATAATTTCGCCTGGATAGAGAACTACATGGAATCCTACATCCGGCAACAAGATCAAAACCAACGAGTCATATTCGAGCATCTTGGAATCGACATGGCACATTATACGCCCGTGCCACTTTCCGAGCTGGATGAGCCGCCACTGCCATCTCATCCACAATAAACGGTAGGAGGTTAGATTTATATATCTTCCCTCCTAGGTATGTGTTCACCCAGTTTTCATACATATTTTTCTATTCTGCTACGGGTTTACTGCTTAGGCAGTGGGGACACTGCCTTGTTTAAGTTTGGGGGGAGTATGACATGCAATGCATGTAGTTTTTGTTTTTTATTTTTTTTGTCTTGAAGGGGATAAGAAGGATGAAAAAATTTTGATGTAAAGGGGAACAAAAATTCTTTTTGGTGTACAAATTTATGTATTAATGTTAAAATTTTTGTAAATTTTGAAATTCTTTTTGGTTATACATGTGTAATGTTTAGCTATGCATGTGTAAGGATAATTAGCATAGGTAATATTAGTTTGTATAATTAGAGTAGAATTGTTAATGAATTGAGTTGTACAAGCATGCTGAGTTTTTGTTTTTGAGTTCATCCGAACCATGTCCCGATGATGAAAATAACCCCCTAAATTGTGTTTTAAGGTTGGGGGTAATACCATTCACGTGTGTTTTGTGTGCTTAGCATGTCGATTAGGTAAAAATTATTTTGATCCTAAATCGCACGATTGCATAAACTCGTTGTATAATCAATTGAACGATTGGACGCCGATTATTCAGTATTAAGTTCATGACAGAAATGAGGAATCTAGAACTTGACTGGGGGAGGCTTGAGGCGAAATTATAGGTAAGGTAATTCCGGAGGCATGATATAGGCCTTCATTTTTATCGCTTAAACCGTTTTAAACTAACCTGAAAAGTTATTCCCTCATTCTCCTGTCGAAGCCATTAAATTTTTTGTTTTCTGAACTTGTTTCTATACTTTAACCAAGTAAATTTTTCAGAACCATTGTCGCTAGGAATAAAAGTGAAAAATTGAGTGAAAACAAGTAGCATTAGATTATGCTAACTTGAAACGGGCAATTGGGATTTCAGTATTTTTGGTTAAGTATAAAAGTATTCACTTGTCAAGCTTTTAGTTGTATCTAAACACCCCTAAAATTGTACAAAATTGAATAAGTTTGGGGGTGTTCCTAAAAAAAAAAAAAAAACAACTATGTGAATATAGTGTTTAAATTCAATAGACTTGACAAGTGAATACAAGTTTACTAAATCCTGTTCAGGGTAATATCTTCAGAGATAAGGGAGTCATGAGAGATATTTAGCAATAAGCGTTGTACCTCGGGTATCGTTAAAATTATAACGAGTTTCTAATCCTACGATACCCTTGGCTGTTCTTCAAAGCCTGACCAAGCCCTATTGATCTCGATGAATGTCCGAACCTACATTAGTGGATAGTTGAGCCCAGTCAAGCATATGGTTTCCCTTAATGTTTTAACAAGTTTAAGTCATGATCTTATTCATTGAAAAATCCAATCCAGTGTTTGATTTGTTATATATCTGAGTTCTCACACACACACATTTCTATAGGATCTAAAATGATTTGAACTGATATTGAGTGTTGAAATTCTGGAACACCACGTGGTGTGTGTTATTCCTTAACTGGATTTTATTACGGGTTGTTGAGGGAAGATATCATAGTTTCTTTGACTAAACTTAAATCTCACAGGTGTGTACGTCTTACTTGTTAATGATTACATATCTGTAGTTTAGGATGTAGCTAATTAATGTAGTTAGTGTTATTTAGCATTAGGGTGTTTTGCTCGAGGACTAGCAAAATTCCAAGTTTGGGGGTATTTGATAGGTGTAAAATACCTATCTAATTCTAAACTGAATTTGCCAGTTTTCGAGTATTTTATTGAAGTTTGAATACCGTTGTAGCTGTTTTTATTAGTCAAGAGCAGGGACGTAAACAATTGGTAAACCGAGAAAAATGGTGCGAAAGGGGTAGCCAAAAAGATGAAAAAATGAGGTTTCAAATAATAGAGCAAATCCGCCTAGGCGAAGTTTCCACCGCCTAGGCGGACATTCATCAGAAAGTTGAATTGCTGAAGATTTGAAATCCGCCTAGGTGAAGTTTCCACCGCCTAGGCGAAAATCCATCAGAAGGTTGCAAGGGCTGAAGTATTGAATCCGCCTAGGCGAAGTTTCCACCGCCTAGGTAGAAATCCACCTGAACGCTGGAAGTACTGATCTGCTGGATAAAGCTGCACTGCTGTATATTCGCCTAGGCGAAGTAGCTACCGCCTAGGCGAAATTCCGTCAGAAAGATAAGGAGCCAAGAAGTTAGTCCTCCGCCTAAGCGAAGATTCTACAGCTTAGGCGAAATTCTAACCGACTTAAGCATCGCCTAAGCGAAGTTTCCACCACTTAGGCAGAAATCGCAGAACAGGTCAAAATATCTATTTAGATATTTTTGAACCCCTAAGCCTATAAATACCCCTTAGCCACGTCTGAAACTAGTTGTTGAAGAACCCTAACCCTAGAAAAGAGCTCTTAAGCTATATTTGGAAGATCAAGAAGGAGGTTCATCATTCGGATAAAGAATGATAACTTGCGGACCGTTCATTAGTGACAGTGAACCGTTTCACTTCCAGATTTGATCATTTCTCTCCTGTTTTATTCTTTGTAATCACTTTTTCATATCTAAGAATGGTTAATCCCTCTTATTTTGTATGGTATATGGCTAAGAACTTGTAGTAGTAGTTAAATGTTACTTAGGTGTAGTCAAAATCATGTAATCGTTTAGTTGAGTAAATTTATATTACTTTAACGAGTAGTTTGTCTAAATCCAATTGTGTTTATCATTATATTTGTCATTATGCTTGTATTGATAAACCGAGAATGCGGGGTTTGATACTCAGGAGAGATAACCCCGGATTCAGATTAAGATAAATACAATGTGATGTTCTAACGACCCGGGAGGGCATTAGAACATATGCAACTCATGACGTTGGCTCAAAACTCACGCGACTTAGGGTCGTTTAGGCATTGAAGGGGACTTCTTCGTTGACACGAAGTCGTGTAATCCCTCGTTTTACACTCGAGAGAGGTAGCGGAGGAGTTATTGATACAGAGGTTGTCGGATTAGATAGAAACCGTTATAACTAACTAAATGAAATCGGTTATGCATTATATGAAAGAGATTTATACCTAAGTAATTAGTGTAATTAAAACTAACTTTATAGGTGTCATTTATCTTAGTATAGTAATTAGAAAACAAACAAAATTTGATTAGTCGAGATAATATGAAACTATTGAAATCGCAATACTCACTTGAATTACCGGTCATTCCCAGTGGAACGATATCCGATCGTAAAATATCCATTATATTAAAACTAAACCTCGTACACTTGTGAGTAGTCCAATTACAGCGAGGAGGAAACAAAGTAGTTGAATCCGAGCGCGTAACAAACTCCAAAGTCATTTAACTGTTGCTTAATATATAAAATTTGAGCACAACAGTTACCAGCTACCATGTATTCAGCCTTAGTAGTGGATAAGGCTATAGAATTTTGTTTCTCGCTTGACCAAGAAACCAAAGCATGTCCTAACAAATGACATGATCAACTAGTATTTTTCACTCAACTTTGCAACCGGCAAAGTCAGCATTGAACTTATCAATTTAAAATCACTCCCCCTAGAATACCATAATCCTAAGTCAGTCGTCCCCTTTAAATAACAAAAAATTCGCTTAATCGCATTCAAGTGCGATTCTTTAGGACAAGACTGAATCTAGCACAAAAATAAACACTGTACATAATATTAGGTCTACTAGTAGTTAAATACAACAAACTACCAATCATATCTCGATACATTTTTCATCAACGGTTTTGCCCGTATCGTCTTTTTCTATCTTTGTAGCCGTTGCCATGGGAGTTTTGTACTCTTTAGCTCCTTCCAAGCCATATTTCTTTAGTAACTCCTTGATGTATTTAGCTTGGTTTATAAATATCCCTTCTTTGGTTTGCTTAATTTGCAATCCAATGAAGAAATTCAACTCTCCCATCATGCTCATTTCAAATTCAACCTGCATTATCTTAGCAAATTCTTGGCAAAGATCCTCATTAGTATATCCAAAAATAATGTCATCGACATATACTTATACTAATAGGATATCAGAATCAGTTTGCTTTACAAACAGTGTTATAACACAAATACCCCTTCAAAAATCATTTTCGATCAAATATCGGCTAAGTCTCCCATACCAAGCTCTCAGAGCTTGTTTGAGCCCATACGAAGCCTTGTGAAGTTTAAATACGTGATCAGGAAATTTATCACTTTCAAATCCCGGGGGTTGTTCCACATAAATTTCTTCAGCTAGAAATCCATTTAGAAATGTACTCTTTACATCCATTTGATGTAACTTAAAATTACATGAACATCCACTTAAAAATGCACTCTTTACATCCATTGCAAAGGCGAGTAGCATTCTAATTGCTTCTAGTCTAGCAATAGGAGCATAAGTTTCATCATAATCAATTCATTCCTCTTGATTATAGCCCTGTGCCACTAATCTTGCTTTGTTTCTAATAACCATACCAAATTCATCCTTTTTATTTCTAAAAACCCATTTAGTACCAATAACTGTATGAAAATCTGGTCTCAGAACAAGACACCACACTTTGTTCCGCTCAAATTGAACTAATTCATCTTGCATTGCGAAAATCCAAGATTCATCAATGCCTCATTTATGGTTTTAGACTTAATTTGAGATTAAAAAAAAAAAAAAAAAAAAAAAAAAAAAAAAAAAAAAAAAACAAGATTAATTATATCCCTAAGAGAAGATCGAGTACTTACACATTTTTCAAAATTACCGATGATTTCTTTAATTGAATGCTCTGGTACTTTCTTTATAGCTCTTGGTAAAGTCGAATCCTTCTCTTTAGGTTCCTCCTCTTGTAGGGACTCCTTAGGTACATTATCACCTTGGTTTTTATTATTTAAGATACATGGATCATCATCATCCAAAACCTATCTCGACAAGAATAGATCAGCTTTCTCAAAAACAACATGCATTGTTTCTTCTACTACTAAAGTACGTTTATTATAAACTCTATAAGCCTTACTGTTAATAGCATATCCAAGAAAAATTCTATAATCAGATTTAGCATCAAATTTACCAAAATTATCCTTATAATTCAAAATGGAACACTTGCATCCAAAGACTTTAAAATCGGAAATATTAGGAGTCTTACCATTCTAGATTTCATATGGGGTTTTGTTAAACCCTGTACGAAAAGATAGTCGGTTTACCACATAACAAGTTGTACTTACTGCTTCGGCCCATAAGTAGGTTGGTAAGCGATTTTTATTTAGCATTGTTCTGGCCATCTCTTGAAGCATTATGTTCTTCCTTTCCACTACACCATTTTGTTGCAGTGATCTTGGTGTAGAAAAGTTGTGAGCATAACCATGTTCATCACAATAACTTACCACTTCATCATTCTTAAATTCTTTTCCTCTGTCACTACGAATGTTAATAATAGAACATTACTTCTCATTTTAAACACATTTACAAAACTTAGCAAGAGTAAAAGTAACTTCACTTTTCTTAGTAAAAAAAAATACCCAGGTAAGTCTTGAATAATCATCAACTATAAAAAATGCATAGAACCTACCACCAAAACTAGCAACAAAGTTAGGCCCAAACAAATCAAGATGCAATAATTCAAGACATCTAGACGTGGACGTGTACATCATTTTCTTAAATGATGATCTTTCTTGTTTGCCTAATTGACATGCATCACATACTTTATCATTCACAAGTTTCAAATCAAGTAGGCCACGTACAAGACTCTTCTTAGATAAGTTAGAAATTAACTCCATACTAGCATGCCCAAGTCTTCTATGCCATAACCAACTATTTTTAGATAAAGCATTCAAACAAAATAAATTTTGAGAATTAAAATCTTCATAAGAGCAAGTATACACATTCTCAAAACGTGATGCAACTAGCAAGATACTACTATCATGACTATTGTTAATGATGCATCTATTATGATCAAATATAACATTATAGCCCTTGTCACATAGTTGACTAATATTAAGTAAATTACGTTTAAGTCCATCAACTAGTAACACATCTTTAATAAGAGTAGTACCATTACTGATATTACCTATACCGATAATTTTATCCTTTATGTTGTCTTCGAAAGTCACATGAACTCCATCTTTAGGTGTTAAAGATGTAAATTTTCCTTTATCTCCCGTCATGTGTCGAGAACAACCACTATCCAGGAACCATTTGTTCTTACTTATCGATACTTTTAGAATAACCTGTATGGAGCACCTCAAATAGTTCCTAAGTCATACCCAACCTACGTAGGTCCAATCTTGTTAGTCGGGACAATTTTAGTTCCTTTTGGAACCCAAACTTGTCTACAATTAGATATCTTAGTAAAACATCTACGAATAGTATGCCTCACAATGTTACATTTAAAACATTTAATAAGATCTTTGGTTTCAAAAAATAATTTACGAAAGCGTTTTTGTTTAAGATTTTTCTGAAATCCAATACCGACTTTATCAAAAACTCCACGTGAACTACCCAAAAGTATTTTCAAGTTATTTTCACCGCCGGTGAATTTGAGAAGAATTGATTGCAAATCCATCAATTTTGATTTCAATCCATTGTTTTCAGATTCGTAGTCCACCACTTGCTTATTTAATGTGTGAATTGTACTTGAAGGGCATTTATTTTAGAACACTGGTTTTTATAATCATGTGAAAGTTCTTTATAAATATCAAATAATTTATCAAAATTTGAAGAAAAAGAACTTGAACAATCCGTTACCTTACCACCAGTGGCCATTAATGCAAGTATGGACGTATCCTCACTATTTGATTCTTTCGAGCTACTTGAATCGGTATCATCCCAAGTAGCCATTAATGCAAGCATGGACGTATCCTCACTATTTGATTCTTTCGAGCTACTTGAATCGGTATCATCCCAAGTAGCCATTAATGCAAGCATGGACGTATCCTCACTATTTGATTCTTTCGAGCTACTTGAATCGGTATCATCCCAAGTAGCCTTCATCGATTTCTTCTTGCTCTTCTTAGCTTTCTTCTTTTCTTTCTTCTTCTTTTCATTTTCTTTATCTTTCTTCAGTTCGGGACAATCATTTTGAAAATGACCTGTCTTACGACAGTTGTAGCATTCCACTTTAGACATGTTGAAGTTTCTTCTTCTACAGAATATGCGCCGAGTCATTCTTCTAAAATTATTTGTAAGAAGTGATACATTTTTCTCTTACTCACTATTAAGACTTTCATCATCACTGTTATCCTCTTCTTCAATTTTTTGAACTTTTAGCGCCAAGGATTTCCTCTTGCCATTTCTAGTATCATCCTCATAACCTTTAATTTTTGATTCACGAGTCATCAAATTTCCAATGAGATCATCAATATCATATTTGCCAAGATCTTTGTCTTCCTCGATTGCCGTCATCTTTGACTCCCATATTTTTGTCAAGAACCTTAGGACCTTTCGTACTCTATCATCCATGGAGTATGGGTTTTCGAGTTGATTCATATTGTTGCATATGTTGTTGAAGTAAGTGTATATCTCATGAATCGATTCATTCTCTTCCATCCTGAACAGCTCAAATTTTCTCATAATTGCATTGATTTTTAACTGCTTCACTTGACTTGTCCCTTTGTGGGTGACTTGTTGCTTATCCTACATCTCCTTTGCAGATTTGCAACATGAAATTCTAGAACATTCGTTAGCATCTAAAGAGCAAAAACGAATATTGATAGCTTGAGAGTTAATGGAGAGTTTCTGCCTATCGGAAACAGTGAGTTATTTTTATTTTTTTTCTTCTCAACTCCGTTTTCCATTGGAATGAATGGACCATCCTCGATTGTTAGCCACATGTCGTAATTTGTAGCTTGAAGAAAGGCTATTAATTTTATGTCTAAATTAATTATTATCTTTATAACACTGCGGAATTAATTAATCAACTAGGTGCACACACAATCAACAAAAATAAATAAATTAATAATGCAGCACGCCAGAGATTTATACTGGTTCACCAAGCTACCCTTAACTAATCTAATCCCCCGAGCTCTACGGAGGTCGCACCCACTAAAACCAAGATCCCTTTAAAGGTAGGAACCAAACCCTTACACCGATTCTTTTACAGGCTCAAAATCAACCTTCACAGTATCATTTTCCCAGGCTAAGGAAGAACCTCTACTTTTTATAAGTTAAAGAATAACCTAATTCTTTTTAACACTAAGGTCAAAGAATCAAAACCTCACCAATTCACTCCAAATATCCTTTTACCCAGTAGGGATTGAACCGTTACAAAATACACTCAAATCGCAATTCTATCCAGGAAGAATCACTATCTCAATCTCTTTACAAGAAGAGACTGAAACCCGGTTACCCCTGATTAAATACCTCCAACAGTATTTAACCCGTCGCACTACTCACCAATACAAAATGATAAGCAAAAAATCTCACTCAAAGTTTCTACCACCCCAGATAAATAATAACTCAATTAATATCCCAACTAGTGATAGAAAAATGTGAGATATAAAAATCTGATTTTAACAAGATATGGGTAGCAAATTTGAGCACGTAATCAGATTCAAGAAATTGTTTATAAAAATATTTTCTTCAAAATATAGAAACAATTTCAAAGATCAATTTCCAAACAATAATCAAATAATACAATGAAAGAATATAATTGAAAAGATCTCACCCGGAATCCACAGAAAGAATGATTAGAACGATATAATTTCAAATCTGGTAGCAGCAAAGATTAATAGCAATTGTTCTTCAAGATCGTCTCTCAGAAAAACTCACAATATTTCATAATGATAACTCTTATAATAGCTCAATAATGATCTTAACATTTTTTATCTCTTAAAAGTAAAAAAAAATGATATAAGAGATTCGCAGGTCAATATATAGGAGTATGAAATCAGCCTTCTAACGGCTAGTTTACATGTATCATGACAATTAATAGCACTTATAGGCCCCTTATACCATAATGACTTCATTTTGATTCAATTCACTTAATAACAGCTTTCAAATCTCTCAATTAAACCCCCAAACATTTCTTAATCACAATTAATTAGAATAGAAACAATTTCAAGTACCAAATTAAGAAACATTAATATTTAATTAATCATATAAATGGGATTTAATTAATATATTAACCATATCTTAAATACCTTAAAAATTCCCGAAATCACTCTCAAATCCCAACCAAAAACAACTATTTTTGGATATAATCTCAAATAGAACAGAATCTTGAAATAGCGTGTCCGGTCGACCGGTCGGTAAACTGCCAGATTCAGGTAATAGCCAAGGGCGTTCATCGATTGACTTGTCTGTCGACTTGTAGATTTAGAGAGTTCGTTGTGCCTTCACCGGTCGACCTATCAGTCGATTTAGAGATACAGAGAGTTCAGCTCCTCTTGGTCGGTCGACTTAGAGATACAGGATCTTTCAGCTACTTGGTTCGGTCGACTTATCAGTCAACTTGTGTCTTTTGGATTTCTTCTCTAAACACGTTTTTAACTCATTTTATTTTGCGTTTTTGCCATTTTAACCATTTTCTCTTCTAAATTAGCTCCACTAATATTCTTATATTGCATTTTAGTCAATCAAAAATATTTATTTCCAAATCACATATTGGAGCAAATAATTTCACTTAATCAAAACACACATAAACAATAAAAATATTTTGCGCCGTGTGTATTTCTAATTGAGATATTAAGAGTTAAGATTCACCTGAGTTATTTTCTCTAATTTCGTCAAACTCTTAATTTTTCAATATCTTCAACATCATCATTTAGCATCCATTTAATTTGTCATCTTCATCACAGGAACTTTAAATCGCTGAAACACTTAATTAAATCATTTATTCCACCAAAATATCAATACTTAATTTTTCATCAAAATCTTAGGATCAACAACATTCATTTCTCTTCTCTCCATTGTCATTACTAAAAAATCAGTTCAAATGGCAAGCAAGTCAGGAAACGATATAAGGGTAAGGGCAAAGATAAGGAACCAATGAAGATCTAATGCATTAGTGAGAGTTCAAGGACAAGACATCATGTTAAGTGACAAGATGAGATAGGTACATGAAATAGAATCCAAATATGCCGGTAAAAGGTCATACATTGGAGTGAAGATGAACCGCGACCTCCACTAGTATGGCATGACGCTCAAGATAAATTATGTTACCCCAATTCATTGCATGGTCCGTGGGATGTTATTATACATTACACCGGTGTTCAACGACAACTCGATCTATCTAGCACATGGTGGAATCCCATCACGAGAAAATAAACTTTCTTAGTACACGATGATCCTTTCAAATAAACTATTCTATTGGGTCAATCGTCGTTACCACGAGAGATACAACTCCACCAAATGAGGCAATGATAGTAGAGGCAAAGAATTTATAATGGTCAATGATAATGGAAAAAAGGAACCTTTATGAGGTAAGATCTCACATGTACCACCTCTAGATTCTAAAATTACGATCCCTCGAAATATTGAAAAACGAATTTGATAATATCAACCAAATTCGTTGCGCATTGAAACGAGAAATAAAGCAAATGGAAAAACGGATGCAAGTAAGACAACAACTTCAAAAGATTCAGAATAAGCCAGATGCAAATGAGCAGATGTCAAAGTTCTTTGCCGATCCCAAATGTACAGATGACCAAGAATTGTCCGATTACGAAGATAGAGTTATTCACTACGAATTGTTTGATAAAAATAAGTAGTTATCGATGCTAGAAAAATTCACTAATGGGTAGTATAATCTAATTAATCTATTTTTTTAATGATTACTTGTACTTGTTAACGTGTTTAATTTTAATATGATGTTAATGATTACTTTAAGTTGTTTCACCTTTAGTTAATATATTCAAATATTAATATTTATTAAAAAAATAGATAAATTCATGGTTAAAATTTCCCACCAAATATAAGACACATAAATTATAAGACATAAAAATATAAGACACAAAAAAAAAAACCATAAATTATGGGACACATAAAAAAAATAAGAAAATATAATTATAAGAATTAGAAAGGAAAAAAATTAAGACACATACATTATTTAATTTTTCAATAATAAGTTAATTATTGAAATAATTTAATTTTAAAAAAAAATCATGCAAACAAATAATTTTTTTTTTTTTAAAAAAAAGTAAATTATTATTAAAAAAAAAATCCAATTAACTTTCTCTTTTCAAAATAAAATAAATTTGATTAAATCATAAATAAAAAAAAATACAAATTTTGAGGGATGAAGGGGGAGGGGGGATAAGTGCCCCATCTTCCAATAGTAGAGGCTGCCAGTCTAGGTTTATATATGTGTGTGTGTGTGTGTGTGTGTGTTGAATATGCCAATGGGAGGACAGGTTAACTCTAATTTGGGATTAAGGTGTAAATGAGCTCTAGTCAGGTAAAATTGACACTTTTGAGCTCTAAAAGTGTAAAGAACTCATTTACAATTGTTGCACTTACGTATATAGCACAAAGAAAATAAATTATAACGAAAATGTCATAAGGATGCAAAGTTTAGTTAGACCTACTATAAGGATACAAAATATAATTAACCTTATCTTTTTTAGGCCAAATTATCTTTTAAACCCTCTAACTATTGACACATTTCTATGTAGTCCAGTAAGTTTTTTCATTTCAATTTAAACTCCCTAAGTATGTAATCTATCTTAATTGATCTTTTTGTTAATTTTTCATCCAAATTAACAGAAGTATGTAATCTATCTTAATTGATCTTTTTGTTAATTTTTCATCCAAATTAACAGAAATATCATATGCATTGCACATTTGCTATTTTGTAGGGGTATAATAGTCTTTTCAATATTTTTTTATTTTTTTCACATCTCACTTCATCTCTCTCTCTACACTCACTTCTTTCTCAAATCCACCAATGGAAATTATGATATATTTTTTTAAATCTCTCTCTCTCTCTCTCTCTCTCTCTCTCTCTCTCTCTCTCCAAATAAAAAGAGGGTGAGAGAAAGCAACAAAGAGACAGGTAAAGAGAAAACACACACAATTCATTATTTTTATTGATGGGCCTGAAAAAGAAGAGCATGTAGGGAGAGAGATGAGATGAATAAATAAATAAAAAGACTTTTATACCCCTAAAAAATAACATATGCAGTGCACATGATGGTGGTTCTGTTAGTTTTAATGGAAAAATTAACGGAAAGACCAATTAAAATCGGTTACTTATTTAGAGGATTGAAACTCAAATAAAAAAAAATAGTAGACTACATAGAAATGTGTCAATAGTTAGAGGGTGTAAAATGTAATTTTTCCTTTTTCAATAACAACTATATAATAAGGTAACAATATAATAACGATAATAACAATAAAAGAGATTCAACAAAATGAGCCTACATTGCCTACATTTCTTCGGGACTTTAAAAATAAGCCAAATAACCGAAGGAATATGAGGAAAAAAAGATTATATTTTTTTTATTTTGCTAATAAAACATTTCTTTCAGAAAATAACTTTACCATGTACCCAAAAAAAAAAAAAATACCTTTACCCATTTGAGAGTGAGACCTTTTGATTTTTTTGGTCCAATTTGATCAAACTAAATCAAAAGTCAATTTTTTGGCAAAATTTCAATTTTAGCGCTAGAATTTTCATTGACTTTTTCTGAATCTCAATTGGAGATCGATTCGATTGTTTCTAAAATTGATTTTATTCTTGAAGACTTTAATTTATTGGAGCCTCAATTGGCCCTTTTATTGTTAGAAATTCCAATTATGTTCCTATACGTTCCAAGTTGAAGAATTGTTCCAATTAGTCTACTCGGAATCTAAAGGGTATTGTAGAACTTCTGTTGAACTTGGTATGATATTAATTAAACTATTTAAAGGTTAATTTTGAACCTCAATGCCAAAATCAATTTTTAAAATTTTTAATTTAATCCTAAAAAAATTTCAATTGTAACGAATTTTCAATCGGCATTCAAAAGAGCCCAATTATGATTTAAAATCCTTAATTTGATAAATTTCATTCGACTTTTGAAACATTAATTTCAAATCTAGTAGTTTTAATTTATTATCTTAAAATTATAATTTAACCCTTAAAATTTTCAATTGCAATTTGAGAGCTAAAATTGATTCTTGAACCTCGGGATTTTTCATTTTAACTTGGATAAATTTTTTAAATTCATTAAAACTGACTTGGCAAAAATATTTAGACTGAAATGCCATGTGTCAGCAGCGGCAGCACGACTTGGATATCAGCTCGTGGAGAGAAAGAGAGAGAGAGAGACATCGGTGGTCGCCAGCGAAATTTCTTTTTTTCAACCATTTTCGTGCAACAGAGTGCAAACTATAACGAATTTGGTTATGTTATAAACACATGCACATAAGAACAGAGAACAACATATTAACATATATTATATTTTTTTCATAATCCAGAATCAAACAAGTTAAGAACCCACCATCGATTAAGTTCTAATTTAGTACACACTAGCGCATATATATAATTATTAATTGCTAATTAACTAGGAGGGAAGGAAGATGATAGCTTTCCCTCCGCAACCTTTGTCGGAAGTCGCCGCTGACGGACAGGATATGTCATTGATTCCGGTGAAATCAATGCACAAGTAAATCTCGTACAAGACAACATACGTAGCGTTCGGGGGTTCGAAGTCTTTACATGAGACATATACATCCATCCCAGTCACTCGTTGGATGGCGGCCTGAATATCTACCTTCCGATAAGCCACATCATTCCGCGGCGTAATATGGGCTCTCGTCAATATATCCAGCAAATCCCGCTTGTTTGTTTGGTAGAGCACCGTTTGAAAATAGGTTACGCAGTCCAGCTTCTGAGCCGAACAAATCCCATGTTTCTTCCATTCGTGTTTCCAGAAATCCTTCGTCTTATAATTAGCTTTAATCGATGGCCAAACTTTCTCAAGAAGGCCAGTCAAAGTTGTATCCGAAAGCTGTGCATTTCAAGAGAGAGAAGAAAACAATATTACAAAATATTTGAAGAGATATAAATTGATAAAACTACATTTTTATCCTTGTATTGCATCTTTATTTCAACAATTTTCAACCACAAATTCCACATATTCATCAATTGTTGGAAATTCATCCATAAAAAGTATATTCGTGAAAGCATGGAAACAAGGAGGAGGAAGAAGAAGAAGAACAGGGGAATATCACTTACCAACTTAGAGAAAAATTGACATCTACTAACCCAAAAGAAATTGAGAAAAATCATAATATCACTTACCAACTTAGAAAAATCTCCTATTTTATGATGCATTCCGGGGCAAGTGACAGTTATGCCGCGAGAATTTGCCGGCCACATGCCGTGCGTAGTGAAATTAGCAATGAGAGCAAAAGTTCTTTCGCATTAATTCAGATGACAGAAAGCAGGAATCCATGTTTTGACAAGTTGAAAATGGTCGTATTGGTTAGGTGGCAATGGTGGAGTCAGAGGTATTGGACAATATTGGGACATCATAGCATACAACACAACTTGAAGCAAGGATGCAAGGAGCAAGAAGAAGAAGAACAGAGACGTCATTTTGAGAGTGTGTTCTTTGCAAGGAGCAAGAAGAAGAAGAAGCTCTATTTATAGGGGGGGGGGGGGGGGGGGGGGGGGGAAGAACTCACATTTGATTATCATTATTAAAAATTTAATTTCTCACTCGCTAATTTTTGCCATTTTCAGTTGTTTAACATGTTTTTATCTATCTACTTTCATGGTAGAGTGGTGCTTGAACTCTCATGTCTCAGGTTATGCGTAAGTCAATACACTTTCCATTTAAGCATGCATATACGGGTATCGGTTCTGCACGGGTCGATACCAAAAAATAACATTGGGTCAAAATCCGTCCGAACCCGAGAGGCCTCGGATTATTAGTAATGGGTAGAGGGTCACCCGAGAGGCCTCGAATTCAAACCTGTCAATTTCATTGCATAAATTGCATGCACATATCTAGGCCAAGCTATATATGGGTAGAGAGGGCATAGAGCCCAAGAGGGTATGGACAGAGGATCACCCACTTACCAATTAATTCTAATATTTTGCCATATTTTCTCGTTTTTATTATGAAATTGACCTATTTTCTTGTTTATTTCTATTTACTTAAAACTAGATAACTAAATTTAATAACACAATATAAGAGTTTTGTGAAGAAATATTATTAAATTTTATATGAAAAGATAAATAATATAAGGATGTTTTTAGGGCTAGTTTTAAAAAACAATTACCTAAATTAAAGTCATGTCAAAAATAAAATAAAAAAATCACTCCAAAACTATTCCGGCTTTGTGTATATATGTAGAAAAATAATTTCTACTAATCTTTAGTTTTCAATAAAAATTCACTAGATTTTAAACTTGGTCGAACTCCGATTTCAGGACCCGGCCGAGCCCGGATACTTTCACACTGGTTTCACCAACTCATCCACTCGGACGCTTTCACACTCTGATTTCTAAACTACCCTGAGTTTGAGGGGAATATTAATATATGTATATGGGTTTGACCCATTAGGTTAAACCCTAATCTTAGGATTTCCCTAGTCTCCAATATGTATCTCCATGGTTGTACTTTTCCTTGATATCAATATGATTGCTCTATGTTCTCTATTCCGTCTCTCAATTATTCTAACATTATATATTATGCAGAGGAACCATTTCTATTTTCAATCTCAATTGTAGAGAAAAGAATGGTTTTTTTTTTTTTTTTCCAATAGTTGTTTATTATGAAATTGACATATGAGAGGTTGTTTTGATGAAATATTATATATATATATATATATATATATATATATATATATATATATATAAGACTTGATTTTAAATTCTAGCACCTTTTTGCCACTATAAAATTGTGTTTGAGGAAGGAATTAATTTGACAAATCCATGCAACTTGTAATGATGGATTTTTAAAATTATGAATTTTAAAATTCCATTATTTACAATTTTTTTCTCTGGATAACTTTTTTAAATGAAGAATTTGATTTTGTAATTTCATAATTTATTTGTTTTGATAGATAAGTATTTATTCATAAAATTTTAAAATTTATTAATAATAAAAAATATGTAATATAATTTTTATTTAATAATTTAATAATATAATTTGTATACCTATTTTACAAATATAATTTTAATAATACAACTTTAATTACACATAACTATTTTAATAATATGATTTTTATACCTATTTTTAAATTTTAATTTTATTATATAATTTAGAAAGAGAAAAGATAATTTTGAAATTCATTCAATTACAAAATAAAAAATAGGATTAAAATGAAATGAAGAGAAATTGAAAAAATGGAAAATTCCCTCTTAGAAGGATAAGAAATAATATGTGTTTTGAAGGGATCTGCAAATCTCTTTTATTCTCTTATTTCATTAATGAAGGATTTCATTAAAAAAAAAAAATTATAATATCTAAATATAAAATTTGTTAAAGAATTTGTGAAATTTCTTACTCAAATGAAATTTCCTTGTAAATTACCAACCTAATAGCTAAGTTGAAATTTCTTACTCATTTCCTTTTAAATTACCAACCTAATAGCTTTTTAACACGTAAATGTTAATATATAGACCAAAGCAGAACCCGAGAGGCCTCGAATTCAAACTATCATTTTCATTCATTAAATTGCATGCCTGCATGCATATACAAACCTAGGGTTAACTATACATGGTTTTGATGCATGACGTCAAGTTGATCTTCTTCCTTTTTCTTTTTTTATGTTATTTTTATCCATGTAATTGTTAAGGTGAAGAAATACTAATATTATGCATTATCTGCCATTGAGATCCCAAACATCAAAATAATAATAATAATAATAATAATAATAATAATAATAATAATAATAATAAATAAGCACATGGATAATTTTGTCATTAAAGTTTTTTAAAAGGAATTGGTACCATTTTTTTTCAAAATAATACTTATGAACAATGTTTTATTTTGTGGGTTCTTAAAACGTTGTTTGCTTTTAAAAATGAACTTATGGAAAGGTAACGGCAAAAATGTAATACCCAGTTTTAAACTCCAATAATACCTTTTGCTAATAATAGCTAAAATAAAACAGGGTTAGCGCGGTATAGTTAATATATAGATTAAAATTTGATCAGAATGCCAAAACGAAATGTCATAGGCGTCAAAGTTCAAGCCTATCAATTTCATTACACAAATTGCATGCATATATCGACCTATGACAAGCTATATATGGGATTTGATGCATGACCTGGAACTACTTCCTTGCATTTACTCAATTGTTTATGTTGTTTTTATTATGCACTACTTCTCATGTCTCACGTTATAAGTAGGTGGTAAATTCAACCCACTTACCAATTTGCATGCTTTTGGAGAAATCCTATTTTATTGGGCATATTTTCTCCTTTTTATTATGAAATTGACATATTTTCTTGTTTATACCCATTTACCTAAAACTAGAAAACTAAATTTAATAACACAATATAAGAGTTTTGTGAAGAAATGTGATTAAATTTTATACAGAAAAAAAATAATATAGAGATATTTTTAGGGCTAATTTTAAGAAAACACATTTTTAAGAATTACCTAAATCAAACTCATGTAAAAAAAAAAAAAATCACTCGAAAACTATCCCGGCTTTATATATATATATATAGAAAAGTAATTTATGTTGATCCTTAGTATTCAATAAAAATTTCACTGGATTTCAATTTTTATTCAAATATAATTTTTTAAAATATCACATGTGTTCCATTGAATTTAAGTTCTTTGTAACATTCCACTAAAAAAATTAAAATAGAAGTATTAAACTTTTAAAATATTAAAATTATTTAATGCAAAATAATAATTATAAACAAATCAATTGCTAAAAATTTATCAAAAATCAATAAATTGTTCCACTAAATTTCTATAATTCCACTTAATATGGACAATTGCGCTAAAATTTTGTACTCCTACTAACAACTAACAATTCCATTACATATAATAAAAATAAAAAATTCTACTAAAATTACAAACAAAGCTCTCTCTCTCACACACACACATATATATCATGGAAATCAATAGAACAACGTACTCTATAAATAATTCCACAAAAAATCAAAATTAAACTTTTATTAAAAAAATGTATTAAAATTTAAAAAAAAATAGAATTTTTTCATACAAAATTATATTTATAAAGAAATTAGTTATTATAAAGTTAACAAATATCAATAAACGTTGTTCTACTGAATTTCTATATTTCACTTAATATTATCAATTCGAATAAAAATTTATAACTCCAATTATTACTAACAATTTGACTAAATATAAATTAAAAAATATATATTTCAACAAAATTGCCAAAAAAACAAAACTACACGCATATATTATCATCTACGTAAATTTAAAATTCAAAATGAAACATTCATAACAAAATTCAAACTACCAAAAGTGAAAACATACTTATAATCTATATCTGTACATATTATATAAAATAAGGTTTGCTTTAATATTTTTTTGCATATTTAAAAGTACATATTTGTCCTTAAATTTGTGAAAACTAAAGACCAATTTTTCACCTATTTCTATATATTATAGTAATAATATATATGTAAATATAGACAACTTTTTTGTACAATAATTTTATACATAAAGTAGATTTACAAATTGTGCTTTAAGAATTTTCAAAATTAATCTACTCATTTTTGTATTGTATACTTAAAAATAATACTACTTGGTGTAAAAAAACTATTTAATGGAAATATAAAATATAAAAATAATTAAAATATATATATATATATATATATATATATATATATATATATATAACCACATATATAAATAGGGATATTTAATAAGAAATTTTTAATTAGTTTTAAAATACAAGTTGCAAATAATAGATGATATTTTACGCTATTTAGAACAAAATTTATGTTAATTTGATAATTTTTATAGTTAAAAAAATTATTTTTGTACACTCATAATAGTTATAAAATTTATTTTTATACTTTTGTACATTTGGTTGGAATTATTATCATCAATGATTTATTTATTTTTTAATTATAACATATAAAATTTGGTCATCTTGATATTTTCAAATGTATTTTACCTCTCTACTATTATTTTACCTTTCTATCTCCCTTGTACACTCATTATTTTCTTAACAAATTAAAAGTAACGCAAACATTTGGTTGGGATTATTATCATCAATTATTTATTTATTTTTTAATTATAACATATAAAAAAAATAATAGTGTTACCTAACTGCAATTGAAATTCATCCGGTTCTACTAATAATATTTGACTTATTTGGTCATCTTGATATTTTAAAATGTATTTTACCTCTACTATTGTTTTACCTCTCTATCTCCCTTGTCCTTCATTATTTTCTTAACAAATTAAAAGTAACACAAACATATTCAAATGGATGTGATTTATGAAATTTGATGTCACATGACACGGACAAAAAAAAAATTATTAATGTTTTGTAAATGCTGTCAAATTCTTTACTACTCAAATTTCATTTTTCAAAAAATAAAAATAAAAATAAAAATAAATAATAATAATAATAATAATAATAATAATAAAAATAAATAAATAAAAAATAAAAAATAAAGTAATAGAAAACTAAGCAAAAATAATAGAAAAATAAATAGGATCTTTTTTTTCCATTTTTAGTTTTAGTTTTAGTTTTTTTCTTTTTTTTTTTTTAACTTTTCTTTTTTTTCTTAGTTTTAATTTATTTATTTTTTGCTTTTGTTTTTGTTCTCTAATTTGTTTTTCTTGTGTTTAGTTCTGTTTTTCAATTTTTTATTCTCTATAAATAAATATAAGACAAATTAAAAAAAATGAAATAAAAATAGAGAGCAAGAGCAATATATATGTATACACATACACCTATATACATACAAAATAAGAGAATAAGAAAGAGAGTAAAAATGAAAAATAAAACAAAAAGTAAAATTAGAAATGAAAAATAAAAAAGTAAAAAAAAAATATGGTGTTTTAAAGTTACAAGATTAATTTTGTCAAAAAAAAAAAATATGATGTCAGCAAATTCTGGTAGTGTTTTGACTTGTTTATTAACCGAGTGTAAACTCACATATTAAAAATAGAGATATTTGTTCAATTATTCCATCCATTGCTCCTTATTATATACAGACAATTTTATTTAAAATCATATAAATAATTATGAAAATTAAATTTTTTGGAATCTAAATATTTAAATACACTCATTATTAATACACATTAACTTTCAGATTTGGAATTCCTGTGCAATTTCCCCAATAAACCACATTTCTCATGTGGTGTAGAATCTTATTGCGATTTTATGTATTTAATGAAAAATATTATAAAAAACTACAACACTATCTATTTAATTAATTAAAAAATAAAGTGAATAAAATATATATGTGCTTTATATTATTTATTCAAGTATCCCATGTGTTCTATTTGTGATTAGTATACATGATTTTCAAATGATTTGCCTATTATATTATATTCTATTATATTATATTCTACACGAGTCTCTTATAATACACAGTCTCAAGAAAGTGATAAATGGATTGAGTACATAGCAAAGATGTCGAGGAATATTCCTTTAGAAGAAGAAGTATGCTCTTCTAATCCTCAACATAATTTGTTTTGTATTTTTTAATATTTATATTATTAATTTTTAATTTTTTTCATAATGACTACAGTGGACAAACAATAATTTTCATCTTCCAGAAGACATATTAAAGGAGATTCTCGTCATATTTCCCCGTGAAATCCTTATTGTGATGTAAGTGTGTATGCAAATTCTGAAACTCACTAATCAATAGTCATACTTTCATTCATCAACACTATGAGGACAAGAGAAATAAGATAGATATACTCATTTATGATACTCAATACATTCCCACGAAACATGCAATTGTCCATTGCTCTGATCAGACATTTTTGACCTGCAAAAGTACGTACAAATGCCTCATGTTCCAGTAAGTGTCATTGGTCCCATAAACGGATTATTATGTGTTGTCAGTAACTTAAACAATTTCACATTTTGGAATCCAACGACTAGAGAGTTTAAGCCCATCCCTCCCATCTCACCTCATCATGATGTAACCTCATATATGGATTTACACACTATTGACTTTGGGTTTGGGTTGGACCTATTGAGTAATTTATACAAGGTTGTCTTGGTTCAATTCTTTTGGGACGAGAGGGAAATTTACAATATACGCTGCGGTGATGCCTTTAATTTGTTTCAGTGTACACACGCGATCATGATTCTTGGAGACACTTTAGGTTTGATTTTCCTTAAATCGATAGAATGAATGAATCAACTTCGAATACCTATGCTAAGGGTGTTTATTATTGGTTGATATCGCCTGGACACCACAATGGTCTTTATATTTTGGCATTTGATATGGGGAGTAAGGAGTTTTGAGAGGTACTGCCGCCCCTACAGGTGATGGCTATCTCACCTTTTGCATTAAATCCATCGCTCTTTTCCAGTGGCAAATCTCATAGATGTCTCCTTTGAATATATGGGTAATGAAAGATGATGGGTATTGGACCAAAATTTATACAGTTATAGATTATGTAGAAGCTCGTATATTTCTTGGATTTTAGAAAGATTATCCGTTTCTCCTTGAAACATCTGATAATTTGGTTTAGTACAACTCCCATTCTAGTGAAATCAATATTCTTCGGGCGTGGAAAGATCATTACAAGGGATTTAAAATATGCAATGTTTTTAAATACAAAGAGAGTCTTGTTCCGGCCATTGGAGGAAACTTGAATTGGAAATTCAATAATTGGACTAAGGTTGTTCAAGATTTTTTTTTTTTCTCTGGAATCTATTTTAATCTAATTCTTTTGTTTTTATTTAGATGATGAAATCAATAAGATTTATTTGACTTAAATGATAAATAATTGTCCCACAGTATTTAGTATATTTATTTGTAGAGAATTCTAGCATGTTTTCTTTAATTTGGACACATTAATATTATATTTCCTCAAATTGAATTAAATCTTTATATTTTGAGAGGTTAACAATATTTCATAGATTCTGTTGAAATATATTGCTCCAAAAATGTTAAACCAGGATAGGGTTAATGCATTACCTTAAAGCAGCAAAATGTTAAACCGGGGTAGGGTTAATTCATGAATTCATCATTGAACAAATGAACAAAACCGGGGTAGAAAAGCTTTGAAAGATTATTTAAGACTCATAAGAAACACGTCCAGTCACAAAAAAAATTTGTCCACAATTTGCTCTTTTTATTTTTTAGTCATTCTAATTTTCTAGTTTTTTATTTAACATCAATTATATTAAATTTATCAAGTTAACTTGACGTAGAATTTGCATTGGATATTACTGTCAATATTAAATAAAATATTATTAAGTATTCACAACAAAATTGATAAGAAGTAAAAAAAAACAAATCACTCTATAAATAGGAAAGAAATTGAAAATATATAACATAAATGATAAAAACAATTGAAAAATAAGTTTCTCTATATAGGAAAAAAACGAAAAATAAAAGAATATATAATAAGAGCCCGAACTTTTATATACAAATTAAAATTTAGGTGATAAATCTAGAGAAATTATAATATCTTTGATGGGGTATGTTGGATTTTAACCTATCATAATTGTTCGATATATAACTTACAATTGAAATATGATCTCGTGTTCCTGTGTCATTGTTCCCTTAAACGACTTATTATGTGTCATCAATAACTTTATCATTTGGCATTTTGGAATCCAACTAAGTTTAAGCCCCTTCCCCCTTCCTCACCACATCATGATGCAACCTCATACATGGATTTACTCTCTTCTGACTTCGGGTTTGGAATAGACCCATCTAGTATTTTATATAAGGTTGTCTTGGTTCAATTCTTTTGGGATGATAGGGAAATTCACAACCAACTCTGCGACAATGCCTTTCCTTCTTTCGGTGTACAAACACTATTGTGACTCTTGGAGACACTTTAGGTTTGATTTTCCTTCAATCAGTATGACGTATCAATCTACATTGAATAGGTATGTTGAGGGTGTTTATTATTGGTTGGAATTGGTTGGACACCACGATGGTCTTTATATTTTGACATTTGATATGGGGAGGAGTTTCTAGAGGTACCACCATCGGCTACCACCCTTACAAGCCAATGAATCCATTGCTCTTTTCCAATGACAAATCTCAGAGATATCTCCTATATGGGTAATGAAAGAAGATGAGTGTTGGGCAAAAATTCATGCAATTATAGATTGTGTAGAACCACACATATTTCTTGGATTTTGGAAAGATTATCAATTTGTCCTTGAAACTTTTGATAATTTGGTTTGGTATGACTCCATTATTATGGCAAAATTAGTGTTCTTTAGTCATGGGAAGATTATTACATGGGATTTAAAATATGCAATATTATTAAATACAAAGAGAGACATGTTCCAATCAATGGAGTAAATTAGGGCTGGCAAAATGGGCATTTACACGATGACACGACACGAGACTGATACGAAATTATCAGATCTAGATTTTGCTTATCAGGTATCGGGTCGTTATCGTGTCAGTTCTGATAACACGATAAGAAATAGTGCAGGTTATCAGATTGACCTCATAACCCGATAGGTTACACGATAAGACACGATAATAATTTCGTGTATTCAGGTTACACGATAACCTGAGATCTAATAGGTTACCCGTTAATTTAATAAATTATTTTTACACCCCCAAATTATCCAATATTATAATTATTATTTTTTTGTAAATAAATTTTGTTAACATGTTGTCAACTTAACATGTCGTTAACATGTAATGGATAGATTAATATGTAATGGAAATTTATCAGTTAATCTTATTGTGTCGTGTTTACCTAACAGGTTTTGTGTTTTTGTGTGACACGAAATATTATCGTGTTATGTTGTGTTGACACAATAATTTTCTTGTCGTGTTTGTGTTTGGGTAGTCTGACACGATATGTTTATCGTGTCGTGTTCATGTTTGCTCTTATCGTGTTATCGTTACACGACCCGTTACACGAATTGCTAGTCCTAGAGTAAACTCGGATTGAGAATTCAATATTTGGACTTAGATTGTTCAAGATTTGTTTTCTTCGGAATCCGTTTTAATTTGATTCATTTGTTTTTATTTAAATGACGATACAAAAAAGAAATTTGTTTTCAATTTTTATTTGACTTCTCCCTCAAATATTTAGTATATTTCTTAAAGAAAATTCTGCTATTTTTTCTTTAATTTGGATACATTATTATTTTTCTCTAAATTGAATTACATTGATATATTTTGAGCCATTCAAATGATGTTAGTCGCGTTCTAGATTTTTGTTTTTTTGGCTTTTATGTGTCAATGTTCTTTTTGTAAATTTCCAACTCTTGTAGCACCTTTTCCCCACTAAAAGTGAAATTAAAAGAGGGAAAATTTGTACTTCAGCGCATTATACTTAATGTATAGGTAGATGCATTGCCATTCAAATTTGATCAGAAGACCGAAACATAATCCGGTAGACCTCAATGAAGGTAACAACGGCAGTGGCACTGACGGTGGTGCATGACAATGCGTTTGGTGTCTGATTGTGGTTATTTTGATGCCATTGAACTTGTATTTACAAAACAAGGTTGATGGTACCAATAAATGCAGTGTTGGTTTGTAATGGTGAAACTGAGAGTTGTGGGCAGTGACGCACAGAAGCTTGAAAAAATTAAGGTTGCGAAAATTGTGAGACAGAATATTGGGAAAACATGGAGCATTTGTATTGATATATGAGAAAAATATATTTTACAAACAAATACAAAGAGTTTATATAGAAAGTGACTAAGGTTTCTCTTGTAGTATTATGATTTGGTTAATCTAGTTGGCCAAAGACCATATACATAATATTAACATATATATATCACAAACACCTCTAAATCCTCTAACAACCTCCCCGGTCCTCCCTCCCCCCCCACACACAACACATCGGCCTTGTCTTCTCCATGTGATTACTCGTTCCCCAACTTCTCCTTTTCTTCCTCTTCTTCTCTCATTTTCTGTCTCTCTCTATCCCTCTCCCCCGCTCCGTCTCTGTATATAAGGAGAGAAAAAATAATAATAAAGAAGAAAAAGAAGAAGATGATGATGATGATGATGATGATGGTGATGATGAAGAAGAGGAAAAGGATGAGGAAGAAGAGGACGTGATAGGGGCTGAGAAACACAATCATGGACCGGAGGTTGGGGGACTGAATGGTAGGGAGAAGGGGGTTAGTGAATGTTTTAGAAAACAAAGTATTAAAAAAAATATATAAAAAGGATAAAATAGTAATTTCAAAATCATTTAGATTTATTTTTATATTGGTCGTGTATATCTAGAAAAAATAGTATACATATAGAATTACTCTTTCATAATACCTGAAACGTTACAAAAAAAAATTCTTTTATAATTTTTTTTGTTTGATTTTATTTTCTATTTTCAACTCTCTCCTTCTTTCCTTTTGGGTTTATATTTTTTTATCTTTTGTTCTATATTTTGTATATAGAGAGAGAGAGAGAGTTCTTAACCAAAAAAATATCATTTAAAAACTTAATTTCTGAAAAGGGGTAAAACTTATTTACAAGGTTGAAGTAAAACGCACTTTCGATTTGCGTTTTTCTAAAAACGCATTTGCGAAATGCGGATTCAACGAGCGGGAAGTCGAGGTGAAAACGCAAAAGGCATTTTCGTTTCTTTAAAAACGCATTTCCCTTTTGCGTTTTCCAAAAAAAAAAATTAACAGTGTGAAAAACGCTGAAAGCATCTGCGTTTTTTAAAAACGCAGAAACGTTCTGCGTTTTTCAAAAAAAAAAAAAAAGAGTAAGCATGTGTCACTGCAGTGCGTTTTTCTTTTTTTTTTTTCAAGAGCGCAATGCGGTTTTGCCATGCATTTTTTTTTTTCAAGAGTGCAGTGCGGTTTTGCCATGCATTTTTATTTTTTTTCAAGAGCGTTTTTTCTTTTTTTTTTCAAGAGCGTTTTGCTTTTTTTGGCCATTTTTCCACCGTTTTCCTTATTCATATTTGGCTTAGAAGAACCATTTTGTGATTAGTGTAAAATGATTCCAAAAAAAACAAAAATAATATATGCGTTTTTTTTAAAAAACAAATTACACTAATTGAAATGAAAATAAAATTACATGTGAATATATAATATATTTCTACAAATTATAATACATGTCGTCATTGGGTTTCTATGTACCACACCCCCTACGTTTGATGTTTCTCCGTTGCCGCCGTAAAGGAAGTGGAAGTTCTTCGGTGTCATCTGTCTGAAGATGATCAACTTGAGTAATGTGTCCCAAGTCCATAGTAGATGGATATGTTGGTTCCTCCACGATGGGTAACAAATGTTAATCATTTCGCTCCATGGTACCGGCGACACGCGTCTTTGAATTCCTCTGGGTATACCATGTGTCATACTAGGAACAGATACTGAGCTCGATGATGGAGCATCCATCATCCGGGTGACAAATGTGTCACCCACTGACAATCCGTAACTGACATCCAGTTCGGTATCATAATCTGAAAAGAAATTATCCATCCCGTAGGTAGATGGTCCGGCACTGGCGTCGTCATCCAACGGCGGATCTCCTACGCGTTCCTATCCCGGACTCGGCATCTAGTGTGGCAACTGCCGACGATAGGCACGAGAACAAATATCGTGCGATAAGTGTGTAACCCGTTCAAAATCTCCTGGTTGTCTTAAACGGGTTACACACTTATCGCACGACATTTGCTCCCGTGCCTATCATCGGCAGTTGCCACACCAAATGCCGAGTCCGGGATAGGAATGCGTAAGAGATCTGCCGTTGCATAACAACGCCAGTGTCGGACCATCTATCGATAACCAAGAGATTTTGAACGGGTTACACACTTATCGCACGATATTTATTCTCGTGCCTCTCGTCGGCAGTTGCCACACCAGATGCCGAGTTCGGGACAGGAACGCGTAGGAAATCCGCCATTAGATGACGACGCCAGTGCCGGACCATCTACCTGCGGATTGTCAGTGGGTAACACATTTGTCACCTCGATAATGGATGCTCCATCATCGAGCTCAATATCTGTTCCTAGTGTGACACATGGTGTACCCAGAGGAATTCAAAGACGCGTGTCGCCGGTACCATGGGAGCGAAATGATGAACATTTGTTGCCCATCGTGGAGGAACCAACATCTCCATCTACTATGGACTTGGGACACATTACTCAAGTTGATCATCTTCAAACAGATAACACCGAAGAACTTCCACTTCCTTTACGACGGCAACGGAGAAACATCAAACGTAGGGGGTGTGGTACATAGAAACCCAATGACGACATATATTATAATTTGCAGAAATGTATTATATATTCACATGTAATTTTATTTTCATTTCAATTAGTATAATTTTTTAAAAAAAAAAATGCATATATTATTTTCGTTTTTTTTGGAATCATTTCACACTAATCACAAAATGGTTCTTCTAAGCTAAATATGAATGAAGAAAACGGTGGGAAAATGGTGAAAAAAAGCAAAACGCTCTTGAAAAAAAAAAAAAAAAAACAAGAACGCTCTTGAAAAAAAAAATGCATGGCAAAACCGCACTGCACTCTTGAAAAAAAAAAAAAAAACGCACTGCAGTGACACAAGCTTACTCTTTTTTTTTTTTGAAAAATACAAAATGGTTCTGCATTTTTCACACTATTAATTTTTATTTTATTTTTTTTTTTTTCTGTTTTGGAAAGCGCAAAAGGGAAATGCGTTTTTAAAGAAACGCAAATCCCTTTTGCGTTTTCACCTCGACTTCCCGCCCGTTGAATCCGCATTTCGCAAATGCGTTTTTAGAAAAACGCAAATCGAAAGTGCGTTTTACTTCAGCCTTGTAAATAAGTTTCACCCCTATTGTTTTCAGAAATTAAGTTTTTAAATGATATTTTTTTGGTTAAGAACTCTCTCTCTCTCTCTCTCTCTCTCTCTCTCTCTCTCTCTCTCTCTATATATATATATATATATATGTATGAAAAAAATTAAAATAAAAAACTAGAAAGTGAATAATATAAAACAAAAACAAAAACGAAACAAAAATAGGAAAACTTTAAATTTAAAAACAAAAAATATTTTGTTGTTTTATTTTTCCCTTTTTTTAATTCTATATTTTTTTTAAATTCTATTTTTCTATTTTCTTCATACAAAATGAAAATAAATATAAAAAAATACAATAAAAAATATTGAATATAAGAAAAAAAAAAAAAAAAAAGTGTAGAAAACAACAGAGAGAAAATGTAAAAATTAGAAAATAAAAAATAAAAAATCTATTGTGTGGCAAGTGTATTTTTTACAAAAATATGTTATGGAATGTCTTAGATAGCCAAACTGAAAAAATAAGGGTGTCTCAATTGTTATGAAAATGGTAGAGAATATTCTTAGTATTTCAAATGGATGGGATGTGTGCCAGGTTTAAATCACAATTATACCCTTGATTTTTAATTTATTTTATAATATATGAGGATAAAATAGTAAATTATATTAAAGTGTACCATTTTTTCTCCTTTTATTTTTCTTTTCTGACCGAATAATATTAGAAAAAAAATAATTTTCACAATAACTAAAAATATTATCCTCTTATTTTATTTTATTTTTCTCTTTTTTCATCCCACCAACCATTTGGATGCTTTGCTTTATTTGTTTTTACTAAATCCTTTTCACTTTTGTGTTGCGCCTTCAAAGGAAATAACTATTGGGTCCTCCCCAAAACACAAAAATAGGATCCTTGACAGTCTAAGCCCAGCATCGGCCCATGTCTTCCCTCTCTATTTGAACTAACGCTTTTTTTTTTTAACTGAGATTATATAATTATTTCAAATAATTTAATCTAAAAAGTGTGTATAATTCTTTATATATATATATATATATATATATATGGTAAAGTGTGTACGGGTCAATTTATGCGCACCTCAACTAATTATCTCACCGGACGATTTTAAAGGAACAACCCCTACAGGTGCATTCAAGATTAACTTCATGATTTAATTTTCGGATTGCTCCTCAGGATAATCAAACCCCGATTGACAAGAAAATGGGTACCTCTCATTGCCAGTCAGACTAATACCTCTTGAGTAAAAGTATGTATAATTATGTTTACGAGTTAAGGGTTGAGATGAAATAAAATCGTTACACTAGTGTTCCTAACAAGCACAATGTTCTGCATCATTTATTTTTTAATCTAATAAAAACCCTCTTCTTCTTTTTTTTTTTTAAATAATTTTAATAATAATCTGAAGAAAATTAAAAAAGAAAATAAAAACTAAAAGAGACCGTATCGGAAATAGAATTAAAAATGTACACATGTAGAACTCGTAAAATTTACGTGATGAATACTGCAGATTTTTAGATTTTTATGCACTTTCGTTTCTAATACCAATTCCGAGGCTCCAATTCCAAAAACCAAACAGTATCTGAGTTCATTTCTAATTTCAATTCCGCAACTTCAATTCTATGTTCTCAAACACTACCTTAATCCAAAACCAGAGTTCTCACATTTTGACCTATGGGGTCGCAAATTCTCAATAGCCCGAACCCTTCCTTCTATTGAAGAGGGTGGATACCCATAGGCCCCAATGAAGAAGTTAATCATTTTGTTTTGGTCCATAGATTTGTGTCCATATAATTCTGTTACAGGCTACACTATAACATCAAGCCACCCCCAGAGAGAAATGAATTCCAGAGATTTTGGACTCGCAGATTGACCGACTGGGGAATCGTTGCTTAACACATTCAAAATACCAGATATGGAACTTGGCATGGATAGGATATAGGCCTCTTTCCCTCATTCGAGATAGATCGTTAAGAGTTCCAGTGGAGGGTGAGTACCAAATAATGGCAGTAGTTTAAGTCAACCCAGTGGCAGAGCTAGCAGCAACAAAGGCTGAACAGTTCTAGATCGAAGATATTTACCCGTAGTGAATGAATAAAAGAGCAAAGCCAGAGGCAAGTCATTACAATCCCAAATCAAAGACGGAAAAATGAAAACAATGAATTAAAGAAGAATATATCTCACCATTATTGCAGCTGATTTTTACAAACTAACCTCATAAAACTACCATCAATTAGCTAAAAATCACAATATTAAGGCAGCAAGACACAGAAACACACACACACAAGAAACAAAGTATACACACATCAAGCATTCCCTTGATTAAAAAGAAGTACATACAACACCTTTCACCTTGCTGGTGATTTTTCATTGAACTGTGGCAGTGTTGAATTTCTCTCTTTTGTTCAAAATCAAAGCACATCACATTCAATATCATCTAAAACCTTCAAGAAAGCCCTCCAATTCTCTCGATCCGAATGTCCTCCCAGTAGATGCAGCCTCCTTGTATCTTGCAGCTAAGTAGAACACGAGCCATGCCACCATGAAATAAACCTCCATTACCGATTGAAAGGCGGAGGCAAACAATTTTCCAAACAATCCACTCAGTAATAATCTCATCAATGACCCACAAACAACTCCTTCCAAGCACTTGATGTTAATGGCAGGATTCAACAATGTCGACAGCAAATGACAGCCTTCTTTTAGAACTTCTCTCCCGCTCTTCCTGGAATCGACGATTGAAACCCAAGCATCGACTGCAAAAATGAAGGCAACTAAATAATCGAACAAGAACCAGGAGAATAGAAATCCTGCGCTCTCCCTCTTGAATCCTCGAATCCATGGAGAAGCAATGGATAATGGCATCAGCTTTAAACTCACGAAGATCTTGAAGAATGCGTATTGATCCTCGATTTCGCCGAAGAACCAAATGCCCAGCAGCTGTGTGAGTGCGTCTCTCACTGCCCATTTCATGAGAATGAAGCCGGATAGACATTTCAGCCCTAAATTTAAATCGTCCCAAATGGTGCCGGAAAAGGATCTGTATTTGCCCAACAGATCATTCACGCACCACGAATGTTCTGTTGGGTTGGGGTTTGGGGTTTGAACCGAAAAAAGAGCGGTTTCGTCGTCTCCGGAGAAGAAGTCGTCGTCGACGGTGCCGATGCGGGAGAGATGAAGAAGGGGGGGGCGGAGGTGGCGGCTCTGGCTGTGCTGTTGGAGGTGGGTCCGGCCAGAAATTTCAACGCGGGAGAGGAGGGATCTGAGGGACGGATTGCGGTCGATGAAGGAAGTGAGGTAAAGGGTGCCGTTCTCCACGTTGGAGCGGAAGGTGAGGACGAGAAAAGAGAGGAAGAGAACGATGAAGAGGTGGGAGGTGAAGATTGACGTGGCCTGTCGAAGAATCCGGCGGTGGTGCGGTGGTCAACGGACGGCGGTCGATGGTGGTGGCGGTGGAGGTGATTCATGGTGGGTGGAGGAGCTTAGGGCGATGAAGAGAGTGCTGTTGACGATGGTCTGAAATGCAAATTGGAGATATTTGTGGGGTCTAATGTGAGGGTTTCTGATGGAAGTACTTCACCACCAGTACAATGTGCTCCTCCTTCAGCATCAACACTTTGAGTTGTTTACTAAATAAATATTTTTTTTAATAAAAAATTACTGATAGTATGTTACTTTTATCTTATTTACGAAAGGCGAGAATTCCGACTTTGTGAAGGTCGGGATTAAAAAAATAAATAAATAAATAAAATATTTTAAGGTTTTTTTATCCAGCCTTCACAAGGCCGGGATCAATTTTTTTATTTTATTTTTTTTAAAAGGTGTTTTGATCCCGGCCTTGTGAAGGTCGGGATCAACCAACACAAAATATATATATATATATATATATATTTTGTCCAATAAATTTTTAAAATTTTCAGCAACTTTGAGTTAATTAACGGTGGTCTATCGATATTTTAAATAAATCTAATTTTTTTTACATAAATTACGGTCAAAACACTTCATAATTCTTTTACAACACTAAAAACGGACAAGTGGATGAATTTTAAAAAAATCGCCAAAGTTAACCACATGAGCTGTTTTGATAACGGCAGAATATTTTTCGACAATTTAGAATTAACAAAAGATTGCATGTCCGTAAAAGAAATAAACCAAATTTTTTGTATATAAAGTATGTTCATAACACTACATAACAAAACTTAGAACACTAAAAACGGACTAGTAAATAATTTTTAAATAATCGTCAAAATTTGTCAGATGAGTTATTTCGATGACGATACAATTTTTTGAAAATTTTGAGTTAACAAAAAATTGTTGTCTATCCGTAATAGAAATGAACCTGATTTTTTTATAGACAAACTACGTTCATAACGCTAAATAATAAAATCGAGAATACAAAAAACGGATTAGTGAATAATTTTTAAATAATGATTATTGCTACAACATTTTATTATTTTTCAACGTTTCAAAAATACTATATTGTTCTTTAAAGTTTGGATAGATATAACTTTGCGCTCAGTGGTCCGTTGGGGGCGATTTTTTTTTTTTTAAAGTTGGGTCTGATCTGAGTCATCACTCTAGCTTTTAAAGATTTCAATTTTACCAACAGGACAAGATGCACACTCGCGACGATTATTACAAATTTAGTCACCCAACACTTCAAATCCAAAATTGAAGATGAAAACGGACTTTATTTGAAAAAATACTGTACCAAACCGCCTACAGTAGTTTGTCACATCTAGATCTCGAAAAAATACCTGAAATCAAAAAACAAATCGCCCCAAACAGACTACCGAGCACCAAGTTATGTCAATCCAAACTTTTTCTATTATTTTACATAAGTTTTCTCTTCTCTCAACACGATATATTTACTAATCCGTTTTTGGTATTCTCGATTTTATTATTTAGCGTTATGAACGTAGTTTGTCTACAAAAAAATCAGGTTCATTTTTGTTACGGATAGACGACCATTTTTTGTTAACTCAAAGTTTTAAAAAAAAAGTGCATCGTCATCGAAACAACTCATCCGACCAACTTTGACGATTATTTAAAAATTATTCACTAGTCCATTTTTAGTATTCTAAGTTTTGTTATGTAGTGTTATGAACATACTTTATATACAAAAAATTTGGTTCATTTCTGTTACGGACATACAATCTTTTATTAATTTTAAATTGTCGAAAAAAATTCTGTCGTTATCAAAATAGCTCATATGGTCAACTTTGGCGATTTTTTAAAAATTCATCCACTTATCCGTTTTTAGTATTGTAAAAAGTATTATGGAGTGTTTTGAACGTAATTTATGCACAAAAAAATTAAATTTATTTAAAATATCGATAGACTACCGTTAATCAACTCAAAGTTACCAAAAACTTTAAAAATTTATTGGGCCAAAAAAATAAATAAATATATATATATATATATATATATATATATATATATATATATATATATATATATTATTGTATTTTTTGGTTGATCCCGGCCTTCACAAGGCCGAGATCAAAACACCTTTAAATTTTTATTTTATTTTTATCCTAGCCTTCACAAGGCCGGGATCAAAAAAATAAAAATAAAAATAATTTTTTTTTTTTTTATCCCGGCCTTCACAAGGCTGGAATTCTCGCCTTTGGTAAATAAGATAAAAGTGGCTTACTGTCAGTAAATTTTTTTTAAAAAATATTTATTTAGTAAACAACTCTCAACACCTTCTCCTTCTACTTCTTCCTCCAGCTCAGTCTATAGGAAGGAGAAATCAACCTCTGGGTGTTCACTTAACACTTGGTAGTAGCAATAGCCCCCCAATTAAATGTTCTTTGACCTAGAGTTAAATTCTACGCAAAATTGGTTGATCGTCTCTTCATTCTCCTTTGCCCTTGCCGCCATTTCTACTATTAGCCTTTTCACCGCCTGCGCTTGGTTGGCAGACCTCAGCTGCTCCTGGTTCGATTCAACTGAGATTTAACTCTTCTTGTTTTTTAGGCGTTGGAGGGCATCTTCTTTGGCCTGAAGAACAACCTCTTTGGCCTGGAGGGTAGCGTCCCTGGCTTAAAATTCAGTCCTTAGGAGATTTACCACTGACCGTATTGAGCTGACCTCTCCCTTCAGAACAGAGATCTCTTTCTTCAAAGCAAAGCTCTTTTTCCTCAGAGCATAGTTTTCTTCTTGAAACCTACTGCATTCAGTAAAGAACATCTCGTTACTCTTCCGCAATACTTCATGTTGAGCATTGGCAGCGCACAACTCAATTTCAAACTTCCCTTGAGATGACCTCGTTAGTGCCAAGTCGGTCTCAAAAGGGACTTTATGTTCTTGAAGAACACGAAGGTCCTCTTCCAAGCGACTGAATTCAGTTAACTGATGCATGCTCAATCACATTATTAGAGCTTCCTACCAACGTAGATGAGATATGGATGCTCTATAAAATAGTGGTAACTAATCAAAAACCAACGCAACAACTCAAGAAATCCAAAACTTATTGAAAATAAGGGAAATTACTTGAAGGAGTGCACAGACAAGGGTCTTGAAGAGCTCAGCCCTGCTACGACTCCCAATCTTGGCCCAACTCTTCTCCCAAGACCACTCGAAAAGGTCTTGATGGCGTTGTGGAAGATCTTCTAGCAGTTAGGAATTGAGGGGCCTATCTCCTTTAAAAAGTGGCACATTTGCTCACGAGATATACCACGGTTGCTTAGTGAAATAGACATCCCCTGACTGGAAGCTATTGTTGTAGGGGAAAGTGGTTGCTTGCTTGATGAAACATGCTCTGTAGCGCGGTGAACAGAGACCCCAGCTGCACGGGTGACAAGTTCCAACCCCTGAATCTCTGTGGGAATTGGAACTTGGGCTGAAGGAATCGGCACAGAGACAATCCCATGTCTATGTCTGCTCAACGGTTGAGAAACTTCATCAGAGTCAGAATCTTCAAAAAGAATGAGATAAGGATGAGCGACCACTAGTCAAACTGTAGCAGGCTGAACAGTAGGCTAAACTGCAGGCCTAGCAGACAATTGGTTAAACAATAGGAGGAACTGAAGGTCTGGTAGCAACCTAGGCAGCAAGTTGAGGTGTTGACTGCCTAGATAGACCAAAGAGTATCTTAGCAGGCCTCATCATCTTCTTCCTGATTTGTAACTCTTCCAGGCGGTTCAATTTGGACTCATCCATTGTTGGCAGAATAAAATGGTGGGAACCAAGAACCTTGTAGGACTTTCTTTTTGGAACTAGCAGCCTCCTTAATTCATTCTCAACCTTGGATGGAAGACGAAGACTTTTGCAGGCTTCTTCACTTACATAAGACAACCCAAGAAGACATCAAGACCATTGTAGCAAAATTCATAAATTCAATTGCAAATGAAGCATAAGTAAAGGAAAATTACTTAGAAAGTTAAAATGCTTCAACACAACTGGAGACTACCCTATTTCATTAGGAGAAAACTCTTAATTACCCTTGAAGAAGAGGTACTGTCTTGGCCAATCTCCTCTCACCGCAGCAAAAAATTCAGTAAGAAATGAAAACCTCTTAATGATGGAATAATACAATCTTCTAAGTTCAGAAAGAAATTTGAGGGAACTAATAATCCTAATCATATCTACAGTAAGGAGAACATTACGCACTCGAGAAAGAGAAATGGTTCCCATGATCTAACGGAAGCTATTGGGGGTTAATTGGGTAGGAGTAATCTCTAATTAACGAAAAAGATTGTGAAATAAAGGATTGAAAGGAAGTGTGAGTCCATATTCGAATATCCACACAAAGAGGCATATTTCATCCTCTTCGGTACTATACGGACATTCGTCTTCGGATGGAACCCTGATAGAAATGAACGAATGAATACCATACTGTTCTTAGAATGGATCAAGTCATTCCTTTGGGACATAACTCGCACCATGATTTCCCTAGTTAACTGAGAAATTGATGGACTGAGAAGCATGGGCAGTCGTCACTTGCTCCATAAGGGGTTCAACGACGAACCAACCTCAGTCAGACTGTTTGATGGACTCAACGACATTTCAAATAGAGCAACAAAAATCAAAAGAATAATGCGAACAAACAACATAATCAAAAGATTGGAAAAAGACAAGAACTTATACGAATAAGAGAGGTGATCTTCATCTCTCTTTTCTGAATCGTCATGAAAGTCAAGAAGGGAAATGATATGGGAAAAACTCATGCCCATGACTATTGAAGGCTTGAGGGCTTTGGTGGGTCAGATCGGGTTAATAATCCGACTTGGAATAACCAACCCGATAGCCATTCTAGGCTGAATATACCAGCCCACCAGGGAAGAAGCCGTAACGACCCAATACCTAAACAAAGCAGACCTCGCAAAAAGGCCCAACAATAGGTCATCAGAACTCATGGTAACAAGGCTAAGAATAGGTCAGCCCATAACCTCCATGTCCATCATGCATGAGGAATGTTTCAACTGACTAACCGTACATCAGTTACGAAATTACCGCTACATCCTATGTTTAATGGGAGAAGATTGTTGCCATATCCCATGTTAACAAGAAAGGGTCATGGAAAAGGCATCATCACCAACGAAACAACATAATCTGAGAAAGTCTATATAAAGGGAATGTATCAACATGTTATTTTTATGATTGATTCTAGTGTTTGAGCTTTCATCATAAACAGACTTACTTATTCTCATGCCGGAGATTTTTCGGCCAACACCACACCGGTGTTCTCCTCAAGAACTAATAAGTTCTACAGGTTAAAGAAGGAAGTGGTGAAGGTTTTTAGCACGTGAGAAACTCTTTGCACGTGCAAGGGATTTTTGGCAACATAAAAAATAAGCCTATCTTTTTTTAAGACTTTAAAAATAAGCCAAATAACAGCAGGAATACGAGGAAAAAAATATTATATTTTTTTAATTTGCAAATAATACATTTGTTTTAGAAAATGCCTTTACCCATTTGAGAATGAGACCCTTTAATTTTTTTTTCCAATTTGATCAAACTAAATTGAAAGTCAATTTTTTTTTGCAAAATTTCAATTTTAGCCCTAGAATTTTCATTGACTTTTGGAATCTCAATTGGAGATCGATTCGATTGTTTCTAAAATTGATTTTATTCTCGAAGACTCTAATTATTGGAGCCTCAATTGACCCTTTTTATTGTTAGAAATTCCAATTAAGTTCCTATACTTTCCAAGTTGAAGAATTGATCCAATTAGTCTACTCAAAATCTAAAGGGAATTACATAACTTCCGTTGAACTTGGTATGATATTAATTAAACCTTTTGAAAGTTTAATTTTGAACCTCAATGCCAAAATTAATTTTTAAATATTTTAATTTAGTCTTAAAACTTCTTCAATTGTAATGAATTTTCAATCGACATTCAAAAGAGTCCAATTATGATTTAAAATCCTTAATTTGATATACTTCAACTTTATTGGACTTTCGAAACATTAATTGAAATCCAGTAATTTTAATTCATTATTTTAAAATTTTAATTTAGCCCTTAAAATTTTCAATTACAATTTTAGAACTTAAATTGATTCGCGAACCTTGGGACTTTCTATTTTAACTTGGATATTTTTTTTTTTTAAATTCACGAAAATCAACTTAGGGAAAAAAAATTAGATTGAAATGCCATGTGTCACAGCGGCAGCATGGCTTGGATATCAGCTCGTGGAGAGAGGGGGAAATCACAAACAGAGAGACCACCGCGCGGTCGCTTATATAATATTTTCTTCATATAATATATTTTCTTCAAACAGGGGAACCAATTAAACACATGCACATAAGAACAGAGAACAACATATTAACATATATTATATTTTCTACATAATCCAGAGTTGAACAAGTTAAGAACCCACCATCGATTAAGTTCTAATTTAGTACAACAAACCATCGATTAAGTTCTAATATTTATTTTCTACATAATCCAGAGCATATATATAATTATTAATTTCTAATTAACTAGGAGGGAAGGAAGATGATAGCTTTCCCTCCGCAACCTCTCCCAGAAGTCGCGGCTGCCGGACAAGATATGTCACTGATTCCATTGAAATCAACGCACAAGAAAATCTCGTATAACAAAACATGCGTCGCGTTGCTGGTTTCAAAGGATTTACATGAGACGTACATCCATCCCGGTCACCCGTTGGATGGTGGCCCGAATATCTACCTTTCGATAAGCCACGTCATTCCGCGGCGTAATATGGGCTCTCATCAATATATCCAACAAATCCCGCTTGTTTGTTTGGTAGAGCACCATTTGAAAATAGGTTACGCAGTCCAGCTTCTGAGCCGAACAAATCCCATGTTTTTCCCATTCATGTTTCCAGAAATCCTTCCCCTCAAAATTAGCTCGAATCGATGGCCAAGCTTTTTCAAGAAGGCCAGGCAAAGTTTCATGCGAAAGCTGTGCATTTCAAGAGAGAGAAGAAAACAATATTACAAAATATTTGAAGAGATATATTTATAAAACTAAATTTTTTTCCATTTAACTTTACCTTTGTTTTTACTTTAGTACACCAAGTGATGATTTCAACAATTTCAACCACAAATTTCACGAATTCATATTCTATACTTTAATAATTATTTTTATCAATTTATTCTCTTGAGATTTATATAATTTGTTTATTTTTCTATGACTGGAATATTATACCTTTAAGGTAAATCATAGATTTATGTTGACTTAGTTTTTTTAAATAATTCTGAAAGACTACATTTTTACCCTTGTATTACATCTTTATTTTCAGTTTAGGGCCTCAAGTGTTGATTTTTCAACAATTTCAAACATGAATAAGATCATCAATTGTTGGAAATCATCCATAAAACTATTACTTAAAAAGTACATCCGTGAAAGCAAGGAGGAAGAAGAACAGGAGAATATCAGTTACCAAATTAGAAAAAAATTGACAACTGCTAACCCAGAAGAAATTGAATTGAACTGATTTTAAGAGAGGCAAAAATCATAATAGCACTTACCAACTTAGAAAAATCTTGTATTTTACGCCGCGAGAATCTGCCGGCCACATGCCGTGCGTAGTGAAATTAGGAATGAGAGTGAGGCTTCCGTTCCATTGATTCAGATGACAGAAAGCAGAAATCCATGTTTTGACAAGTTGAAAATGGTTGTAATGGTAGGCCAGCATAGGTGGCAATGGTGGAGTCAGAGGTATTGGACAATAATGGGACATCATAGCATACAACACCACTTGAAGCAAGGATGCAAGGAGCAAGAAGAAGAAGAACAGGGAAGTCATTTTGAGAGTGTATTCTTTGCAAGGAGCAAGAAGAAGAAGAAGCTCTATTTATAGGGGGAAGAAGAAGAAGAAGAACTCAGAAGCATTATTAAAACTTAATTTCTCACTCGCTAATTTTTGCCATTTTCAATTGTTTAAGATGTTTTTATCTATATACTTTCATGGTCGAGAGGTGCTGGAACTCTCATGTCTCAGGTTAAGCATGCATACGGGTTATCGGTTCTGCACGGGTCGATACCGAAAAATAATATTGGGTCAAAATCAGCCCGAACCCGACCGGGATTACCGAACACTCGAACGGGTTCGGGCGCATTCGGGTCAGTATCGGTTTCTTTTTTCGATTTTTTTAGGGTTCAGGCAAGCAGCTAGGGCTGTAAACTCACCGGCGAAAAAATCAAATGCAATAAATCAAAGGCAAAATTGAACAGATTAAGAAAACTCAATCAAAAGTACTTACGCGAGATGAAAATCCGATCAGATTGCGTCGGCAAGCAACGATTGCTCTTTGGCCATTGCAATCTGGGATACGAAGTAGATGAGAGTGTCAGGGGAGTTCAGGGTTTAGGGTTCTGAGAGCGAACGATAGAATGAGAATCGGAGAGGAAATGTTTATTATATATAGAGGGGTCTTTTCATAATATACCATGGATTTGGGGGAGTTCCGGTAAATTACTAGTGATTGGTAGGGATGTTCATGGGCCGGGCTGGGCTGGATTCGGGCTGGGCTTTACCTAAGATATTACAAAAATTTACTGGGCCCGAGCCCGGCCCGGCCCTATGATCGGGCTCTATTTTTATGCCCAAGCCCGGTCCTATAAAAAATATTCAAGTCCAAGCCCGGCCCTCTAACATAATACAAAATAATAAACAATGAGATAGGAATATGAAATAGGAATCGTTTAAATCTAGGGCTTGTTAAACAATGATATATGAATCTGAAATATGAACTTATCAATATGTAATTATCTGACATCCGTCGCAGCGGCAATTGACGAGGCAAGGCTCACGGCGAAGAGAAACAACGAAGAGAGGCCCAAACGGTGAACAATGAGCATCAAAAGACGGCGAAGCAGCGATCGATGACGGTAGCGAAGAGAAGCGGAAGCAACGAAGGCCGAAGAGTGAGCAGCGATCGATCGCAAAGCATCAATCGACGGTAGCGGCGAGGCAAGGCTGCAGGCAGACGACAGCGGTAGTGATGAAGATGAACGGAAGAGTTGAAGCCGGACGAATGGCAGTGAAGTAATCGACGGCTCTTTCCCGGTTCACCATGAAAGTATGCTTGTCCATCTCAATGTTGGGCGAACCCCTGCCATGGCGAAGAGAAGTAAATGAAAGAGCGATTACGGAGAGAGAGGGAGAGGAGAGAGAGACTTACTTTCCCCACCAGAGGTCATCCTCTATCGTTTCGTCCCTGACGACGCGTTTATCCTTGGGCGTGCGGCCGGTCTTGGAGCCGGAGAGGCTGGCCAGAGCTTCGCTCGACGTGATGAATGATTGTTCTCTCTTGTCCAAAAACCAAAATACCCAAGAAAGAGTGTATTCTCTCTTGTCCAAAAACCAAAAAAACAGTGTGTGTCTCGAGAAGTGAAGTCTTGGGAGGAGTGAAGTGGACTTGAGAAGGAAGAGTGCATGACAGCTTTTTTTTTTTTATTATTATATATATATATATAAATTATATTAAATTTTATAAAATGATCGGGCCGGGCCGGGCCGGCCCTAAGAAAAAATAGTCAGGCCCAAGCCCGGCCCTAAAATTTATCGGGCCTTTATTTTCAAGTCCAAGCCCAGCCCACGGGCTCAAAATACAAACCTAAGCCCTAAAAAAAAGTGGACGGGCTTGGCGGGCCGGGCGGCCCCCCAAGCCCATGACCATCCCTAGTGATTGGGTTGGAGATTCCGTCGGGTTCGGGTAGAGTGTAGAGGGTCACCCGAGAGGGAACAGATTCAAACCTATCAATTTCATTCCATAAATTGCATGCATATATCAATTAGGGCTGATAAAACAGGTAACAGGTCGTGTAATAGGTCATTACACGATAACACGAAACATGATCAGACCTAAATATGAACACGACACGATAAGCATATCGTGTCAGACTACCCAAACACGAACACGACACGAAAATTATCGTGTCAACACGACACAACAAGATAATTTTTCGTGTCACACGATGACACGAAACTTATCAGGTAAACACGACACGATAAGACCTAATAGGTTTCCATTACCCACTAACCTACCCATTACACGTTAATGACCTATTAACCTGTTAAGTTGACTAAATGAGTAGGGTTAGGGAAATGTGAATATATATATTAGGTACTAAATTATAATATTTGATAATTTAGGGGTGTAAAAATAATTTATTAAATTAACAGGTAACCTATTAGATCTCAGGTTATCATGTAATCTGAATACACGAAATTCTTTTCGTGTCTTATCATGTAACCTATTGGATTATCAGGTCAACCTGATAACCTGCACTATTTCTTATCGGGTTATCGGGTCTAACACGATAACGACCCGATACTTGATAAGCAAAACCTAGACCTGATAATTTCGTGTCGGTCTCGTGTGGTGTCATCGTATAAATACCTGTTTTGTCAACCCTAATATCAATCTAAGCCATGGGTAGTGGCCCTAGAGGGTATAGATAGAGGGTCACCCACTTACCAATTTGCATGCATAGGAGAAATCCTATTTTTTTTAGCCATATTTTCTCGTTTTTATTATGAAATTGACCTATTTTTTTTATTTATTTTTTTGTTTATTTCTACTCACTTAAAATTAGAAAACTAAATTTAATAACACAATATAATCGTTTTGTAAAGAAATATTATTAAATTTTATATGAAAAAAAATAATATAAGGATGTTTTTGGGACTAGTTTTAAAAAACACATTTCTAAGAATTCCTAAATCAAAGTCATGTCAAAAAAATTTTAAAAATAATATATATATATATATATATATAAGCCACTCCAAAACTATCCTAACTTTATTTATATATATGTAGAAAAATACTTTTCGTTGAACTTTAGTTTTCAATAAAAATTCCACTAGATTTTAAACATGGCCGAGCTTCGACCTCAGGACCCGGTGAGCCCCATCTGGATTTTGCCAACTTGCGCCCTGTCGAGCTACCACTGCAAGGCAATCACCAAAGGGAGCCCCATCTGGATTTCACTAACCAGTGCCCTGTCGAGCTATCCCTGCTCTGCAGTTGTCAAAAGTAGACTCATGTGATCATGGCTGAGCTTCGAGAGACTCGTGCTCGGAGCTCCTCAACGTGAAGATCCTTTCAGGTTGGCCAAACTTATCAGCACTAAGTCAACCAAATCTGCCGAGCTCGAGCTCACGAGCTACCTGTGCTTTGTCATCATCAACAAGAATGCCTACGGGAATTAAGCTGAGCTCCTGAGCCACCTCTGCTCGGTCATCCTGGCAGCAATCCTCTCATGATCTTGCCAAGCTTAGGGCAAAGACCTGATCAGAGTTGTCTGACAAGAGCTCTCAAACCAGAGACATCCTACTACATCAGGAAAGAGACTTTACCAGACACAACCCTGATGGGTTAGGAAATGGACTTTATCTGACACAACCCGGTGGGTCCTTGTGTAGGTATCAGTTTTGGACTTTGCTCTCTAGATTTCAGCCCCTCTGGACTTCAACTCGGATTTGCAAAAAGATCGACTGTGGATCCTGGAATGCTCAAAGAACCCAATCTCCTACCTACAACCTCCGAACTCAAACTACAACATCACCACTTCATCAAGAAAATTCATGTGTACTCTGACCGGACCAACTCGAAGTGTTAACCATTTTTAGACACCAACAATATCTATACATATTATATAAAGTCAGGCTTGCTTTACTATTCATTTGCATACATAAAATTACAAATTTGTCCTTAAAATATGTGAAAATTAATGGTCAATGTTTTCACATATTCCTATATATTACAAGCATGCAGGTTGCTACATTATAAAACTACTTATATCCGATCAAGCTTTCACACACACACAGACATATATATATACGTGAGTGTGCACGCGCGGGCACATGTAATTGTATACACATACATATTGTTTAAATCTTAGAAACTAATATCGATTAGTAAATATTGGAGTTTGACACAATTGAATAGCTATATAATAAACCTATTTATTTAATATATTTATTTATATGTAGTTGTGTCATATATTTATTATCGACATTTTAGTCTTGTAATGGTCAAATGCATGAGATTTAGATAATCCTAAAATGACCACCGACAAACAATAATTTCTTTTCCTAATATATAGTCCTTTAATATAAACTTATAATATAGTAGTACACAGTATGGATGAATGAGATGTAAAATTTAATTGTAGCAATAACATTATTCATTATGTATTTGGCTTATAGAAAGTATATTTAGGTTCTTGCACATGTTCACTGTTTAACAGAGGTAAGATTGAGTCGTGTATTGTAGCCAGTTTTTCAATGTCAACAGTTAGACGTTAATAAAATGTTTTGTTATAGGTAATGGAATTTTGAATGAGCGTCTTTTACTTCAAAGAATATATGAGGTAAAGTTTCAAACTGTTAAACGAGCCTAGGGTTATTGTATAAATTCAAACACGAATTAGTGAAAGAAATTCAACTATAAATTTTTTTGCAATGTTATTCAATAGAGATAAAATTTTAAAAAAATGGAAAAAAAAATTACATTATTGGCAATAAACTGTTTTAACTCCCTAGCTCCATTGTCCTCCATTATTTTGTTGATAAACTAAATAACACAAATATCTACTAAAAAGTTTTGTTGAATGAGAAATTAGTTGATTATCCACTTTGTTAGCTAAGTGAATTACCCAAGAGGAGGGTGAATTGAGTAGTAAAAACATTTATCAGAAAATAGCATTTCAAAAATTCAAACAATTAATTTTATCCTACAATTAATTATTATTTTTATAGTAGCGGATATACGTGTTATCAACTAGGTGCAAAACCAAACAGCAAAATATAAACAATATAAATATTGCAGCACACCAGAAATTTATACTGGTTCACCATGCTACTCTTGGCTAATCCAGTCCCTCGAGCCCCATGGGGAGTCGCACCCATTAAATTTAAGATTCCTTTAAAGGTAGGAATCAAACCCTCACAATGATTCTTTTTTCAAACTTAAAATCAACATTTACAATTTCTTTTTCTAAGACTCTAGAATAACCTCTACTTTTTACAGACTCAAGAATAATATTTACAATTTTCTTTTTCAAGACTCAGAAATAACCTCTATTTTTTATAAGTTCAAGAATAACCTAATTCTTTTTATCCGTTAGGTTAAAGAATCAAAACCTCACAAACGCTCCAAATATCCTTTTACCCGGAAAGGATTGAACCATTACAAAATCACTTACAAATTCTGTTGATCCTAAGATTTTGATGAACAATTAAGTGTTGATATTTTGGTGGAACTAATGTTTCAATTGAGTGTTTTAGTGATTTAAGTTCCAGTGATGAGGATACAAAATAAATTAATGCTAAACAATGATTTTGAAGATATTGAAGATTTAAGAGTTTGAAGAAATTAGGAAAAAGAATCTTAACTCTTAATATCCCAATTAGGAACACACACATTGCACAAAAGGTTTTAATATTTATGTGTGTTTTGATTAGGTGAAATTATTTGCTCTTATGTGATTTGAAAAGAGATAATTTTTAATGACTAAAATGGAATAGAAGAATATTAGTGGAGCTAATTTAGAAGAGAAAATGGTTTAAGGGGCGATAACATAAAAAATAATAAGTTAAAAACGAGTTCAGAACAGAGATTCAGAAGATAGCAGTTGATTAATGAGTCAACCAGACAAAGAAGTTGAAAGAACTTGTATCTCTAACTCGACCGAAAGGTCGACAGGCCAAGAAGTGCTGAACTCTTTGAATCTACAAGTCGATTGATAGGTCGACCGTTGAAGAAGTGCTAAATTCTATGAATCTACAAGTCGACCGTTGAATAGCTTGGGCTACATCCTGAATCTCCCAGTCGACTAGTCAGTCGACCGAACGAGCTATTTTAGGATACTGTTTTATCCAAGATTAAATCCAAAAATAGTTGTTTTTGGTTGGGATTTGAGAGAGATTTCGAGGATATTCTCTATATTTAAGACATGGTTAACATATTAATTAAATCCTATGAATATGGTTCATTAAATATTAATATTTCTCAATTTAGTACTTGAAATAGATTATATTCTTATTAATTAAGATTGAGAAATACTTTGAGAGGTTTAATTGAGAGATTTTTAAGTTATTTTTAATTGAAATTGAACCTAAATGAAGTCATTATAATATAAGGGGTCTATAAGTGTTATTAATTGTCATAACACATATAAACTAGCTGTTAGAAGACTGATTTCATACTCTTTTAAATAGACCTGCGAATTTCTTATAGCATTAATGAGAGAGAAATCAATCATTATCAAGAGAGATCAGAATATATCGTTGAGTGAGCTTTTCTAAGAGATATCTTATTAAGAATTGAGTGAACTTTTCTAAGAGAATCAATTACTGATCATTGCTATTACCGGATTTGAAGTTATATTGTTCTACTCATTCTTTCTATGGATTCCGGGTGAAAACTTTCCAATTATTCTTTCATTGCATTATTTGATTATTGTTTGGAAATTGATCTTAGAAATTGTTTTTAATTTTTTGAAGAAAATATTTTTACAAACAATTTCTTAAATCTGATCACATGCTCCAATTTGCTACCCATATCTTGTTAAAATCATATTTTTCTATCTCACATTTTTCTATCACTAGTTGGGATATTAATTGAGTTATTATTTATCTTGGGGGGAGGGGGGGTAGAAGCTCCGAGTAAGATTTATTTCTTATCAGTTTTTTTATTGGTGAGTTGTGACGGATTAAATACTGTCGGGGGTATTTAATCAAATGTAGTCAGGTTTCAGTCTCTTCCTGTAAAGAGATTGAGGTAGTGATTCTTCTTGGATAAGAATTGCGATTTGAGTGATTTTTAAAGGTTCCATCCTTACCTATGAAAAATGATAGTTGGAGTGCTTTGAGAGATTTTGATTCTTGTGCCTTAGTGTTAAAAATAATTAGGTTATTCTTTAGCCTGTAAAAAGTAGAGGTTCTTCCTTAACCTGAGAAAATAATACTGTAAAGCTTGATTCTGAGTCTGTAAAAAAATCGGTGTGCGAGTTTGGTTCCTACCTTTAAAGGCAACTTGGTTTTAGTGGGTGCGACCTCCGTAGAGCTCGGGGGACTAGATTAGCCAAGAGTAGCTTGGTGAACCAGTATAAATCTTTTATGTGTTGTTATATTTACTTTGTTATTTTTGTTATTTGTGTGTACACCTAGTTGATTATATTATTCCGCTGTGTTATAAAGATAATAATTAATTTAGGCTTAAAATTAATTATTTGATTTATTGAATTTTATTCTGATATTTTTTAATTACCCAATTCACCCACCCTCTTGGGTATTCTACTAGGCCAACAAATTCTATCAAAAAAGAATTATTGTCTCAATCTCTTTATAGAAAGAGACTAAAACCAGCTACCCTTTGATTAAATAATTCCAATAGTATTTAACCCGCCATTCTACTCACCAATACAAAAAATTAATAAGTTTTTTCCACTCGGAGTTTCGACTACCTCAAATCAATTTAAACTTAATTAATGTCCTGATAATTACTAGTAATAGAATTAAGTGAGGTAACCAAAATTTGATTATAAAAATAATACAGGTAGCACAAAATTGAGCACGTAATCAAATTATCACACAATTCGTTTTAAAAGATTATTATGGTTTTAAAGTTCAAAAATGATTTCTCAATGATCAATTAACCAAGCAAGCAATAATAGCAATGAACTCAATTAAGAATATGCTTGGAACACTTTTATCAAGAAAATATAAAAATCTGATTATGATAAATATGAATATCAGACAAATAAGTATGTAATCAAATTTTCACCAAAAATCGTTTTAAAATATATTATGTGATTTAAAATTCAAAAACGATTTTATCAATATCTTATCAACCAAGCAAATATAGAGAGATAGATATGCAATAAAGATTAATAGCTTAAAAAAATCTCACCCGAATAATACCGAAGAATTATAGACATAAACGCTAGACAACTCAACTCGGTGACACTTACACAATCAACGCTTTATCTCAAGAAATACTCAATAATTGATCTCATAATTTTATCTCCTAAAATAAAATTAGAATGATGACTCTTATAAAAGCTTATAAACTGAATAATTCTTGATATGATGTCTCAAATATGAAATCTGCAAATCTATATATAGGGATTTGAAATAAGCCCTCTAACAATTAGTTTTCAAATAATAAGTATCTAAAAAGTATTTATAGACCCCATATATAATTATATTTCATTTTTGATATATTTAACTTAATTATAGCTTTCAAAACATTCAATTTAGTCCCTCAAGAATTTTCAAACCCAAATCAATGAGATAGGAAGTATTAAAAGGACCGATTTGAAAAATATTATAATTTCATATACCAAATATATATAGATATTCAAATAAGAGTATCATATTTTAAGGATATCCATATCCCTAAAATCTCTCAATCATGTAACCAAACAACACCTAGTTAATGGTTAATTTTGGATCAAATCTCGAAATTTCACAAAACCTGAAACTAACCTATCAGTCGACTGACTAACGACCATAAGTCGACCGCCCGATTTAGGTTGTAGCCTAAGCCAAACATTTGTTGCCCATCTGTCGACTGAATGATACAGAGAGCTTCTCAAGCCAAAATCTATTAGCCCATCGGTCGATCGCCCCATCTCCATCTGTCGACCGGTTGATTCAGCGAGTTAACTTATCTTTCATAAGTCAACCTATAAGTTGACCTAGAGATACAGAGAGTTTATCTTTTAACCGTATGTCGACCTACTTGTTGACTGCCCATTCTGGAACTCTTCTCTTTAATTATTTTCTTCGATGTTTTCGCCCCTTTAACCGATTTCTTTTCTCGGTTAGCTCCATTCACTTCTTAAATTCAATTTTAATCAATTTTCTTTATTTCTTTTTCAATAACACAAAGGAGCAAATAATTTCACTAATTAGGATCCTAAAAACACACATAAATTTGAAAAATATTTTGTGTCGTGTGTGATCTTAATCAGGATACATTAAGAGTAAAAATATATTATAGTTGTTTTCACCTAGATTCTTCAGAATCTTTGATCTCTTAGTATTTATCTCTGCATTCTTCACAACTTCTTCATGATGTTGTCATCTCTGCATTGTCTCTACATCCTTTACAAATTCTTCACGATATTGTCTGGAACTCTATAAAATGGAACACTCAATAAACACATTAGTTCTACAAAAAATATCAACATTTAATTGTTCATCAAAATTTTAGGATCAACAATCTCCCCATTTTTTATGATGACAATTAACTTTGATGTTTTCTTCAAAACAATAATGTAACCGCGCTCCCCCTAAATTTGAGGATTGGTTTTTAACTCAATAAAGTATAATCATGAAGAATTCTCAACTAAACACAAACTCCAAAATGATAAATAACTCTAACTCCCCCTTAAAATATTTAACAAAACAATTCAATCTCTCCCTTAAGATATTCAACAAAACAATTCAAGCTCCCCTTTAAGATATTCAACAAAACATTAATAAATTCTCCCCATTTTTCATCTCAAAAAAAAAAAAAAAAATGGGGAAAGGGAACCAAGAATATCACTACTTTAGGCAAATGTCATGAACTTTTATTTTCCACTAGAGATTTAGTGAGTATATCAACAAGTTATTCAAAATCTTCAATATCATCTTTTTTAATTTAAACATAACATAATATTGCCCCTCTTATGAACAATTCTCCCCATATATAATTTTAAACAAACAAATTCATGCTTAGGAGAGTAAACTTAAGGCAATCAAACTATTTTAACAATATAGCATGTAATTATATAATTTTAGTTAAGTCCACATGTCTTACTAATGATATCAAATAATGTCTTCCCTTTATACTAAAATATGTGATCTTTAATGCACTAAAATAGGAAGCATTTCTCAATGATAATTTATGAAGCTATCAATATAATGCATACTTATTTCATAAAAATTTCAGCTCTATTTTTCAACAATAATCATTAACAAATAACTCATGCTATACCTATTTAGAGATTTGGCAAATTAACAAATAACTCAATGATAAAAAAGTTATGGGTTGATACAAGATATTTTGTATATTTTAAATATGACTTTTAGAAAATCTCATATAGCATAGGCAAATAATCAAAGGATGATACTTAAATTTCTCTCATATTTATGCAAGAATGAGATTATTTTACCATTTAATTGAATGAAGATTCAACTCTAATAAATTATCTCCTTAAATCAACCTCGTTCTTATTCTTGACTCAACTTTGAGTTTCGGTATGAATATTTGTTTCTCCTTGAGTAATCTTATAACTTGAAACTCTTTGGAACATGTTTGGAAGAAGATCATTAATAAAAATCAAATGAAAATATATTTATCAATTATTCTCATCAACATGTATGATTATTAATCAATTCCAAGTAATCCTATTAATTAATGAAGTTATCTCAAGTAACACGCTTCTTATAATCATTAACGCCCAAAAACATAAATCATATCTTAATTAATAACGATATTATCTCATATCATTCTAGATCCCTTCATAAGCATAAGCATTTAAAAATCGGAAGACATGAAACGTATGAGAAAAACAGATTATCGTGTATATAGCAAGATACCTGATATCCATAAATATATTCATGTGCACAAGAATATTAATTTGAATCACTAAATACAGATTGATACGCCATGAATATTCAAATGATCGCATATATGGTATATAAAAAAATAGAATACCGTGATTTCATAAAGTGATACCAATCATGATATGCTTAAATTCATACGTTAGGTCAGTCAAATAAGATCATGCTAAAAACTGATTTGGCAAGATATAACTCAGATTTAATTAATCTATCAATATTAGCTAACAATAAAAATCCACTTAAACATATAATCAAGGTTATGAGCAATTCAAATCAAATAAGTCATTCTTTATCATTTAATCACCTCAACATAAAATATCATGCATCAAGAAATATAAAAACTCAGCTCAATCCAACTTATTTGTATAAAATATGTATTCATGAATAAGAGCACATTATACAAATAATCTTACTAAGATGCATATGTAACAAGTAATTAGCATTATTTAGTGATATCAGAAACACTCAATTAATCTTCTAAATCACATAACATGCTTTAAAATTAATACATGATCACTACTTGATATAAGTATATAAAGACATGTTAATAACCCTTAATTAAATGTGATTTTCATAATCACCATATAATGCTTCTAAGACAATAGAAAAACACACCATTGAAAATAGGTTTTAGAAACCATCACCAACTTACCTATTTGGCAAGTTAGGACTCTCCCTCTTTAACAAATTTAATAAATTTAAAATGCATAGAGTTAGCAGTACCTTTTATATCTTTCGGGGCGACTTTACTTTTTACCTCATTTGTACTCATGACTTTTTTGGGTGCATGATTCATTTTACCCTGTCTGTATCTTCTTTTCCTTTGATTTTTGCCATTTGATTCATTAATGATTCCTTTTGCATGTATCGTTTGTGGCTTCTTAGTGATGTCTCATATCGGCTTTTGTACAATTTTTTTCTTTGCACATTTCTCTTGTGGCTTCTTTGCAACTTCATATTTTGTCTTTGGTGCATCTTTTCGCTTTGTATGAATCACTTGTGAATCTTTGATGACTTCCTATTTTGGTTTTGATATAACTTCTTTGTTTATTTCTTCAGATCCACTTCTATGTAATTCTACACAAGACAATTCAACAATTCTCTTTGGTATCCATTTTATTTTGGATCCGTCTTTGTTAGATATAAATTTAGGGTTCCAAAACGGACATGATACTTTAAAATACCCAACCCTATTGCAATAATAACATCTCAAATTCGATTTATCATAGAAAGCACGAGACGTAAAACAGAAATCATTTCTAACAATAGGCACATAACCATCACTGGCTTGTGATAAAGGATGAGATAATGAAGCATATCTACTTTGTCTAGAAAATTCATTTTCAGAATCTCTCGAAACAGACTTAAGGTCGGATTTTGATTTTTTAAAATTTTTTCTTAAGTAAATCAATTTTTGAATCAAGATCTGACCTTTGCTTAGAAATCATCTCAAAATTATTTTTTTAAAACTCTGTTTTCATTTTCAAGAGAATCCACTTTAGAGATCAAATTATTAATATAAAAAATAACATCCAAAAATTCTTTTGTACCACAATAATCATCCAAATGCACTTCAAATTTTCGGACACCTTTTTCACCATTTTCAAAATAAGCAATTTTTCTTTTTAAGTTCAAACTCTCTTTAGCAAAAAGTAGTGTAAAATAAGGTAATTTTTCCATAACAATATGAAAATTTTCATTATCATCATCTCCATCACTACCACAAGAATCACAAGAATTAAAAACCACATTATCATACATGCATTTATCACTATCAAAAGATGATACACAAAACACATCATCCATGGTGTGTGCACATGATCGGTTTAGCTAGGATATTAAGCCTAATCGCGCTAAAATCAGATTTGATACCAATTGTTAGCCCAGTGAGCTACCCAAGAGATGGGTTAATTGGGTAATAAAAAAAATTATCAGAAAATATCACTTCAAAAATTCAAACAATTAATTTTATCCTAAAATTCAAACAATTATATTTATTGCAGTAGATATACGTGTTATCAACTAGGTGCACAATCAAACAGAAAAATATAAACAATATAAATATTGCAGCACACCAAAAATTTATACTGGTTCACTAAGTTACTCTTGGCTAATCCAGTCCCCTCGAGTTCCACGGAGAATCGCACCCACTAAACTCAAGATTTCTTTAAAGGTAGGAACCAAACTCTCACAATAATTCTTTTTACAGGCTCATAATTAACCTTTACAATTTCCTTTTCCAAGGCTCTGGAACAACCTCTACTTTTTACAAACTCAAGAATAACTTTTACAGTTTCCTTTTCCAAGACTCAAAAATAACCTTTACTTTTACAGGTTCAAGAATAACCTAATTCTTTTTATCCGTTAGGCTAAAGAATCAAAATCTCACAAAAAGCTCCAAATATCATTTTACCTGGTAAGAATTAAGCCGTTACAAAATCACTCACAAATTCTATCAAGGAAGAATTATTACCTCAATCTCTTTATAGGAAGAGACTGAAACTACATATTGATTAAATACTCTCAATAGTATTTAATTCATCACTCTACTCACCAATACAAAAAATTGAAAAGTTCTTACCACTCGGAGCTCCAACAATCTCAAATCAATTTAAACTTAATTAATGTCCTGATAATTACTAGTGATAGAATTAAGTGAGGTAACCAAAATTTGATTATAAAAATAATGCGGGTAGCACAAAATTGAGCACGTAATCAAATTATCACATAAATTGTTTTAAAAGATTTTTATGTTTTTAAAGTTCAAAAATGATTGCTCAACGATCAATTAACTAAGAATGCAATGATAGCAATGAACTCAATTAAGAATATGTTTGGAACACTTTTATCAAGAAAATATAAAAATCTTTTATTTATCATATTCATATTATAATAAATATGAATATCACACAAATAAGTATGTAATTAGTTTTTCACCAAAAATCGTTTTAAAATATTTTTATGCGATTTAAAGTTCAAAAACGATTTTATCAATATCTTATCAACCAAGCAAATATAGAAAGATAGATATGCAATAAAGATTAATATCTTGGAAAGATCTCACCCGAATAACACCGAAGAATTATAGACAGAAATACTAGATATCTCAACTCGGTAACGCTTACACAATCAAAGCTTTATCTCAAGAACTCCTCAATAATTGATCTCACAATTTTATCTCTCAAAATAAAATCAGAATGATGACTCTTATAAAAACTTATAAACTGAATAATTCTTGATATGGTGTTTAAAATATGAAATCCGCAGGTCTATATATAGGGATTTGAAATAAGTCTTCCAACGGTTAGTTTTCAAATGATAAGTATCTAAAAACTATTTATAGACCCTATATATCATTATATTTCATTTTAGATATATTTGACTTAATTATAACTTTCAAAACATTCAATTTAGTCCCTCAAGAACTTTCAAACCCAAATTAATAAGATAGGAAGTATTAAAATGACCGATTTGAAAAACATTATAATTTCATGTACCAAATATATATAGATATTCAAATAAAAGTATCATATTTTAAGGATATTCATATCCCTAAAATCTCTTAATCATGTAACCAAATAATGGCTAGTTAAAGGTTAGTTTTGAATAAAATCCTGAAATTCCACGAAACCTGAAACCAACCCATCAGTCGACTGACCAATGTCCATAAGTCAACCAGTAATTCACTGTCTGTCGACCGAACGATATAGAGAGCTTCTCAAGCCAAAATATATTAGCCCATCGGTCGGTCGCCTCATTTCTATCTGTCGACCGATAGATTTAGTTAGTTCACTTATCTTTTATAAGTCGACCTACAAATACAGAGAGTTCATATTTTAAGCCTAAGTTGACCTACCTGTCGACTGCATATGTTGGAACTCTTCTCCTTAATTATTTTCTTCGACGTTTTTGCTCCTTTAACCGATTTCTTTTCTCGGTTAGCTCCACTAACTTCTTAAATTCAATTTTAGTCAATTTTCTTTATTTCTTTTTCAATAACACAAAAGAGCAAATAATTTCATTAATTAGGATCCTAAAAACACATATAAATGTAAAAAATATTTTGTGTCGTGTGTGATACTAATCGAGATACATTAAGAGTAAAAATATATTAGAGTTGTTTCTACCTAGATTTTTCGGAATCTTCAATCTCTTAATATCCATCTTTGCATTCTTCACAACTTCTTCATGATGTTGTCATTTCTCTATTGTTTTTGCATCCTTTACAAATTCTTCACGAACTGTTTGGAACTCTTTAAATTGGAACACTCAATAAACACATTAGTTCTACAAAAAATATGAACATTTAATTGTTCATCAAAATCTTAAGATCAATACACTTATTTATTTATTTATTTATCCTCCATGCTTTAGTTGTTTTAAGTTTTAGTCTTTCAGTTAACATCAAGTACATTCAATTTATCGAGTTAATATTAATTAGTTATAGAATTTTTATTTTCATACTATAGTCAATATTAAGTAAAATATTGTTAACTATTTAGAAAAGGTTAATTACATTTACCTCATGTGGTTTGGCCCGTTGACACTTTATCCCTGTGCGATTTTGGTTGCCACTTACCCCATGTGGTTGTTGGACTAAAGTGCAACTGTAATTCTGTTGACGAAAAATATAAATTGTCGAATTTACCCTTCTTATTTTCAAGTGACAATCAAATGGAAAATGTATAGGGTTAATTATACTATACCTACAGGGGGTAAAATGTATTTAACCCAATGTATGTGATTATACCCCTTCCCTACCCCATCTCTCTCTCTCTCTCTCTCCCCATCCATCTCTCTCGAGCCCCGCACGTCGTCGTGCCACCATCATTGTGATTCCACTCCTGTAACAGCCCCCTGGTAATATTTTCTCCCTCACTCTCTCAATCGCATCTCTCTCTTTCTCTCTCGCTCGCTCTCTCAGCCAATGAACCACCGATTTTTTCACGTCTGCCCTCACCCGTCTCTCGCTCACTCCTTGTCGCCTGATCTAAACCAGACTCCGATGCCGAACAACCGCCGCGAACCCTAACACCGACAAAAAGCAGATCTGAACCTTAACACTGACGAACGGAGATGGAAATAGGTAAAAATGATTTATATGGTTTTTTTCAATTGGATGTTTTTTGAGCTCATTTTTTAACAAATTTCATCAAAATTGTTTTAATTTGTCGTGCTTATTCTCTACCTCGTGGTCGCCCTTTCGCCGTAGAAATGTGCATGGAACTTACAAATTAGTTGCCTCAAATAAATTAGCAGTAAATTCTTCATGGGTTGTGGTTTGAGATTCGTCAGTAGAGAGAAGTTTTGAGCTAACAAGAGGAAGAGGATTAACAAACTCTAGCGTATTAATAGCTGAACCAGAAAAGTACCATCTTAGTAATTTGTTGGGTGGGCATCTTTTCATTACATTGTCTGCATTCTTGTTTGATTTCTTGGGTACTGAGATTATGAAAGGTATGTGGAATCTTGTCTAAATATGAAGCTTTGTCACTCAGACAAGTCGACAATCTCTACTCTCTCCATTGAACATCTATCTTTTTAGGCTCTGTTTGGTTGCAATTAAATTCGAGATTAAGTTAAAATCTTCTTCCTCTGTTTTAATGATCCTGTTTTCTACAAATCATTCGCTTAATCTAGATATTTAACTTCGTTTATCTCTAGTGACGAATAGGAGTAATTGGATAAGGTTTCACATTGCTCTAAAGGTGTTTGACAAATTTTGTTAGAGAAGGTTTTTAGATTTTGTCTTCTAGTAGAATTTGCGATAATCAAGTAACAACAAGTGACGATTAAGAGCAAGATGAAGAGTTCATGTGTAATTTCACCAAAATATCTAATGTAGTGTAGATACTATTTTATCTATTTAATGAACAAATATTGGAGATACCTATAGCAATATCTATTTAGTTAATTAACGAATAAAGTGAATAAGTTATTTTTATATTTTTATCATTCATTCATGCATCAAATGTGTTCTGTTTGTAATTATTATACATATGTCCCAACTTATTGGCCTAATATATTATACTAGACATGAGGCTCATCTAATCCATAGCATCAAAAAAATGATACATGTAGTGGTAAATTAATAAATTGATTAAGAAAGATATATATATAAGGATAAAAGTGAAATCCTCAAAAATTAAGGGGGCTTGAATAACCTCTGTGCTTTACATAGCTCAGCCACTAGGTACGTGAAAAAAAATATTGAGCAATGTTGATTATCATCTTCCTTTAAAAGAACAATTATGTTCCCCTAATTCTCAACCTAATTTATTTGGTATTTCTTAATATTTTATATTATTAATCTTTGTTTTTTTCCTTACTTTTTGAAGATGACACAAGTGGACTAACAATGATTTGTCATGTTCTAGAAGACATAGTGATGGAGATTCTCAACATAATTCCATGAAATTCTTATTGTCAATTAAATGTGTTTGCACATTCTAGGAGTCACTAATAAAAATTCATCCTTTCATTCGTCTTGAGAATAATGCACATAGGATACCCTATTTGTGTCCAAAATTGATCGAATTAAACATTTTCTAAAGATTAATAAAAATATTTTTATAGAAATTAAATATATTAGATTTTAATTTTAATTTTATTTTATAAGATTTAAAAATAGGGGGTTGGAGAAATCAATGGGTGGAATGGGTGTTGGGAAATTTACGAGGTGGGGAAAGGGAGGCTAGCAACTTTGCCTGACACCATGCAAGAAATAAGCCACAGTGTGGCCTGTTAATAATAACACTAAAAAAATATCAAACATAATTAAAACAATTGCAAGTCGATCGTTTTGCTCTTGAAAAGTAAAAAAGTTTAAAGGGAAATTAGTAAGAGATTTTTGCAACTTTAAAACTCTAAAAAGGTAGTGAACTCCTTAGCCAACATTATGACCATAGCCCCAAAGGGCTCCGATGGTGTCGGTCTCGAATCATGACCGTTTGATCGAGAGCAAAACCAGGGAATCATGAACATTGTCATCAATGATATAGTCAAGAAGCTTATGCAAAAGTCGTCCAGACTCTTAAGGTACAACAAGAAGCCGACGATCACGACGAGGGAAATCCAGATGGCGGTAGGACTGGTGCTTCCCGGTGAACTGTCCAAGCACGCCTTGTTAGAGGTAATAGAAGTTGTGATGAAATTCACAAGCTTTTGATTGTGTTTGGTAATTTGATTTGCTTGATCTAGTGCTTCAATTACCATTTATTGAAAATCAATCAGAACCTTAAAATTATGTATCTAAAATCAATTAATTGGGTCAGAAATCCAAAACAATTTTTTTTCCTAGAAAAATATTAATTTATATAAAAGTTTTGGGTAATTAACTATTGAGGTCGGACTTAGAGCATATCCCCATTCTGTTGAACTATCTTGGGTTATTGAAGCTATTATTGTTCTTACATTGAAAAATAGAAGCAAGCACACAACACATAAAAGCAAGAAAAACAAGGTTGGTCATTTTATCAATCTCAATTTTTGAGAGAAAAAAGAAGAAGAAGAGAAAAACAGACCAAATGCCTCCTCATCAGATTGTACAGTGCATATCTACCAACAAAATGAGTGAGAGAGAGAGATGATCCTTATATAATTAGACGAGGGTGTAGTAGTGGCTTGGTTGATCAGCTGGTGGTTCTTGTCAATTGTGGCAGTGGTGGCTTTTGATCGTTGGAGTAGAAGTGGAGAAGATGAAGGTGTAGAATGGAAAGTAGAAAAACACATTCTACCTTTAACGTTTGGGTGGTTTTTTAAATTGACCCCTTAAATTAGTTTTAGGTAAAATGAAATGTAGGGGTGCAAAGCGTAATTAATTCATATAGGTTGAATAGGGGAAATTAAATTTAGACATGAAATAACCAAAATGCCTTTACTATAACATTGACCGTTAACATTGATCTAACAGATTTGACAATCGGGCCAAATAGAAATAAAAAATAAAATGTTAGGGACTTAATGTGTCCATAACCAAATAATTTGGGGCCAAATGAACACTGAGCACATTTGTGAGGGACCGAAAAAGTCATTAATCCTTCTCTTTAATTTCTTAAGTTCCTTCCAATGAATTTGGCATTTACTTTGGCGGCAATGTACTAGATCTCCTTTACTTAAGGATTTTCTTCGTAAAAAGTGATTTTTTTTCTCTCTAAAAATTAATTTTACTTTCTAAAAAAAATTTCTACATAACAAGGATCCTCAAAGTAATTTTATTTTCAAAAGAAGAGATTTCTTCAAAAAAAGGTTTTTCCTAAACTTATGATTTTAGTTTTCAAAATGAATTTCTTAATAATAAGATTTCCAACTGCTTTCATATTCTAAGAGGATTTATTGCCGTCAAAAAAATATTTTCTACTTAAAATGGAACTTCTTCATAAAAATATTTTCCCAAAATATATTTTTTCTTATTTAAAAAAAAATCGACAATTAGCGATACCGATCCCTGGCAACAGCGCCAAAATTTGATCAGTAAAAAATAATACCCTTAAATAAGTGTAAAATATTGTAGTATAGTGCATTTCAGTACGGGTGTCGAACCACAAATATCGGTCTTGTAACCATCGATTTTTGATTATTTTTCTTTCCGAAATGAAAGCGAAAATTGGTTTTCTGATTTTTAATAAATAAAATACTAAATCTAGAAATAAAATAAAATAGAAAACCTGGTTAGGAATTATTGATCCTTATTTTGAAATATATATTTTTCTTGTATTTTCCATTTAACTCATATTTGTATAAACGAGTGTTCCTAACTACAAGTCAAGACTACTCAGAAAGATATGGATTGTTATTTTCTGGTATGATTTATCTTCGATATTTAATTCCTACACTACACTAATCTACGGTGAATTAGCATCTAGGCATAAATCATCCAAACCAATAATCGATCCCCAAGAATACGATTGTGTGACCGTTAAATATAGACCACATATACTAGTTCTAACAATTTTAGTAGTGTTCTGATCTAGATCAAAATCTTTACAAGAACACTTTGAAAATAAATCCAACCATAATAATAACAAATTAAGAACACAAATCCTCATCACACAATTGTTACACAAAATCCAACATTAAATAGAAAAATATAATATTACATAAATACAAAATATCTCACCATAATTCTAATCCATTGAAAGGGATTTAGCCGCTCATTATTTTGTGTACTGGTATTTTTGCAGATGAGATCCTTTAAAATATCAATACAACTAACTTCAAATCCATGCTTCCTCCCTTAAACAAAATGTTGAGAAGATAATCTGAAAAATTAGAATTTTTTGCTCAAGCTCTTCTCTCTTCGCTCCCCCTCCTTGGCCGAACTCTCTGTATTTATAGGAGAGTCATTGCTCCACGTGCTCCATGGGAAATAATATTTTTTTTCGGCTAATATTGTCAAGGTCATGAAAAAAGTAGGGACAAATAGGTAGTGCACTACTCAATGTGCACCACCAAGGCAACCTTGGACAAAGAGCTTTTCTTTTCTTTTTATTTTATTTTTGCAAGAGATGGTCCCAACCGAACCGAACTGAGAATTGGAATCCAAAATCAAGCCCCCAAGCTTTTCTTCCTCCCCTTTAAATAATCCCGTTCTCCCAACATGCCTTAAAAGAAGAAAAAAAAAAAAAAAAAAAAAAAAAAAAAAAAAAAAAAAAAAAAAGGGGAAAAAAAGTGGTGCCAAGTTGTCTTTATGGGAAAAGTGGTCAAGACAATTAATGAGGTGGGGAGCAAATTTCACAAGACATGGGTGGCGGATTTCAGCGAAAATGACAAGAGGGACAGTTATTGTTCATCAATCATGAAATTATTGTTCATTCATGCGGCTACTGTTCATACGTGCATTCGATTCTATGCGGTTTGTTTGTTTTTCCTCCGTTTTGCTCCAAATTGACAACATTTTATTCCATTTTAAAAAATCTACAAAAATAAATAAAATAACTTAATTTCTAATAGTTTAATTTATTTAAAAGATTAACAAAATTTAATTTAGTGGTAATAGATCACACAAAATGTGGTGCGATCAGTTGCAAGCCATAACTAGAATGTGGATAGAATGAGGAAACGATACTACCTCTTTCTACAACCTAACCGCAAACAAAGCCTTTTGGTCATTGAAGGAATTGGTGGATTTTGATTATTAGAGTTAGAATTATCCATCAGGCCACCAAAGCTTGGGAGATAGTTCTAACACTTTGGCGCCATGAATTGACATCCCAGACCTACGTGTGGAGTCTTCCTCTATCCTAGAAGAAGTGTTCGCCACAATTATGGGGAAAACTCAGATTTTCTTGAGGAAAATGAATGACTGACTCAACGAGCACGAGGATCGTCTTGACAATATTGAAATGTTCTGCGCTAAAATCGATGCGATCATAACATCTTTTCAGACTCAAATCGGTTAGCTTATCTGCTATGTTGAGGCCGAGTCAGAAGCGGTGGCACTAAGAGATTCACAAGTCACATTCGAATGTGAAAGCCACTGTGAGGAACCGAATGAAAGTGGGAGGAACTTGGGTGAGATCGAAGACGATCATGCTTATTCTGAGATAAACCAATTGTGGATTGGCGATAAAGAATTATATGTTGACTGTTGTGATTTTTCACTGTTTAAAATCCAATTGGTGATGCCACCCCTGATCCAAGACGATCACATTTACGAGGATCCGATGTGGCTTACCTATCCTACCATGTTTCTAGCAACGATCACTATTGCCAACCAAGCAGAAGATCCGAAAATGAATCAAGTTGAGAGTATGAGTCGATTAATGCCAAATCTCGCCAGTCTTGAGGATGTTCTGAATCAAGACCCATACGTTGTGTTGTATGACACTTACTATGGACAGAAGCCGCTCTTTGACGAGCCGTTCTCCATGTCAAGCCGAGGATAATAAACTAAGTGCTTCTTGGGAGGCAACCTAAGTCAAAAATAAATTAAATCAATCACCGCCGACTTGATTCGGAGGTAAGATTGTCTTGCCTCCCAAGTACGTGTTCTAAACCCACTATAAGAAAAATGGGTTTTGGCTACAAATTTTTTTTGTAGCTAAAGTCCTAATTTCGTAGCGAAAACGTTTTAGCGACGAAAAAAATATTGTTCCAATTTCGTAGCCTATGTGCCATAGCAGAAGGTTTTTAACGACGAATTGTTAATTTGTCACGCAAGACTACTATTTCGCGACAAATCATTTCGTAGCCAAAGAGTAATTAAAAATCACGGGGAAAAATTTTTTGGCGACGAAAATTTTCATCGCCAAAAAATAACTAAAATGGTGGGAATTCTTTTGGCGACGAAATTATTTTTGTAGCAAATAAATAATTTTTTTCAAGAAATACATTGGCTATAAAATAAAATTTGTAGCAAATTACTCTACTTAAAACTATGAATGTCAATTTATAGCCATCAACCAATCAACAAAAAGTAACCAAAATTATACAATTGCATTAAAAATCAAATAGTCAAAATATACCAATATTCTTAAACATTAATATGACCAAAAAGATAAAATGTCTTATGAAATATCATTACAAGATAACTAAGAAACAAGCTATAGATGATAAACGATATCCATTGCCTATTTGCCCTCTGATGTGTGATCCGATGTAGATCAATCCTACCCTGAGCCTACAATTATTGAATTTTCATCTATATCACATACAATAATTGACCATCAAGGTATAAATTGAATTAGAATAATAGACTTACCATTTTCCAAAATGTTGTGCCGAATGACCTTGAACCCAAAACATGAATCTGTGAACACAAACAGAGAAACAAAAACCAAAACACAGAAACAGAAACAAAGAAACAAAAACTTAAAAAATTAGCAACTTAAAAATGTACCAAAACTTAGAGATGATCAACAAACACTGCCTTAACTCAGTATAAACTTGTATCCTGTATATATTGTAGCAAAAATATACCAAAACTCTCTGTTTTTGCAACTGCAAAATTCTTCTGTTTGTTTTATATGTTTCAAGTAGCTTTGAGAAAAACAGAAAAACAAAAAATCAAGCAAAATCTGTGTACAACGCCAGTAAGCAACCAGCCCCTGACGAACCAGCCCCCCAATTGACGACCTGGAACAAGCCAACAAACCAACCAACACCAAATCAATTAGGGAAAAACAAGAACAAATCAAAACCAACCTGACGTTCAGATCGAGGAGTACAAGATCTGAAAACTCAGATTTGATCCTTGATGACGCCATCGACTGAAAATTGCCCTACGCCAAAGAAGCTCCACCGCCTAGCTTGCAGATTAACCGACTGAGATGAGATGGTAATAGAAACAAAAACAGCAAATAGAAATAGAAACAACAAACAACAAACAGAAACAACAAACAGCAAATAGAAACAGAAACAACAAACAACAAACAGAAATAGAAACAGAAACAGTAATAACAAACAGAAACGGAAACAACAACAGCAACAACAACAGCAACAGAATAGACGATATTCAATTATTCATAATCATAAACAAACCACATTACACTATTAGGATCATACCTTAGCATTGATTTTGAGAAGCACATTTGTCAGATATTGATCATTAACCCTTTGAGGGGTAATGCATTGAGTGACAATTCCATACTCTGTCAATTTTTTTTGCTTCCATGGGCCTTAAATATGATTCAGTGGTTAGATAAATATCACAGCAAAAAAATCAATACACTGAAGGGAAGACACACAATGAAGCCACACAAAGTGAATGAGAGAGAGAGACTAACAAGATATAGCAATATAAACTCAAAAATAAAATAAAAAATATCAGTTTGAAACAAACCATAGAGTTCTGAGTTTTTTCGCTCAGGCAACAAACACAAAAGGAACTGGGGTGAACAATGTTACCTGTGAGGGCAAACAATGGCTCAGATATGCTCAAGGGAGCGTGAATCATCATCACCAACGACTCAATACCGTCGAAATAGCAGCAGCAACAAAAATAGAAACCAAAATAGAAACAGAAACAAAAACCAAATTTACCTGTGAGGGCAAACAATGGCTCAGATCTGCTCAAGAGAGCGTGAATCATCATCACCAATGATTCAATACCGTCGAAACAGCAGCAGCAACAAAAACACAAGAAAATTGAGATAAAATGTTACTTGTGAGGGCAAACAATAACTCAGATCTGCTCAAGGGAGTGTGAATCATCATCATCAACGACTCAATACCATCAAAACAGAAACAGCAACAGCAAACATAAACAGAAGCAGCAACAGAAACGGAAACAGCAACAGCAGCAGCAACAGAATAGACGGTATTCAATTATTCATAATCACAAAAAACCACATTACACTATCAGGATTACACCTTAGAATTGATTTTGAGAAGCACATTTGTTAGATATTGATTATTGACCCTTTGAATGGTAATGCATTGAGTGATAATTCCATACTCTTGTCAAATTTTTTTACTTCCATGGGCCTTAAATATGGTTAAGTGGTTAGATAAGTATCACAGCAAAAAAATCAATACACTGAAGGGAGGACACACAATAAAGCCACACAAAGTGAATGAGAGAGAGAGACTGACAAGATATAGCAATATAAACTCAAAAATGAAATAAAAAAAATTAGTTTGAAACAAACCATAGAGTTCTGAGTGTTTTCGCTCAGGCAGCAAACACAAAATGAACTAGGGTGAATAATGTTACCTATGAGGGCAAACAATGGCTCAGATCTGCTCAAGGGAGCGTGAATCATCATCACTAACGACTCAATACCGTCGAAACAACAGCAGCAACAGAAATGGAAACTAAAATAGAAATAGAAACCAAATTTACCTGTAAGGGCAAACAATGGCTCAGATCTGCTCAAGGGAGCGTGAATCATTATCACCGACTCAATACCGTCGAAACAACAGCAGTAACAGAAACACAAGAAAATTGAGAGAAAATGTTACCTGTGAGGGCAAACAATGGCTCAGATCTGCTCAAGGGAGCGTGAATCATCATCACCAATGACTCAATACCGTCGAAACAGCAGCAGCAACAGAAATAACACAATTTGCAAATTAAAAACAACAAAATGGGCCCCAACCTTCAATCTTCTTGGGCAAGGGGAGAATCAAGATGTAAAAGCTAGAAGAAACAAACAGAACACGTAAGTGAAATTTTTTAAATAAACACATAATAGGTAAAGAAAATGCTTATCATGGCTAATAAATTCCAGAAAATGAAGATGTTATTTATTTTTATTTTATTTTTAAGAAAACAACGTCCTCAAACAAAGAGGGAATATAACAATCAAATACAACAAAATGCACAAAGGCAGCAAATCCAAACATAGATACTAACAACAATAGTTGAAAGGATCTGAGTCAATCTAACAATAGCAGCAGAAATAGCCATTACAGAAACAGAAACGAAACAGAACAAAAATAGAACAGAAATGTTGAATAGAAACCTAAACAGAACAGAACTAAAACAGAACAGAAACCTAAACAGAAAGGTTGTGAAGGAAGGAGCAAGCAATCTACATACCAGATTATGTCACTGTGGAGCAATTCACTTGGCAACTTGGTCAGGCAGAGCATCATCTAGATGTTTGGAAACCAAAACACAAATTAAACAACTGTAATTGAAAATCAACTTCATCTACTGGCATGTCCACAGATTCTTGATGTTCATGGATAAAATTAGAAATCAAAACAACAAATAATCATAAATGAAGCCGAAAGTTACCGCAACGAAGAGAGAGGGAGAGAAACTCCGAGATTTCCCAGCCGTCGCCTTCGTCGTCGTTGCGATTAGGGCTTCCTCTACCGTCGATTCAATTTCTAGGTTGTTTAGGCAATGGCGATTTGGTTCTAGGTCGTCGATTAGAGAGAGGCTAAGATCGAGACAGAAGGATGAGATCAAGAGAGAGACTGAGATTCTTGATGTTCATGGATAAAATTAGAAATCAAAACAACAAATAATCATAAATGAAGTTGAAAGTTACCGCAATGGAGAGAGAGAGAGAGAGAGAGAGAAACTTCGAGATTTCCCAACCGTCGCCTTCGTCGTCGTTGCGATTAGGGCTTCCTCCGCCACCGATTCAATATGTAGGTTGTTTAGGCATTGGCGATTTGCTTCCAGGTCATCGATTAGAGAAAGGCTGAGATAGAGAGAGAGAGAGAGGGATGAGATCGAGATCCAAGTCGTCGATGAGAGAGAGGGATCAGATCGAGAAAGAGGGATGAGAGAACTAAAGGGTTTGGGGATGGGTATCAGGAGACAAAAAGAGAATATTTTTTTTCCAGCTAATCTAAAAGCGGGAAAGTGGGCGCCAAAATCATGGTAGGAAGGGAAAATAATTGGCGACGAAACTCATTCGTAGCCCAATGTCAAATATAGGCAACCACTTTTGGCGACAAACCACTTTTATCGCAGATATAGCCGAGGGTAATTAATCGCGACGAAAGTGATTCTTCGCTAAATAAAAACATATCTCGTGCTACATTGGCGACGAAATATTTCTGTCGCCAAAACGCTAGCGGTAAAAATTTCTTTCTTTTTTGTTTGGCGCCAAGAATTGATCGGTCCAATAGCGACGAATTTTAAAATTTTGTCGCCTATTAACAACATATGGCTACAAAATTGCACTTTGTCACCAAATGAGGTCACATTTGGTTACGATTGTTCATTTTGTAGCCAATAGACACATTTGGCGACCATTATTGTGTTGTCGCCAAAACAATTCGTAACTAAATCCTGTTTTTCTTGTAGTGACCCCCGTCTTCATTAGAATGCTTTATGCTTTCATTGGGATCACTGATGGGTCGTTGTGGACATTGCCTATTTTAAGTTCAGAAGTGATGTGTAGTATGTTAGTATGTTTAGTATGTGTTAGTATTGTTTGTTATGTTTTATTGTTTTATTATGTGCATATTTGTCCAGTGTAAATGTGTTTAGTTTGTAGTTGTTGTTGTCGCATGCTGAGTTTTGCGTTCATTTGGGCCATTACCCGATGATGAAATTATCTCCTAGTTGTTTTTCGAGGTTAAGGGTAATGCTTATTCATGTGTGTTCTGTGTGCTTGGCGTGTCGTTTTGGTGAAAGTTAATGTGGATCCTAATTTGCACGAGCATGTATACTCAATGTATATCTATTCAATTGATTTGAGGCCAATTATCCATTAACCAAATTCATCACAATTTAAGGATTCTAGAATCTGATTTGGGGAAAACTTGAGGCAAAATCCTAGGCAAGGTAGTTAAGGAGACATGATTTAGGCATTGATTTGATTCGCTTGAGCCTTTGAAACTTACCATATAATATTTTTATCTTTCGTTACCTTGTTGAAGCCTATAAGCCGTTTCAATTCTAAACACGTAACAAATACTCTCGCCAATTGAACTTTTTCCAAACCTATATCGCTAAATCAAAGGCACAATTTGTGTGAAATCAAGTTAGCATTCGTGTATGCTACTTGAAATAAGAGGTTGGATTTAGGGCGAACTTTTAATTGGTTCGGTATTCGAGTACTCGTTATTTTTCTTTTGTTTTAACCACGCCCGTGAAATTGTAAAATCGAATAAGTTTGGGGGTGTAGTTAATGTAAAAAAAATACATATGTAAATATATTTCAATTTCTGTTTCTTTTGACAAGTGAGTATGACGTTCTAAAATGTTAGTTCAAGGTTGTTTCAAATTTATCTATGGGGGCTCAAGTGTGAGTGTGCCAAGCGTTGTGCCTTGGGTATCGTCGAGTTAACAACATTAACCTATTTTACATTCCCGATACACCCTTAGCCAAATTTTCCAAAAACTGAACCAAGTCCTATTGATCTTTATGAACTGCTTAGCCTACATTAGTAGAGAGTAGAACCCACTCAGGCGTATGAAAATCCTAATCCATATCGATTTAATTCGTGAGCTTCGTTGGTAGATAATCCAATCCGGTTGTTGGATAGTTATATTATTGAGTTTCGCACACACTTTTTGAAAGGAACTAGAATAGCGTTTACCATTATTAAATGTCAAAATTCTAGAACATTACATGGTGCGTTTTACTCCTGAACTCGATATGATTGGGGGTTGTTAAGGAAAAATATTTTGGTCCGATTCGTTGAATTTAAAACTCGCATGCCTTTGTTTGTGTTTTTATTCATTTTTAGTATTTGTGTCTGTTAATTAGTTGTATTAGTTTATTTTCTTGTGTATATGTTTTTACTTGAGGACAAGTAAACGTTTGAGTTTGTGGGCATTTGATGAATGATTTATTTACCAACAAATCAAGGACTTTTAGATTCAAATATTTGTATTTTTCAAGTACTTTTGTTATTTTAATGTGTTTTTGTATTCTTTTATAGGTTTTTGAATAAATGGGTGAAAAAAGGCAAAGTCAGTACAGGTGTAGTAACGTCAAGGCCAATTTTGAAAATGATTCAATTAGATGTTAGAAAAACACAAAACATGGAAGTTGTATATATTTTTCTTAGATTTCCAAAGGTTTTTGAATCACCTCAATTGAAGTTTGGACGAGAACGTTACAGCCAAAATACCAAAGGTTGTCACTGCCGCAGCTGTCAAAATGCTCTCTGCATTTCCAGGTCCGATAGTAGACAGAATTGATATTTTGGGATATTTTCTTGATATTTTGGATCCCTATTTCTTTACCTCTTTCTCCCACACACTTAGCACATTTTTTAGGGAGTCTTGAGAGCTCCAAGGCCAAACCAAAGGGAGGAGATCACCAATTGAAGAAGAAGGAACAAGCTTGGAGTGGAAATCACAGATGTGGAAGCGTCGATTCTTCAGATAATGGTTTTTTCCTTTGTTTCTCTTCATATTTCTTAAACCTTTGGTTGTTTTGTATATTTTTAACTTGTATTTCAGTGTATATAGGGCTATGGTCATGTGTAGCTAAATATATATTGTCTAGGCAGCGATTGACTTCATGAAAATGTTGTTTGTATAAAATCGTGTTTTGTTAATGGTTGTTCTTGTCGATTTGATTGTGTTTACCGTTATTCCACGTTTATATGCTTATTATGATATATTGAGAATACGAAATTTGACACTCGAGAGAGGTAACCCCGGATTTGGATTAGGGTTTAAATACAACGTGACGATCTAATAACCCGGGAGAGCGTTAGAAAGTGTCCAATTCGTGACGTTGGGGAGAGACTCATGTGACCAAGTGTCATATAGATACTCGAGAGGGACTTCGGTGTTGACACGAAGTCACATATTCATTCACTTTACACTCGAGAGAGGTAGTGAGTGAGATTTTGATATCGAGATTGTCGGATAGGATGAATGTCGTTAATGTAAACTAATTTGAAATGAACACATTTAAGTGGACGAAGTTAATCCCTAGGCAATTTACTCCCATTAACGTCAATATTAGTATATTAATTTAATTAGTTTAATTAACTTAGTTTGGTATATTATTATAAGAACTATAATTTATGTCGCCTAAATAAAGTCCAGTTATGACAAACGCGATACTCAAGGATAATCTAATCCAATCCCTGTGAATACGACAACCCTAACTCTTCCAACCCTATACTAAAACTTGATCCGTACACTTGCAGTGAAAGTAGCGACGTAATATTCCGTTACCAATGCTCTTAAATCTAATTTGTTTAGTATTAGTCAAGTATGTGACGAGGGCTATAATGTTATATTTGATCATGATCAAAGCATTATTAAGAATGATCATGATAATAGTATCTTGTTAGTTGCATCACGTTTTGAGAATGTTTATACCTGCTCATTTAATGATTTTACTTCTCAAAATTTATCTTGTTTGACTGCTTTATATGAAAATAGTTGGTTGTGGCATAGGATACTTGGGCCTTCTAATATGGATTTAATTTATAATTTATCTAAGAATAATCTTGTACGTGGCCTACCTGATTTGAAATTTGTGAAAGATAAAGTATGTAATGCATGTCAATTAGGAAAGTAGGCAAGATCATCATTTAAGAAAAAGTTGCACACATCCACATCTAGATGTCTTGAATTATTGCATATTGATTTGTTTGGTCCAAACTCTGTTGCTAATCTTGGTGGTAAGTTTTATGCTTTCATAAAAGTTGATGATTATTCTAGACTTACCTGTGTATTTTTCATTGCTAAGAAAAGTGAGGTTGTTTCTGTATTTGTTAAATTTTGTAAACTTGTTCAGAATGAGAAGCAATGTTCTATTATTAACATTCGTAGTGACAGAGGAAAAGAGTTTAGGAATGATGATGTGATTAGTTACTGTGATGAGCATGGTTATGCTCATAATATTTCTGCACCAAGATCACCACAACAAAATGGTGTAGTATGGAAGAACATAACGCTTCAAGAGATGGCCAAAATGATGCTTAATGAAAATTGTTTACCTATATTCTTTTGGGCCGAAGCAGTAAATACAACTTGCCATATGGTGAATCAAGTATTGATTCGTAAAGGGTTCAAATCTGGAATAGTAAGACTCATAATATTTCCTATTTTAAAGTATTTGGATTTAAATGTTTTATTTTGAATGACAAGGATAATCTTAGTAAATTTGATGCTAAATCTGATTATGGGATTTTCTTTGGATATGCTACTAACCGTAAAGCCTATAGAGTTTGTAATAAACGTACATTAGTAGTAGAAAAAACTATGCATGTTGTTTTTGAGGAAGCTGACCCATTTTTGTCGAGAAAGGTTTTGGATGATGATGATACAAGTATTCCAAATAACCAAAACCAAGGTGAAAATGCAACTATGGAGTCTTAAAAAAGAGGAAGAGGTTAAGGAAAAGGCTTCGACTTTACCGCGTTCTATAAAGACAGTACCGGGACATTCGGTAAAAGAAATCATCAATAACTTCGAAAAAGGTGTAAGTACTCGTTCCTCTCTTAGAGATATAATTAATCTTTCTTTCTTATCTCAAATTCCTAAAAATATAAATGAGGCGTTAACTAATGAATCTTGGATTTCCGCAATGCAAGATGAGTTAGTTCAATTTGAGCAAAACAATGTATGGTCTCCAATTCCTAGGTCGAAATTTTATCCAGTTATTAGGAAAAAAAATGGATTTTTTGAAATAAAAATGATGAATCTAGTATGGTAATTAGAAACAAAACAAAATTAGTAGCATAAGGTTATAATCAAGAGGAACGAATTGATTATGACGAAACCTATGCTCCTGTGGCTAGACTAGAAGTAATTAGAATGTTACTCGCTTTTGAATGCTCACGTAATTTTAAGTTATATCAAATGGATGTTATGAGTGCATTTCTAAATGGGTTTCTAGCGGAAAACGTTTATGTGGAATAACCCCCAAGATTTGAAAGTGATAAATTTCCCGATTATGTATTTAAACTTTGTAAGACTTTGTATGAGCACAAACAAACTCCTAGAGCTTGGTATGAGAGACTTAGCCGATATTTGATCGAAAATGATTTTCGAAGAGGTATTTGTGATATAACTCTAATTGTTAAGCAAACTGATTCTGATATCCTATTAGTACAAGTTTTTGTTGATGATATTATTTTTGAATCTACTAATGAGGATCTTTACCAAGAGTTTGCTAAGATAATGCATGACGAATTTGAGATGAGCATGATGGGCGAACTGAATTTTTTTCTTGGGTTACAAATTAAGCAAAACAAAGAAAAGATATTCATAAACCAAGCTAAATACACTAAAGAGTTGTAAAAGAAAGAAAGCTTGGATGATGCTAAAGAATAAAAAAATCCCATGGCAACGGCTACAAAGATAGACAAAGATGATACGGGCAAAAGTCTTAATGAAAAAATGTATTGAGGTATGATTGGTAGTCTGTTATATTTAACTGCTAGTAGACCTGACATTATGTAAAGTGTTTGTTTATGTGCTAGATTTCAATCTTATCCTAAAATATCATCGCACTTGACTGTGGTAAAGTGAATTTTTCTATACTTAAAGAGGACGACTGACCTATGATTACGGTATCCTAGGGGAAGTGATTTTAAATTGATAAGTTACTCCGACGTTGATTTTGCCGGTTGCAAAGTTGATAAAAAAAGCACAAGTGGATCATGTCATTTGTTAGGACATGTATTGGTTTCTTGGTCAAGTGTGAAACAGAATTTGATAGCCTTATCCACTACTGAGGCTGAGTATATGGAAACTGGTAACTGTTGTGCTCAAATTTTATATATTAAGCAGCAGTTAAATGATTTTGGAATTTGTATAAAGGAGGTCCCGATTTATTGTGATAATAAAAGTGTTATTTATCTAAGAATCCTACACAACACTCACGAACTAAGCACATAGAGATTAGACATCACTTTATTCGTGATCACATTCAGGAAAGGGACGTTGTTATTGAATATATGGATACCTCCGACCAGCTTGCTGATATTTTTACCAAACCATTAACGGAAAATCAGTTTGTGAAAATCATTTGTGGTTTAGATATGGCTAAGCATAATGATGTGTGCCTAGAGTAGTGTTTATTTGTTGTTCTCCTTCCCTACTTTTTGAAATGACAAAGCGGGAGTAGTTACTGATGTTTTTTTTTTTTTTTTTAAATATTTTAAGGGTGAGCTTGAATTACTTTGATAAATATCTTTAGGGGGAGTTCATTTTTTTTTTTTAAAAAATAAAATTGTGCTTTGTTGAAAATCTTATGATCATCTTCATTAATATAAAACCCGTCCTCGAATTTAAGGGGAGTGTGGTTACATATTACTCTGACAAAAACACTAAATTAATTGTCATCATAAAAAATGGGGAGATTGTTGATCCTAAGATTTTGATAGACAATTAAATGTTGATATTTTTTTAGGAACTAACGATTTGATTGAATGTTTCAGTTTATTCATTCTAGTGATGAAAATATTATGACAAAAGCTAAATGGATGCTAAAGTTAAAGACAAAGATGATGAACATCAAAAGGTTAGAAGATTGAAGAATTTGAATAACCTAGGGAAACAACTCAGGTTAAATTTTGACTCTTAATGTATCCCGACTGGGATCACACACAACACAAAATATTTTTTAAAATTATGTGTATTTTTATAGGGTTCTAATTAGTTAAATTCTTCTATATGTAATTGAAAAAGTAAAAAAGATAATTGATTAAAATGAAATTTAAAAAGTTAGTGGAGCTTATTGAGAAATTGGAAGAGATGTTCCAGCATTAATCAATCGGCAGGTAGGTTAACCAATGCTTATTAGATAAAGTTGTTGAATCTCTCGGTTGACTTATAGGCCGACCTGGGCTTATAGTTTGAACTTCCTAAATCGGTAGGTAGACCTGTGGCTAAAATAGAAAGTCTCTAAATCGTTAGGTCGACAAATAGGTCGACTTATGAAACTCTCTGAATCATCCGGTCAACAGGAGTAGGATGAGCGGTCGACTGATGGGCGAATAGAATTTGGCTTGGGCTATGTCTTGAATCGTTCAGTTGACTAATGGATGTTTACCAGTTGACTGATGGACAGTTTTAGGATTTGAATATTTTAGGGTTTTGATGCAAAAAGTAGCCATTATTAGCCGTTTTATGGTTAAGATTCATGAGATATCTTAGGGATCTAACATGTTTGAGCTATTTTTATTAATATTTAATTATTCCTATAGATATGGTTTAAATATTTTTTATATTTCTCAATTTGATATATGAAATTCTTTCGATCTTATCTAATTGAGTTTGTATAAAAATTTGAGGGATTTAATTGAATATTTAAAAGATATTTTTAAGTTATTATACCAGAAATGTATCATTATGATATATAGGGTCTATTAGAGTCATTAAGTGTCATGATTTGTAGGAACTAGCTATTGGAAGACTTGTTTTATTTCCTTATAAATAGACTTGTATTTTTCACATTTAAGACACATATCAAGAGAATTATTCTGAGTTATTCAGCTTTCGTTCTTTCTAAGAGTTATCATATTGAAAGATTGTGATATTTTTGAGAAATTATTGTTCCAGTCACCGACTTGAAGTTGATTTGCTTATTGTCATTTATTCGGTAGATTCCTGGTGAGATCATTCCAAATCACTTGTTATTCATTATTGTTTGATCTTACTGTTATTTATTTGGAATTTTATCTTTGAAATTATTTTCTGAATTTTTATTGAAATATTATTTTTGAAATAATTTCTTGAAGAAATCTGATCATGTGCTAAATTACGTGCTACGTATTTTATTTGAAGTCAAATTTTGAAAATCTCACTTTTCTATTACTAGTACCGAGACATTAATTGAGTTTAAATTTATCTAAGGTGGTAGAAACTCTGAGTGGAAAAATCGCTTATCAATTTGTAATTGGTGAGTTGAGAGTCAGATTACATACTACTGGGAGTGTATAATTAAATGGTAGTTGGTTTCAGTCTCTTCTGATAAAGAGATTGAGGTATTAATTTTTCCTTTATAGAATTAGTTTGAGTGATTTTGTAAGGGTTCAATCCTTACCAGGAAAATGATATTTGGAGTGTTTAGTGAGGTTTTGATTCTTGAGCCTAATGTATAAAAATAATTAGGTTAATCTTTAGCCTCTAAAAATGATAAAATTATTCCTAAGCCTATGAAAATGAATTGTAAAGGTGGATTCTTATCCTGCAAAAATAATCATTGTGAGGGTTTAGTTCCTACTTTTAAAAGAATCTTGAGTATAGTGGGTGCGACTCTCCGTGGAGCTCGGGAGACTGGATTAGTCAAGAATAACTTGGTGAAGCAGTATAAATTTCTAGTGTGCTGCAATCTTTAAATTATTTATTTTTGTGTTGTTTGGTGTGCACCTTGTTGATAATATATTTCCGCTGCTAAATAAAGATAATAATTATTTTAGGATAAAAATTAATTATTTAAAGTATTTTAGTTTGATTAAATTTTTATCTTCCCAATTCACCCTCCCCCCCCTTGGGTAGCTCACTGGGCCAACACAATTCAATCAAAAGTTATTCAGTTCCTGAGATTTTTTAGAGTTATTATTCTGAAATCATACTTGTTGACCCATTGAGGTGCCTAAGAGGGAGGTGAATTGGGTGGTATTAAAAATTAATCCAAATAATAACACTTTAAAAATTAAATAATTAATTTTATTTTAAAATTAATTATTATCTTTATAGCAACGGATAAATGTAATAAGCTCTAGGTGCACACCCAAACAACATAAGATAAAATAAAGAAAATAAACAATACAATACACACCGATGTATCCTGGTTCACCAAGTTACTTTTGACTAATCTAATCCTCCGAGCCCCACAGAGATTCACACTCACTAATCTCAAGATTCCTTTATAGGTAGGAACCAAACCCTCACAATGATTCTTTTCGCAGGCTTAGAATCAACATTTACAAATTCATTTTCTCAGACTCAGGAATAACCTCTACTTTTTACAGGTTCAAGAATAACCTAATTCTTTTTAAACTAAGACTAAATAATTAAAACCTCTCAAACACTCCAAATATCCTTTTACCCGGTAAGGATTGAACCGTTACAAAATTCTCACAAAACAATTTAATTTAGGAAGAATTAACACCTAATTTTTTTATATTCTAGGGAAAGATCAAAATCTCAATCTCTTTACTTGAAGAGATTGAAACTAGCTACCTCTAATTAGACATTCCCAATAGTATCTAATTTGCACGCAACTCATCAATTACAAAAATTGATAAGTTCTTCCTACTCGAAGCTTCTACCATCTCAAATTAATTAATACTCAATTAATGTCTTGATACTAGTGATAAAAATAGAGTAAGGAAACAAAATCTAATTATAATAAAGAATGCATGTAGCACAATAAAGCACGTAATCAGATTAATACACAAATCGTTTTAAAAGATTTTTATACTTCTAAAGTTCAAAAACGATTTCTTAAAAAGATCAATTCACCAAGAAAGTAATAATAATCAAATACTCAATTAAATAATAAGTTTGGAATGATCTCACCAGGAAAACACCAATAGATTGCAAAACAGATCATTAGACAACTCAGATTGGTAACACCAAATAAATTAGCACTTTAACTCAAGAACTTTAACTCCAGAATAATCTCACAATATTTTTTATTATAATATCAGAATGATAACTCTTAGAAAAGCTTAAGAACTTAATAGTTCTTAATATTGTGTGTATCTTATGTGAAATCCGCAGGTCTCTTTTAATAGCTCTCAAACTAGATCTCCAACGACTAATTTTCAAATGTTATGTCAATAAATGACACATATGGACCTCATATATCATATAGATTTATAATGGCTATATTTAACGAATAATATAACTTCTAAAGCTCTCAATTTAGTTCCCAAAATAATTTGATCTTAATCAATGAAAGTATAGAAAGAATTATATTTAAATATATGGACTAAATTGTAAGATCAAAATAAAATCCCTTAAATCTCTCCCATATTTTAGGCTCAAAATATTCTCCACCAAAATAGCAATATTTTAATTCAAAATTCACAGATTTAAATATAGGAATTTCAAATATATATTATTACAATTACTTTTCAAATATTATGTCATTAAATGACATCCCCAAAACCCTATACATCATATATAATCAAAATAAATCTTTTTCACCTAAAAATATTCTTGAAAAATCTCATTTTGGTCCTTAAACATTTTTAAATCGAAATTCATCAAAATAGAAAATATTAAAGCACTTTAATTAAAAGAACATTTAATTAAATAGAACAAATTAATAGGGATAATAAAATATATAGACCATATCTCAATTAAGTACAGATCTCTAAGATATCTCGCATATCTAAACCATAAACAGCTAGTAACGGCTACTATTTGATCATAATTCTCGAAATCCTCTAAACCTGAAACAGACTCATCAGTTGACCGACCAACACCCATAAGTCGACCGCTCGATTTAGGATACTAGCCAAGACAAAATTTCTTCGCCCATCGGTCGACCGCCTAACCATCTTCTATCGACCGGACGATTTAGAGAGTTCATCTTTTAAGCATAGGTCAACCTACTTGTCAACTGAAAAATTCAAAGACTTCTTCTTCTATGCTCCGGTCCACTTACCTATCGACTTGTCAATGTTGGGAACCTCTTCTAAATTTATTTTTAATTCATTTTCTTCAACGTTTTTGCCCCTTTAACTGATTTATTTTCTTAATTAGCTCTACTAAATTCTTAAATTAATTATCAATATTTCTTTTTCAATTACACATAGGAGCAGATAATTTTACTGATTAAGATCCTATCAAAACACATATAAATTTAAAAATATTTTGCGTCGTGTGTGATCCTAATCGGGATACATTAAGAGTAAAAATTAACCTGAATTGTTTTTCCTTAGATTCTTCAAAATCTTCGGTCTCTTAATGCCCATCGTCTTTTTCAGTCTTTTTAGCTTGCATTCATTACTTGTCATCATATATTCATCTATGGAACTAATAAATTGAAATACTTAATAAAACCATTAGTTCCACCAAAAACATCAACCTTTAATTGTTCATCAAAATCTTAGGATCAACAATACTGAGAGAGTATTGTGAGATTATCTTTGAGAAAAGTTCTTGAAGTATTGTGCGGAAATTGTTGCAATCATTGATCTCAAGTTTCATTACGATTCAATTTTCATTCATTCGGTAGTATCCTGGTGAGATCTTTCCAAGCTTGTGATTTTATTTTCTATTTTATTTTTTTTATTATTATTTCTTGGAGTTTTTAATCTTTAGGAAATTATTTTCTGAACGTTAAATTGCTTGAAATTATTTTAAAATGATTTTTGGTAAAAATTTGATTACATGTTAAACTATTTTCTACCCATTTATTTTTTAAAATTAGATTTTAAAATTCTCACTTTATATCTATCTCTAGTATTTATCGAGGCATTAATCGATTTTAAATTAATCTGAGGTGATAGAAGCTCCGAATGGAAAAAACTTATCAATTTTGTGTAATTAGTAAGTTGTGTACAGATTAGATATTATTAGAAATATCTAATCAAGGGTACTTGGGTTTCAATATCTTCCGGTAAAGAGATGATGTCTGATATTTTCCTAAAGTACAAAAATATTATGTTACTTTTTTTTTTTGTGAAAAGAAATAGGTGTTAATTCTTTCTGAATAGAATTAATTTGAATGAATTTGTAACGGTTCCATCCTTATCGGTGAAAAGGATACCTGGAGTGATTTCTTATGAGGTTTGATTACTAACCTAAGTACAAAATAATTAGGTTAATCTTTACCTTGTGAAAAACATAGAGGTTCTTTCTTAGTCTGAAAAAAGAGAATTGTAAAGGTTGATTCTGAGCCTATGAAAAGAAACGTTGTAAGAGTTTGGTTACTACCTGCTTAAAAGAATTATACTGGTTTAGTGGGTGTGACTCTCCGTGGGGCTCGAACGACTAGATTAGCCAAAAGTAACTTAGTGAACCAGTATACATTGTGGTGCGCTACAATTTTACTTTATTTATTTTCTGTTGTTTGAGTGTGAACCTAGTTTAAATAACACATATCTGCTGCTACAAAAGATAATAATTAATTTAGGATAAAATTAATTATTTGAATTTTCAAGTGTTATAATTTGTTTTAATTTTATAACTACCCAATTTACCCACCCTTTAGGTAGATCACTGGGCCAACAATTGATATCAGAGTTGGTTTAGCTTGATACACTAGCTAACAAAGATCACATGGCACACTAGCTAGGAAGCAGTCTATGCACTGACTACCTTTATTTGCAGGTGAAAATTATGCATTCTGGAGAGACAGAAAGATTATATTCCTTCAAGCCACAAATTATACGTGTGGCTAGCAATCAAGGATGATCCATTTGTTCCTAAGGAAAATGAAGTTGTCAAGAAGAAATAGCAGTTCACCGCTTCTGATAAGCAGAAGCTTTCTATAATTTCTCAGGCTATTAATATTTTATTTTTCTCTTTAGATTCTAATGAATATTCCATGGTTTCATGTTGTAGATCAGCGAATAAAATGTGGGACAAATTGTAGGTTACCCATGAAAGGACAAGTTAAGTGAAGTAGTCAAAAATCAATGCCTTAATTCGCCACTTTAAATTGTTCAGAATGGGAAGCAGAATCGATTCAAAAGATGTACACTCGATTCAATAACATTTGTAACCATTTGAGCTAACTCAGAAAGCCGTACTCCACGGAAGACAAAGTTTGAAAGATTATGAGATCTTTAACTAAAGTGTGGGAGCCGAAGGTCACCATGATTGAGGAAGCTAAGGATCTCACAAAATACGAAATTAATGACCTCATTGGAAACCTAATGACGCATGAAATGACAATTCGAGGATATGAGAATGACACTGAGAATAGCAAAAATAAATACTTCGAACTAAAGGTTCAAAAATCTAAAGAAGATGATGACAGTGATGATGCGAGTCTCGACAGTGATCAAGAAAAAGATGTGCCGCTTCTCACGAAGAATTTCAGAGGGATGACTCGATGTACATTCCGTGAAAATAGGAATTTCAACATGAACAATATGGAATGTTACAACTGTCACAAGACTAATTATTTTCAAACCGATTGTCTCAAACTGAAGAAGGATAAGAAAAAATAGAAGCAAAAAAAGTAGAAAAAGAAATGGAAAAAAAAGTAAGAAAAAATTCATGAAAGCTACTGGGGATGATATCGAATTAAGTAGTTCAAAAAAATCAGAAAGTGAAGAATCGTCCATGCTTGCGCTAATGCCACTAGTGATGAGGTAACTAAATGTTTAAGCTCTTGTCCTTTAGATTTTGATGAATTGTTTGATATATATCAAGAATTTATGCATGATTATAAAAACTAGTATTCTAAAATAAATGCCCTTCAAAGTACAATTAACTCATTAAACAAGCAAGTAATGGACTATGAATCTGAAAACATTGAATTGAAATCCTAGATGTCAGATTTACATTCAATAGTTCTGAAATTCACCGGCGATGAGAATAACTTAAAAATACTGTTGGGAAGTTCACGTGGTATTTTTGATAAGGCCGGTATTGAATTTCAGAAAAATCTTAAGCAAAAACATTTTCATAAATTCTTTTCTGAAACTAGGGGTCTTGTTATATGTTTCAAATGTAATATTGTCGGGCATACTGTTCAAAGATGTTTTGCTAAAATATCTAACTACAGACAAATTTGGATTTCAAAAGGAACTAAAATTGTCCCGACTAACAAGATCAGACCAACTTACACTAGGTACCACTTAGGAACTATTTGAGGTACTCATTGCATGTCATTCTAAAAGCATCAATTGGAAATGACAAATGGTTCCTGGACAGTAGTTGTCCTCGGCACATGACGGGAGATAAATCAAAATTTATATCTTTAACACCTAAAGATGGAGGTCATGTGACATTTGGAGACAACGTTAAGGGTAAAATTATCGGTAAAGATAATATCGGTAATGGTACTACTATAATCAAATATTTCTTATTAGTTGATTGTCTTAAACATAACTTACTTAGTATAAGTCAATTATGTGATAAATGTCATAATTTTGTGTTTAATCATGATAGATACATAATTAAGAATGAGCATGATAGTAGTATCTTATTAGTTGCATCATATTTTGAAAATGTTTATACACATTCATTTGATAATTTTACTTCTCAAAGTTTATCTTGTTTGAATGATTTATCTGAAAATAGCTGGTTATGGCATATGAGACTTGGGCATGCTAGTCTGGAATTGATTTCAAAATTAGCTAAGAAGAGTCTCGAACGTGACCTACCTAATTTAAAATTTGTGAAAGATAAAGTATGTGATGCATATCAGTTAAGCAAGCAATCTAGATCATTGTTTAAGAAAACGATGCACACGTCCACGTCTAGATGTCTTGAAATTTTGCATCTTGATTTATTTGGTCATAATTCCATTGCTTGTCTTGGAGGTCAATTTTATGCATTTGTAATAGTAGATGATTATTCTAGATTTACTTCGGTGTTCTTCCTTACAAAGAAGAGCAAAGCCGCTTCTGTATTTTCTAAATTTTGTAAAAAAAAAAAAAAAGACGCACACGTCCACTTCTAGATCATCGTTTAATAAAAATATTCACACGTCCACATCTAGATGTCTTGAAATGTTACATCTTCATTTATTTGGTCATAATTCTATTGCTGGTCTTGAAGGTAAATTTTATGCATTTGTAATAGTAGATGACTACTCTAGATTTACTTGGGTGTCCTTCCTTACAAAGAAGAGCGAAGTTGCTTCTGTATTTTCTAAATTTTGTAAACGTATTCAAAATGAGAAACAATGCTCTATTATTAATATTTGTAGTGACAGATTTAAAGAGTTTAAAAATGATGATGTAATCAATTATTGTGATGAGCATGGTTATACTCACAACAAGACGCTTCAAGTGATGGTCAAAACGATGCTTAGTGAAAATCGTTTACTAACTTACTTTTGGGCCGAAACAGTAAGTACCGCTTACCATGTGGTAAATAGGATATCAATTCCTAGAGGGTTTAATAAAACTCTGTATGAAATCTAGAATGGTAAGACTTTTAACATACCCTACTTTAAAGCATTTGGTTGTAAAGGTTTCATTTTGAATGATAAGGATAATCTATGTAAATTTGATGCTAAATCTGATTATGGAATTTTTCTTGGATATGCTACCAATAGTAAGGCTTATAGAGTTTATATCAAACGTACATTAGTAGTTAGGGAGTCTATGCATGTTGTTTTTTAGGAAGCTGATCTATTTTTTGTCGAGAAAGGTTTTGGATGATGATGATGCAGGTATTTCAAATAACCATAACCAAGGCGATAACTTGACAAAAGAACGTCAAAACGAGGATCTTAATGGAGAGGATTCGACGTTACCACGAACTGTAAAGAAAGTACTTGGACACTCAGTAAAGAAAATCATCGGTAATTTTGATATAGATGTAAGTAATTGTTCCTCTCTCAGAGATATTATTAATCTTTTTTTTTTTTTTTTATCTCAAATTGAGCCTAAGAATGTAAATGAGGTGTTAATTAATGAATCTTGGATTTTCGCAATACAAGATGAGTTAGTTCAATTTAAACAAAACAATGTATGGTCTCCAATTCCTACGACAGATTTTTATCCAGTTATTGTTAAAAAAATGCAATTTTCGAAATAAAATGATGAATCTGGTATAGTAATTAGAAACAAACCAAGATTAGTTGCACGGGGCTATAATCAAGAGGAAGAAATTGATTATGATGAAACTTATGCTCATGTGGCTAGATTAGAAGCTATTAGGATGCTACTTGCTTTTGCATGCTCACATAATTTTAAGCTATATTAAATGGATGTTAAGAGTGCATTTTTGAATGGGTTCCTAGTAGAAGAAAATTATGTGGAACAACCCCCGGGATTTGAAAGTGATCACTTTTCCGCTCACGTGTTTAAATTTCGTAAGGCTTTGTATGGACTCAAACAAGCTCCTAGAGCTTAGTATGAGAGACTTAGTCGATATTTTATAGAAAATAGTTTTCGAAGGGGTCTTAGTGATATAACACTATTTGTTAAGCAAACTGATTCTGATATCTTATTCATATAAATTTATGTTGATGATATTATATTTGGATCTACTAATGAGGATCTTTACCAAGAGTTTGCCAAGATAATGTAGGTTGAATTTGAAATGAGCATCATGGGAGAGTTGAATTTCTTTCTTGGGTTGCAAACTAAGCAAACTAAAGAAGGGATATTCATAAACTAAGTTAAATACACAAAGGAGCTGCTAAAAAAATACGGACTGGATGGCGTTAAAGAGTACAAAACTCCCATGGCAATAGCTACAAAGATAGACAAAGATAATACGGACAAAAATGTAAATGAAAATTTGTATCGAGGTATGATTGGTAGCTTGTTGTATTTAACTGCTAGTAAAGCTGACATTATGTATAGTGTTTGTTTATGTGCTATATTTCAGTCTTATCCTAAAGAATCGCACTTGACTGTGGTTAAACGAATTTTTTTATATTTAAATGGGACAACCGATGTAGGATTACGGTAATAAGTTACTCTAACGCTGATTTTGCTGGTTGCAAAGTTGAGCGAAAAAACACAAGTGGGTCATGTCATTTGTTAAGACATGCCTTGGTTTTTTGGTAAAGCTAGAAACCAAATTCGATAGCCTTATCTACTACTGAGGTTGAGTATATGGCAGCTGGTAATTGTTGATCTCAAATTTTATATATTAAGTAACAGTTGAATGATTTTGGAATACGTATGGAGGAAGTCCTAATCTATTGTGATGATAAAAGTGTTATTTGTCTAAGTAAGAATCCTACACAACACTCGCGAATTAAGCACATAGAGATTAGACATCATTTTATTCTTGATTACATTTAGAAAAGAGGACGTTGTTATTGAATATATTAATACCTCCGACCAACTTGCTGATATTTTTACCAAACCTTTAGCGGAAGATCAGTTTGTAAAAATCATTCGTAGTTTGGATATTGCTAGGCATAATGATGTTTGCCTAGAGTAGGTGTGATGTGTAGTTTCTCTTTCCCGCTTTTTGAGATAACAAATGGAGAGAATTTGTTGATGTGTGTTGAAAATCTATAAAGGGGAAACCATAGTCGTGCTTTGTTGAATATATTATGTTTTTTTTTTTAAATTATTCTTCATGATTGTGCTTTAATGAGTTAAAAAATTCATCCTCGGATTTAGGAGGAGTGTGGTTACATTTTATTTTGACAAAAACATCAAAGTTAATTTTCATCATAAAAACGAGGAGATTGTTGATCCTAAAATTTTGATGGACAATTAAGTATTGATTTTTTTTGTGGAACTAACTAGTTTATTAAGTGTTTCAGTGTGAAAGTTCTATTGATGATATTATCATGAAGAAATGGTTAAGGATGTTAAGGATACAAAGAGACTGACAAAGAGATGAGCATTAAGAGATCTAATATTTTGAAGAATCTAGGTGAAAACAACTCAGGTTAATTTTTACTCTTAATGTATCCCAATTAGGAATCATAGTGGTTTAGTGGGTGCAACTCTCCATAGGGCTCGAAGAACTGGATTAGCCAAGAGTAACTTAGTGAACTTGTATACATCGTGGTGTGCTGTAATTTTACTTTATTTATTTTCTACTATTTAGGTGTGCACCTCGTTTAAATAACAGATATCCCTGCTATAAAATATAATAATTAATTTAGGATAAAATTAATTATTTGAATTTTCAAGTGTTATAATTTATTTTTGTTGATCCTAAGATTTTGATGGACAATTAAAACGTTAATGTTTTTTATGGGACTAATGGTTTGTTTAAGTATTTCAATTTATTAGTTCTGAATGATGAAGATTTGATGATAAAGATGATGAAGGATTAAGAGGTTGAAGAATTTGAAGAACATAGGCAAAACAACTCAGATTTAAATTTCAACTCTTAATATCCCAATTAGGATCACACACGACACAAAAAGATTTTTAAATAATTTTTATGAATATGTGTGTTTTTAATAGGATCCTAATTAGCCAAATTATTTGCTCCTATGTGTGATTGCAAAAGAAATATTTATAATGAATTAAAATTGAATTTAAATATTTAGTGGAGCTAATTAAGAAAAGAAAATTGTTAGAGGGGCGAAAACGTAAATGAGAATGAGTTAAAAACGAATTTAGAAAAGATATCCAGTATCCTTAAGTCGAGTGGTAAGTCGACCGAAGCGTATAAGGCAAACTCTCTATATCTCTCAGTTGACTAGTAAGTCGACCGGACAAAGCAGGTAAACTCTCTGAATCTCTAAGTCGACAGGTAAGTCAACCGGTCAAGAGAAAAAAAAAACTCTCTGTATCTCTATGTCGAGAGGTAGGTCGACCGGTGAAGAAAAATGGAACTCTCTGAATCTTTTAGTCGAAATATAGGTCGACCGATGGGCACAGAATCTTTGACTTGGCTACATCCTAAATCGAGCGGTCGACTGGTCGGTCGATTAATAACGCAGTTTCAGGATATTGATGATTCCGAATTCATATCTAAAAGTAACCGGTTTTGGTTGGGATTTGTGAGAGATTTTAGGGATTTTATGATATTCAAGATTATGCTACACCTATTATTTAATTCCTATTGATTTGGTTCATTAAGTATGAATGTTTCTCAATTTGGTATATAAAATTATTTCTATTCTATTTAATTGAGATTGAGAAATATTTGGAGAACTTAATTAAGAGATTTAAAAGCTGTAATTAAGTGAATTGAACTAAATGAAGTCATAATGATATAAGGGGTCTAAGAGAGAAATTAAGTGTCATGATACATGGAAACTAGCCGTTAGAGAGCTTATTTATATCCCTTATATATAAACCTGCGTTTTTCATATATCATTAACAAGTAGAAGTGAGATTAAAATATTAAGAGATCATATTGAGATATTCTAAGAGATATCATACTGAGATTTTGTGAGAGATATTCTAAAAGATGATCTTAAGAATCATTGGCTATTAATCATTGCTGCTATCGGATCTGAAGTAACTATGTTCTAATTATTTTTTCGGTGGATCCCGAGTGAGATCTTTCCAATTACTTTCGATATTGTATTGCTTGTTTAATTTTGAAAATTTATCTTTAGAATTTGTTTATGATTTTTATTGAAGAAAATATTTTATAAATAATTTCTTAAATCTGATTACGTGCTAAATTACGTGATACTCATCTTTTGTTAAAAATCAGATTTTGAGTATTTCACGTTTTCTATCACTAGTTTTGGGATATTAATTGAGTTTTAATTTATTTGGGGAGGTAGAAGTTCCGAATGAGAAAAATCACTTGTTAATTTTTATTGGTAAGTTGAGTGACGGATTAAATACTATTGGGTGTATTTAATCAGAGGGTAGTCGGGTTTAGTCTCTTCTTGTAAAGAGATTAAGGTAGTAATTCTTCGTGGATAGAATTTATTTGTGTAAATTTTGCAACGGTTCAATCCTTACCGGGTAAAAGGATATTTAGAGTATTGATGAGCTTTTGATTCTTTTGCCTTTGTACTAAAAAGAATTAGGTTATTCATTAGCCTGTAAAAAGTAGAGGTTCTTCTTTAGCCTATGAAAATGATTTTGGTAAAGGTTGATTATGAGCTTGTAAAATAATCGTTGTGAGGGTTTGGTTCCTACCTTTAAAGGGATATTGAGTATTAGTGGGTGCGACTCTCTATGGGCTCGAAGAACTGGATTAACCAAGAGTAGTTTGGTGAACTAGTATAAATTTTTGGTGTGCTGCAATCTTTATTTTATTATTGTTGTTTGGTGTGCACCTAGTTGATTTGATAATTCCGCTGTGATATAAAAATAATAATTAATTTAGGATTAGAATTAATTAATTGATTTATTAAAGTAGTTTCTCTCTGATATTTTAAATTACCCAATTCACCCCCCCTCTTGGGTATTCCACTAGGCCAACAGTTTTAATTTTATAACTACCTAATTCACCCCCCTTCTTAGGTAGATCATTGGGCCAACAATAAGAATTCCCAAATTTATTTATTTTTTTTACTCTCTTAAAAAATGAAAAAAAAAATCTTCATAATATGGATCTTAAAAAATAAAAAGATTTCTTGATAATAAGGATATTTCTCAAAAATTGATATTTTCATAATAAGAATCACATAATTTTTTTTTTTTATTTAAGTATATTTTACTTTTTACTTTTTTTCTCCTTATCTCCGCTGAGGAATTTATGTATACATATAATATTTTTGTTTGCCAAAGCGACCTAAACTAAAATAAAAAATCAACCACCTAGGGGGTAATTTGTCGATTCCATTCATAATTGGTAGACGGTCTAAAAGGGGGACATTTGACTTTTATTTTAGTTTTAAATTCTTTTTAATAAAAAGCAAGTAAATGGAGTATCACTTTTAACTAAATTAAAAATATCTTGGATTCGTTTTAATTTAAAAGGTTATCCAAACAAAGATACAATTTTCGAACAGGTAACTTGGAGTGCCTAACATCTTCTGCAAGCATAAGCGACCCCCAAAGTTTAAGATTTCACTGGTTAGGCCAAATTCCAAAAAAAAATTGATTCAGAGTCTATCTTTGAGCAGGAGAAAGAGAAACTTGAATAGGACTTAACCAAGAGTTCTTTACCCTTTTAAGGTTTTAAAATTGCGAAAATATCTGACTAATGCCCTTTTAAACCTTATTACTTTTCTAGAGAAAAATGTCTAACTTGCGGCTGTTTTCATTATGTTTGATTTTTTTTTTTATGAACAAAGAAATCGGCCACAGTGGAGCCGGTTTCTTGCCTGGGTCAAGAGGGGCCTGCAAAGTTGCACACCCCGTCCTCCCACCCCTTAGTTTCCCCAGCCCCCAACCCCCCTTGTTAATTTCTCCAACGCCGTCTATTTGTTTTTTTAAATGTTATAAAATAAAATTAAAATTAATATATAATATATTTAATTGTTATAATTTTTTTATTAAATTTTATAAACTTTTAATTTTTTGAAAATAGAATGTTTATATTTAAATTTTTAAAATTTTGCTATTTTTCAAGCTTATATTTAGGAAAGAAAATTAATTTAATTTTTTTTTTAAATTCATTATATTTAATCATTTTTTTTATAATATATTTAATAAAATATTTTTTAAATTTATAAGTAAATTTTAATTTTTAAAGAATACGGTTCGCATCATATTTTTTTTGAGAGACGGAGATATTCAAATTTTAGCGCATATATGGTACCCTATTTGTGTCCAAAATTGATCAAAATAATTTTTTTCTAAAAATTAATAACATTTTTATAACAATTAAATATATTATATTTTAATTTTAATTTTATTTTATAAGGTTAAAAAACTAGGGGGCGAGAGTTTGGGGAAATTAATAGGTGGAATGGGGGGGTTTGGGAAAATTAAAGGGTTGGGGGAAGGGGGCCAACAACTTTGTTTGTCATTATGCAAGAAACGAGACACATTGTGGCCGATTTCTTTCTTAATAATAAAAATAAAAATCAAACATAATGAAAACAGCCACAAGTCGGGAGTTTTGTTCTAGAAAAGTAAAAAAGTTTAAAGTGGGCATTATTTAGAGTTTTTTGCAACTTTGAAATCCTAAAAATGTGAAGAAATCCTTGGCTAGTGTTGTGACCACAACCCCATAAGGCTCTAATGGTGACGCTCTCGAATCGTGATCGCCCGATCAGGAGCGGAACCACGGAATCATGAACAATGTCATCAATGGTATCTCAAGAAGCTTACGCATGAGTCCTCCAGACTTGTGAGGTACAACAAGAAGCCGACGATCAGGTCGATGGAAATCCATATGGTGATGAGATTGGTGCTCCCCGATGAACTGGCCAAGCACGCCTTGTCGGAGGGAACAAAAGCTGTGACGAAATTCACAAGCTCTTGAATGTGTTTGGTAATTTGATTTGCTTGATCTAGTGCTTCAATTTAGGATTTAATTGAAGATCAATCAAAACCTTAAAATTATGTATCTAGAACCAATAAATTGGGTCAGAAATCCAAAATATTTTTTTTCCCTATAAAAATATTAATTTATATGAATTTTGTGGGTAACTACTTATTGGGTATAACTTGAATATATCCTCATTCTTCTGAACTGTCTTGGGTTATTGAAGTTATTATTATTCTTCCATGGAAAATGGAAGTTAGCACACAACACATAAAGAAAGAAAAACATGGTTGGTCTTTTATCAATCTCAATTTCAGAAAGAAAAATAATTAAAAAAAAAAAACCAAATGCCCCCTTCTCATATTGCAAAGTACATAGCTACCAGCAAAATGAGTGTGTGAGATAAAGAGAAGATCCTTATATAATTAGATGAGAGAGTGGTATTGATGGCTTGGTTGATCACCTAGTGGTGGTTATCAATCATGGCAGTGGTGGTTGTTGATTGTCGAAGAAGAAGTAAAGAAGACGAAGGTGTAGAATGGAATCTAGAAAAAATATTTTCTACCCTTAAAGTTTCGGGTGATTTTTTAAATTGACCCATTAAATTAGTTTTAGGTAAAATGAAATAAAGGGGTGCAAAGTAGAATTAATTCATACTGTTGAATTTAGACATGAAATAACTAAAATGCCCTTACTTTTAACATTGACTGTTAACATTGGCCTAACATATTTGTCAATTGGGCCAATTGGAAATCAAAAATAAAATGTCAGAGGCCCAATGTGTCTATACTCAAATACTGGGGGCCAAATGAACACCGAGTGTATTTGTAAGGGACCAAAAAGGTCATTAATCCTTCCCTTTAATTTCTTAAGTTCTATCCAATGAATTTGGCATTTCCTTTATAGCTATGTACTAGATTTTTTCATAATAACAATCCTCAAAGAATGAAGGGATTTATTCATAATTTTTTTTTCCTAACTACCTGTTTTACTTTCCAAAATGAACTTCTTAATAATAAGATTTTCAAATTGTTTTCACTATCCAAGAGGATTTATTCATTATAAGGGCTGCAAAAAAATTATTAAAAAAAAAAAAGTACTACTTTTCTACTTAAAGGGAACTTCTTCGTAAAAGGATTTTCATAAAATATATTTTTCTTATTTCAAAAAAAAAAAAAAATCTTCTCAATAAGGAGGTTCCAAAATATTTTTACTTTTAGAAAAAGAATTTCTTCATAATAAAGTTTTCCTAAATATTTTGCTTACTTTCCAAATGGATGTCATCATAAAAAGGATCTTCGAAAAAAAAAAAATCACTTTTTCTAAAAGGATTAAAAAAATATTTTCTTTACTTTCTTTAAAAAAAAAAAAAAAGATTTTTTAGTAATAAGGATCTAAAAAATTAAAAAGATTTATGTATAATAAAAATCTTTCTCAAAAAATCGATCTCTATATAATAAAGATCCCAAAAAATATTTTTATTTAAGTATTTTGCTTTTTAATTTTTTTCTCCTCATTTTGGCCCAGGAATGTCTACATACATTTAATATTTCAGTTGCCAAACTACCTTGACTATAAAAAAATCAACCCCTAGCGCCAAACTTGTTGATTTTATTCGTAATCGATTAGCAATCCAAAAGTGAGTAAAGAGAATATCATTTTTAACTAAACTAAAACCCACTTGGATTTATTTTAATTTAAAATATTATTTAGACAAACTAACCCTCAAACTTTAAGACTTCTCTGGCTAGGGTAATATTTTCGAGTCAAATTTGGTTCATTAATAAAATAAAACAGTATTTTCAAAATCCCGGTGACCTAACACACCATTTAAATGCAATGCTAGGTGGCAATTCTTTTTTTTTTTTTTTTTCCAAAAAACAATCAACCACAAACCTTGTTTTCAAAGACTGGCGCCTAGAAAAATCTCAAAATCTATTTTCGTAAAAGATTTCCAAATAAGTTTATCCAAATTCATTTTAAAAAAATGACGGATTCCAGGGTGCGCCAATATCCTTGATGGAGCTTTCTATGATATATTGCATTTTTACTGCTCACAGTCATTAGATAAATTACAATTAAAATATGATCAAAAGACCCAAGTCGAACTCCAACAATTCATTCCTTCAACTATATACACCAATTGTAAAGGGTTTGCATACACCTATTTATCATATAATTCGGTTTTTATTTTTTAATTTTTTGTATTCTTGTTTTTTATTTTTCCTTTTTTTAGTTTTAATTTTATTCATAATTTTTATTTTTTATTTTTTCTAATTTTGTTTTCTTGTTTTTGAATTCGATTTAATTTTTTGTTTTCTATAAAGTAAATTAAAAAGATGAAACAAACAAAATAAAAATAGAGAAAAAAAAAAAAATATATATATATATATATATAGGCAAAACAAGAGGATGAGAGATAGAATAAAAAAAATAAGATATAGCAGACAAAAAAATGATCTTTTGAAGTTGCGAGGTTAATTTTTTAGTTTTACTTTTTATTTTTTTATTTTTTTTTAATTTTATAATTTTGTTTTCCAGTTTTTAGGTTCGACTTTTTATTTTTCTCTATAAATTAAATATAAAACAAATGAAACAAACAAAATAAAAATAGACAAGGAAATAAAATATATATATATATAATAAATCAGCTCATTTACATTCACAGCCGTCCGATGTCTCTAGATATTCGTAACCGTTGGATGTCTTTTGATATATACAACATCTATATATATTATAATCTATAATCTATTAATATATATAATCTATTAATCTATTATCTATAATAATACACAATCTATACACAATCTATAATCTATTAATCTATTATATATATCTATTATCTATAATAATACACAATCTATACACAATCTATAATCTATAATATAATATAATATATAATATAAGAGAAAAGAAAATCTATTAATATTATATATATATATATATATATATATATATATATTAGATTATAGATTATATAATCTGAGACCTCTGAGACCTCCCATCCCGTCGCCACCCTACACTGTGAGACCTCTGAGACCCTTACCATCAATTTATCAAAAAAAAAAAAAAAAAAGAGAAAAAACAGAGCCTAAGAGAGAGACCCTTACCTTACCGTCAAAAGCAGAGAGAGAGAGACCCTTACCTTCTTACCTTACCGTCAATTTGGAGAGCCGCAGAGCCTAAGCAGAGAGACCCTTACCGTCAAGCAGTCGCCGTCGCCTCCCTACTCTGATAGACCTGTAGCTGTCGTTCACCGCTTCTCCGCTTCTCCGTGTCCTAATCGGATTTCTGTTTTCCGTGCCCTAATGGAATCGCCCCTCGCATCTATAAAACCCTCGCAAGGTAGCATTTGGTTTTGGTTTCGGTTTCTGTTTCAGTCAAGCTTGGACGGTGAAGGTATCCCTAATCCGAGTGCTCTTCTTCATGTTCTGTTTGGTTTCTGTTCAATCGTTATCCGTATTGAAATTCTCAATCCGTTTGAAATTCTCAATCCGTTTGAAAAATTCTCAATCGTTTGAAATTCTTAAATATTGATATGGGTTTCGCTTACAGGGTTGCGTAGATGCAGCAAGAGTTGCAGACTGAGGTCACTGAAAACGGTTTCTGTTTTGGTCAAGCAAGGGTTTCTGTTTCAGTCAATCTTGGACGGTGAAGGTATCCCTAATCCGAGTGCTCTTCTTCATGTTCTGTGGGGGTTGTTTTCGGTTTACATGATTTTTTTCTCACCGGTTTTGGTTTCGGTTTCTGTTTCTGTTTCAGTGTTCTGTTTCTGTTTCATTCCTATGGTTTCGGTTTCGGTTTCTGTTTCATTCCTATGTTTAAAATTTCTGTTCTTAAGGTGGCGTTATGTTTAAAATTTTTGTTCTTAAGGTGGCGTTTAATTCAACAAGTACTGTTAAACATGTAAATCACGATTTTTGTTTCTGTTTCAGTGTTCTGTTTCTGTTTCATTCCTATGGTTTCGGTTTCGGTTTCTGTTTCAGTGTTCTATTTCTATTTCATTCCTATGGTTTCGGTTTCGGTTTCTGTTTCATTCCTATGTTTAAAATTTATGTTCTTAAGGTGGTGTTTAATTCAACAAGTACTGTTAAATCACGATTATTGGCGATTTCAAGGGCACACTTCCTATATCGGCAATTTAGTTTTGTGGTTTCTGTTTTGGTTTCTGTTTACATGATTTTTCGGTTTACATGAATTTTTTTTTCATGTAACAGAAAACAGAAACAGAAACAGAATGATTCTCTGTTCCCTGATTCTTAGTTTTGAATTGCGCCTTTTGCAACGTGGTTTCTGTTTCGGTTTCTGTTTTCTGTTCATTGTTTTTTTCATTTGAAATTCTCAATACGGTGAAGGTAGCCCTAATCCGAGTGATTGTTCATGCTATGTTCATGTTCTGTGGTTTTGGTTTCGGTTTCTGTTTTAGTTACAACTTCTGATTGTTCATGCTCTGTTCATTTTTTTTTTCATTTGAATTGGGGGCCTATAACAGAAACAGAAACAGGGATTAGGGCTTAGACGGTTTTGGTTTTGGTTTCGGTTTCTTCCCTGATTCTTAGTTTTCAATTGCGCGTTTTGCAATACAGGTTATCAGTAAAGCGAGGACGTGCAATTGTATTCTGATTGTCTTGGATGCAATAAAGCCTATAACTCGCTTGATAGAGAGAGAGCTCGAGGGATTTGGAATAAGGTTTTTGTTCATTGTTTATGTTCATTGTTTATATTCTATTTAACGTTTGTTCTTGAAAACTTGAAATGGTTTTGTTCCCAGAAACACTAAAACAGAAACACTAAAACATGGTTTCGGTTTTTGTTTTAGTCTAATAATTACAGCTTTCGGTTTACATGATTTTTTTTTTCATTTGAAATTCTCAATCGTTCTTCATTGTATAGATTAGTTTAGGTTTGTGTTCATTGTTTATGTTCTGTTTAACGTTTGTTCTTGAAAACTTGAAATGGTTTTGTTCCCAGAAACACTAAAACAGAAACACTAAATCAGAACAGAAACAGTTAACACTAACCAAATGTTTCTGTTTTTTGTTTCGGTTTCTGTTTCTGTTCTGTTTATGAATTTTTTTTCTGTTTAACGTTTGTTCTTGAAAACTTGAAATGGAAATTTATTCTATTTTTTCACTTTCCTATATGGTTTTGTTCCCAGAAAACTTGAAATGGAAATCTAGGAACAGTTCTTTACTGTTCCCAGTGTTTTGCTTTTTTCTTCCCGCTCCTCGCAAGGTAGCATTTGGTTTCGGTTACTGTTTCTGTTTCTGTTTATGAATTGTTTCTGTTTCTGTTTCTGTTTCCTGTTTCTGTTTCTGTTAACTATTTCTGTTTTTGTTCGTACTGTTTCTGTTTTTGTTCCTGTTTTTTGTTTCTGTTCATGTTTGATAATGACCATTGTTTCTTTTCATTTATAAGAACAAAAACAAAAAACCTGTTTGGTTGCGGCATTTGTTCTTTTTTTTTTTCCTTTAAATGTATGGTGGTCGGGGGGTGGTGGTGGCCAAGGGGATGACGGTGGTCAGCGGGTGGTGATGGTGGTGGTGAAAATTGGAAAATAAAAAATAAAAAACAGAAACAGAAACAGAAATAACAGAAACAAAGTTTTCTAGGAGCAGAAACAGTTAACACTAACCAAATGGGATGAATGAATAGTAAATTGAAAAAATTAAGGTTATGGCAAAAAAAATCCTAAAATGCAATTGTAGTAAATTTTATGACGTATAGTGATTTTGGACATTTGACAATATTATTGAACTTCTAAAAAAAAATTGTACTGAGTGAGGTTCGATGAATAAGTGAATTGCAAAATTTAGGAAAGATTATAACAGAAAACCCTATAATTTATCAAAATTGCAGTAAGTTTTACGATATATAGTAACTTTGAACACTCGACAGACTTATTGGACTCGCAAAAAATTATTGAACTGTGGGTTGAATGAATATATATATATATATATGTGTGTGTGTGTGTGTGTGTGTATATATATATATATGTGTATATATATATATATATATACATACACATCCAATTCTCATACTCCTATAACACAAATGGGGCCTATAACATTCAATTCGCAAAGTGCGTTAGAACAGAAACGCTTAAAAAGAAATAGGGAACACTATCGAAACATATTATTTTTTGGTTCCTGAAATTTGTTCTATTTTTTTTTTCCTGTTTAGCATTTGTTAAGTGTTTTAGTTTAGTTTCTTCTTAGAACATAAACACTCTATGAAGAGAATTAGTAAACTGTGTTAATTGTGTTCTTAATTTATGTTTCAATTTAGTGTTTCTGTTTATGTTCTGTTTGCTTAGGTTTGTTCTTACAACAGAAACGCTTAAAAAGAAATAGGGAACACTATCGAGACATATTATTTTTGGGTTCCTGAAATTTATTCTATTTTTGTTCTGTTTAACGTTTGTTAAGTGTTTTAGTTTAGTGTTTGCCTTATGTGTTATTTATATCCTTCAATCTCAGGCAATATGGTACGACCCCCTATCGTATTGAGAACGAGTACCAGATTAAAGTTGCGTAAGGAAAAACAATTCTTTTACGAGAAACTTTATTTATAAAGTTGTCCCGTTAGAGAATATGGAATGAATAAAATAGAAAGTGCTAGAATTTTGCAGAATTATAGGTACAAAATTAGTGAGAGAGACATAATGAACCAAATTGTTGATGGTTTACCATCAAATTGGGATGTGGCGACAAAGAATATATTTGAAAATCATCGGCCTCTTACTGCCTTTGAATTTGTACAATTTTTAGAAGAGGCTAAACGAGATGTACATCCATTATGGAGAGAATTTGAAAGAGGAAAAATGAATGAAAAAGAGAGTGTTAGAATGCATGTACTTAGAAAAGAGCGCCTGTACTACCACCTAAAACGTAAGGGGTTTCAACCAAACTGGGCAGTGTTGGTGTATGTAATAGTGCGTACTCTACCGAAATCTTGGCCTAGAGTTAGAGTTCATAGAGCCTTAAAGAAAGAACTCTTAAACCTAAGAGCATTAGGAACTTTGTTAGAGAGCATCGAGGACGACCAAATTGGCTTAAAGGCACTGGAGGAATACGAGGTTCAGCTACAAATTGGAAACCAAAGTAATGAAGTTGTGCCGTAAACTGTTTTTTAAGGTATAAATAATTTTTAATATAATTTGTATTCTTGATATACATTTTGTATATTTTATATCTAATATATTTTTTTCTTTCTTTTCCTTTTGTAGGGTTACCGCGTCAAGTCTATTTTTTCTCTTCGGTTGTTGAAAATATATTTTGAATGTATTTTGTATTCATGATATACATTTTGTATTTTGTAATATGATTGATTGTTTTACTTTGTTATATTCAACAAAAATTGTCTTAATGTGATGGATTTAATATTATATATGTTTCTGTCTTTATTGTTCTCTTGCTTTTGTTAATTGTTAATTAATATGTAAATCTTACAATTTATTTTTTAAGCTCATAATATAATTTTAGTTTATCATTTATTTTGCATTGAATTTTTATTTTTATTTTTTCAAGGAAAAAAATTAGGCAATGGATGACAAGTCAAATAAAAATTCTACTTCAAATAGTAGAGGGAAAGAAAAAAGTGAAAAGGGGAACATCAGTAGCAATGTGGTATGTATCTAATTAGTAAGGTTAATTAATTTTTAGTTTTAATTATCACTGTTTTATCATTTAGTACCAATTTTAGTTCGTACTTTGTCACACTGTCCTCCACTGTTCTTTTTCATTTATTCGATCTAGAAAATTGAAGATTCAACCTCATATTCTCTCTAGGTATTCAATGATAACGTCATATCAAAATCTGCTATATCCCAACGAATGCAAAGAGAACGAGAGAGGTTTAGTCGTCCGATTCTAGAATGTCAAGAAGGTGGAAGATCCCGCACAGGTAACATTGCCAGAACATCTAGCACAAACGATGTGTCAAGACGTTCTGTGGCTCAACTAGAACGAAGAGAACGGGAGAGAGCTGATCGGGATATATGTGATGGCCCTATGGAAGGAGGTCAGTCGTTTGTGTCCACAACACCTAACAGTCGCTCAACGGGGGTTGAGCAAACAATTATACCTTCTGAATATATAGCATCTAACAAGAACGATGTATCGAAACGGGCTCTAGCTCAACGAGAACGAAGAGAACGGGAAAGAGTTGACCGGGAGCGGTATGATCGCTTCAATAAAGATAATCGTGAATGCCTGGAAGGAGGTCAGCCATTTTTGGGAGAATCATCAGAGCCTATGCCGAAGCGAAGAATGGTTACAACAGTTTCTATGTCATCATCAAGCACAAGTCGATATACCCCTATAATTCTCAGTGATCAAGTTTCTTCTCCAGTAATGGAAAACGAAAGGGATTCTACTTTTGAGGCCAATTTGATGTCCCCATCAAATCTTACTGAAATGTTTGTATCCACAATACCCAACAGTCGTTCAACGTTGGACGTTGAGCAAACAATTACACTTCCTAAATGTATAGCACCCAACAACAACGGCATATCGAAACGTGTTCTAGCTCAACGAGCACGAAGAGAACGAGAGAGATCCGGTCAACAACATATTCAGAATAGTCAACATTTAGAAATGAATAGAAGACTACTTGAAGAATCATCTCAGCCTCTACTACAACAGAGAATGATTGTACAATCATGTGGGCCATCAGTGATTACGAGTCCATGTACCCCTGGAATTGTGGACCTCCTTAGGGATCACACTACTCCATCGTCCGTGGCTAATCAAATGAATTCTATTGTTGAATCAAATTTGCCTTTTTCACGTAATCTTACTGAAACATTTGTTACCGTAACTCCGAATGAATGCTCAATGCCTGAAGTTGATGAACCAATTGTATTGCCTGGTATAAGGTATTATACTAATTCATTATTCATGTTATTAAGTATTAAATGTTTAAAAGTGTTTGATGTGTAAAATTTAATATTTGCTAACTATAGGTCAGCTTCAACAAATCAATACCTTACCCAGAATCAAGATACTGAACATGCAGGAAATTCATCTGTTGACGATGGGATGGTTACAAATCTGATTCCTCATTCTCTTGGTATAATTGATGATGCATGCCCTTCTGCGTGCAGTAACCAAGAAGCTTTTGTTTCCACGAACCTTAATGAAAGCTCGACCGTAACAGTTGAAGAAACAAATCTACCTTCTGGGAGTAGATGGTGAGTTTCTTTTTTATCTTATTCATCTAATTAGATACGGCATTCACAAATATGTTGTTAGAATCTACATAATAATTTTGTTATTTATCAAATGTAGGCCGCCAAATACTACCAATGATGAGTTTTACGATAATCAAGATATTGACGAGTTCAACAATCCAACTGCCGACCGTGATGTTCATACAAGTGAAAATCGACACTTGCTTGGTAGAATGAATGTCATGTGCCCTCATTGTTCTGCGTTACACTGGATGGATGAGAGATTAGCAAGATCATCCGAACGACGTCCTCTCTTCGGTACATGTTGCTTACAAGGGAAAGTTAGGCTTCCATTACTTCTCACACCTTCTCCGCAAATTAAAGCGTTATATGATGGTAATGATGATAGATCAAAATCATTCCGACATTATGCTAGAGAGTACAATACAAGCAATGCTTTTACAAGCCTCGGTACCAACTTGGATACAAGGCTGTTTTCCGGAAGAGGCCCAACAACGTTTACTATACATGGAGAGTTGCGTCATCGGACAGGAGCATTAATCCCAGAACCGGGACAAGATGCCATTTATTCTCAGTTGTACATCTACGATCCTGATTTCGCTTTTGGCGTGAGAAGCCGTAGAAATCCTCATTTGAGAACAGATGTTTTGCAAACTATTCAAGATACATTGTTGCAACATAATGCATTCGTAGATAAATTTTGTTAAGCGTTTGCGATTTTAAATCAATTGGATTTGGAACAACAAACGTTGCCTACTTTTCTTCACTACACAGCATCTACCGATCGTCGGCGATATAATTTGCCGACAACTGATGACGTGGCCGTCATATTACCGGGGGATGGAACCCAAACTAGCGCGATGAGAGATATTGTTATACATTTAAGAAGGAAAAATGAACTAATGAAAATTAATGAATGCCATCCTACTTATCTACCATTGCATTACGTTTTGTTGTTCCCTTTTGGTGAGCTTGGATGGGAGCCTGAATTTAGGCAGTGGGATGTGAGTCACGGTCGACACACAAACGCTCGACTAACTCAAATGCAATTTTATAGCTACCGTATTTTTGAAAGGCCGGCAGAGTATTCGACAATTTTAAGGGGAGGAAAATTATTTCAAGAGTTCTTGGTAGATGCTTGGGCTGCGACCGAGCAAAATAGGTTGAATTACTTTAGGCAACATCAACCAAATCTTCGTAGTGAACTCTATCAAAGTCTTACTGATGTGGCATTAGATGGGATGAAACCTAATCAAATAGGTCAACGAATGATTTTTCCATCATCTTTTATTGGTAGTCCAAGACATATGTTTGAAATATTCCAAGATTCAATGGCCATAACCCGGTACCACCATCACCCTAATGTGTTTCTTACCATGACTGCAAATCCAACTTGGACAGAAATCACTGAAGCTTTATTGCCTCATCAACAACCAACTGACCGTCCAGACTTAATTGCTCGCGTTTTCGAGTTAAAAAGAATTGCTCTAATGAAAGAGATTGAAAGCACTCGAGTATTTGGAAAAAAAGTTGCCCATGTTTTTACAATTGAGTACCAGAAAAGAGGTCTGCCGCACATGTACTTATTGATATTTCTTGATAATCAAGATAAAATTCGAACGTGCGACCAAGTAGACAGAATAATTTGTGCTGAATTTTCAGATCCAAATGAAGAGCCAGAACTTTTCGAGACAATAAAAAAATGCATGGTTCATGGACCATGTAGTGCTCGAAATTGTCAAGCCCCGTGCATGGAGAACGGCAAATGCACTAAGAGGTATCCACGAGATTTTGCGGAGTATACAACGATGGATTCAGATGGATATCCCATTTACCGTCGTCGTGATAATGGCAAAATTTATACCGTGAGGGGACAACAAGTTGATAATAGAGACGTCGTCCCATACAATCCGTACCTTTCCAAGATATTCAACTGTCATATTAATTTTGAAGTATGCGCTAAGATTAGGTGCGTCAAATATATCCACAAGTATATTTATAAAGGAGGTGATATGACGATATTGATTTTGGAAATGATGGATGAGATCAAGCAATATCTTGATGCAAGATACATTGGACCCTCTGAGGCAGCCTGGCGATTGTTGAGTTTTCCTTTGCACAATGAGAATCCAACAGTTGTTCGATTGGCGCTCTATTTGCCTGGAATGCATCAGGTTATCTTCAATCCTACTGAAACAATAGAGTCTATCATTTCTCGAGCTCAGTCACAGAAGTCGACTCTAACAGAATTTTTTTCATATTGTGATGCACATGCTTCTGCACGTGTGTATACTTATCAAGAGTTTCCCCAGCATTTTATTTGGAATAAAACTGAAAAATTTTGGAAGCCACGACAGAGGGGATTTGCCATCGGCAGAATGTATTTTGCGCCTCCCAATTCGGGTGAACGATTTTATCTGCATCTACTATTGACTGTAGTCAAAGGGCCGCAATCGTTTAGGTGTCTACGCATTGTAAACAATGTTGAACATGCGACGTTCAAAGCCGCATGTGTAGCAAGAGGGCTATTGGAAGATGATAGTGAATGGATACAATGTCTTCAAGAGGCGTCTATTATGAGTATTGGATATCAACTGAGAAGATTATTTTGCGTCATTCTTACACAATGCTCCTCTTTAAATCCATGTGAATTGTGGGATCAATTTTGGATGCATATATGTGATGATCTCTCACATAAAGTTCGCACGTTGTTTTCGATACCCGTCCCAAGCGAGGCACAGATTAAAGACTACGGTTTGTACCTTTTGAATCAATTACTTCAAGAATCGGGCAAGAGCTTAGTAGATTTTCCTTCAATTCCACAACCTGTCCAGAATTGGAATATGGTAGTTGGAAATAGATTGATATGGGAACATCATCAAATGCAAAGTGAAGCACAACAAAGGAATGTGCAGTGTAATATTGATCGTCTCAATGAAGACCAACGTGCTGCATACGAATCAATCACTTCATCAGTGTTCGGAAATTTAGGAAAAATATTTTTTTGAATAGTGGTGCTGGTACGGGAAAAACGTTTCTATATAATGCCATAGCAGCAAAATGTCGTAGTAACAATCATATTGTCATTACTGTGGCATCGTCCAGTATTGCATCGCTACTACTTGAAGGAGGTCGAACTGCACATTCCACATTTCGCATCCCTTTAGATATTCTTGATAATTCAATTTGTTATTTCAGTAAACAATCGTTGCATGCCGAATTGTTTAGAGAGACAAAGTTAATCATTTGGGATGAAGTTCCGATGCAACATAAGTACTGCGTTGAGTCTGTGGATCGCACGCTACGAGATATTTACAGTAATCCAAATCCATTCGGGGGTATCACGGTGGTTCTTGGAGGAGACTTTCGGCAAATTCTTCCTGTTATACCTAAAGGTGTCCGTCAACAAATTGTGGCAGCATCGTTGAGACGTTCGTACCTTTGGAATGATATACATGTCTTAACTTTGAATTTAAACATGCGCCTAAATAGTAGGAACGTTGAAAATGCAGAGTTTTCGAGATATTTACTTCAAGTAATATTTCATTTAAATATATTTTAGCATTTTGTAATAGATTACTTATATATGCTTTGATACTAAATTATTCATTTACATTTATTTTTTCTTTAAATAGGTTGGCAGTGATCCGCATGAAATCGTACAGTTGCCGTCAATCATACACAAGTGTCGTAATGTGGTTGAACTAATATCTTCAGTTTATCCACATCTAGGCATACCCAGTGTTGTTACCCCTACATTTCTAACTGAACGTTCTATTCTTTCTGCAAGAAATGACGATGTTAGTGCTATTAATTCAGCTGCTTTAAATATTTTTCCCGGAGAAATGATCACATAGCTGGCCGCAGATAAAATGTCTGAAGATGATGGAGCCGATCGTCAAATTACAAATCGTTATCCTAATGAGTACTTGAATTCCTTAGATCCTCCAGGATTACCTCCGTTCAAATTAGATTTGAAAATTGGATATCCAGTTATGTTGTTGAGAAATATCGCACCAAGTGATGGGCTTTGTAATAGCACACGATTAATGGTTGTCAGGTGTTCTTTACGTGTAATAAAAGCTCGAATATTGACAGGGGATAAAACAGGAAATTTGGCGTTCATTCCGAGAATATCCTTGACGCCATCGTCTTCTGAATTTCCTTTTCAAATGACAAGGCGCCAGTTTCCAATTCGTTTGGCGTATGCTATGACGATAAATAAATCACAAGGACAATCAGTGAAATTTGTTGGAGTTGATTTGACTACACCGATTTTTAGTCACGGTCAACTATATGTGGCCTTATCAAGGTGTACATCATTTGATCGATTAAGTGTACTTCTTCCCGAATATGAATCTCTATCCACGACAAATATTGTTTATCCTGAAGTATTATTGTGACTGTAATTGTTTCTGTTAATGCAACATTTTAAAGTTGAATAATAAAATAAATTGATATAATTGTTCAAATAAATGATGTATGTTTTATGCCCGTGCCTTCAGGCACGGGTTATACGCTAGTATATATATATATTATATGTTGAAATATTTTTTATGGACTAATATTAATTGAATTAATTGTTTTACAAAAACGGGTTAATAGATAGTCTATTATTTAAGCAGCCCAAATAATAAGTGATCATATTTTAATTTGCGATGTGGCGTCTTTTATGTAGAAGCCCAGTTAAGTGGCAAGTGTAGGTTTAAGGTTTCGTTGAAACTCGTTATGGGAGAGCCCAACGTAAAACCCTAGTATATATAACTAGGTCCCCTCCCTAATCTAGAATAGAAGAGGTTTCTTCCCATTAAGAGCCGCCACCACAATAATCTAGATCATAGGGAGGAAGACCTAGTTAGTAATCCGCTGCGACAGATTCAATCTCCTGCGATAGCCCAAACAGGTACGTATTTGATTACCGTTCTTTATTATCATGTCCTAATATTCATGTATGTTTACAATTATTATTCAATTTTGTTTTATTTTGATTATGAGAAATAATCAATATTATATGTTGGCAAAACAGGAGGATGAGTGACAGAATAAAAAATAAAAATAAAACAAAAATTATAATATGAAAAACAAAATAAAACAAAAAGGTCTTTTGAAGTTCCAAGGTTAATTTTGTTAAACAAGTATGGTGTTTGTAAATTCTTGTACTTTTTTAATCTGTTTAGTAACGGGTGTAAACTCAAGTACTAAAAATAGAGACAAAAGGGTTGCCCATTTAATTATTCCATCCATTGCTCCATATTACATAGTGACAATATTGTTTAAACTCAAATAATTTTTATTTTGAAATTTTAACTTTTTGAATTATTTCAAAGTAAATACTTAGATATATTGATTATTATTACACATTAATCTTCAGATTTGAAAATTATGCTCAATTTCCCCCAATAAATCTAATATAGTGTAGAATCCTATTGTGATTTTATGTATCTAATGAAAATTATTATAGATAACTACAACAGTACTATCCATTTAATTAATTAAAAAATAAAGTTAATAAAAAAAAATTCTACTTATATCATGCTTTCAAATATGGCATGCATTTGGGATTATTATACATGATTCTCAAAATATTTGCCATATATATTATACTATATATGAGTCTCATCTAATCCATAGCATCACAAAATTGATACATACAGTGGATACATAACAATGATGTCAAACAATGTTTATTCTCATGTTCCTTTGGAAGAAGAAGTATGTTGTTTTAACACTCAACCTAATTTGTTTTATCTTTTTATTTTTTATTTATATATATATATATATATATATATATATATATTTAATGTTATTAATTTTTTATTTTTTTCATGATGATACCAATGGACTAACATTGATTTCCACCTTCCGGAAGATATGTTAATGGAGATTCTCTTAATACTTCCTGTGAAATCCTTATTGCGATTTAAGTATGTTTGTAAATTCTGGAACTCACTAATCAAAAGCAATGCTTTCGTTCATCAACACTACGAGGATAATAGAAATAAGGCATGTATGCTCATATATGCTACCCGACACACTCCCATGAAACATGCAATTATCCATTGCTCTGATCCAACCCTTCTTGATGCCACTTTTAAACAATCAAAGTACCTACAAATGCCTCGTACTCCGTTACGTATCATCGGTCCCATAAACGGATTATTTTGTGTTGAAAACAACTTAAACCACTTGGCATGGTGGAATCCGGCAACCAGAGAGTTTAAGCCCCTCCCTATACCCTCACCTCGTAACGACGTAGCCTCGTACTTGAATCCATCATGGCCAGATTTTGGTTTTGGGTTGGACCCCTCGACTAATTTGCACAAGGTTGTTTCAATTCTATTCTTTTGGGACGAGAGGGAAATTTACGACCAACCCCATGATGAAGCCTTTGTTTCAGTGTATACGCAGGGTCATGATTCTTGGAGACACCTTAAGTTTCATTTCCCTTTAATGCATAGCTTGGAACCATCCATATCGAATACTTATGCTGATGGTGTTTATTATTGGTTGATATCGGTCGGCAACCACCATGGTCTTTATGTTTTGGCATTTGATATGGGGAATGAGGAATTCTGGGAGGTACCACCGCCAATTGAAGCCAGTACAGGCAGGGGAGATCTTGCCATTTGCAACGAATCCGTCGCTCTTTTCCTTTGGAAATTCTCCGGAATGTCTCAGTGGGATATATGGTTAATGAGACAAGAGGGGTGTTGGACAAAAAATCATGCAGTTATAGATTGGGTATAAGATCATATATTTTATGGGTTTTGGAATGATTATCAGTTTCACCTGGGAACTTCTGACAATTTAGTTTTGTACGACTCCTGTTCTAAGAAAATTAATACTCATCAGGCGTGGAACAATTACTACAAGGGATTTAAAATACACAATATATTTAAATACAAAATGAGTCTTGTTCAAATTAATGAAGGAAACTCAAATTGGGAATTCAATAATTGGTGTCAGACTGTTCAAGATTTTTTTTCTCCAGAACCTATTTTATTTTGATTTTTTGTTTTTATTTGAAAGATGAAATACATTATTGCTCTTTTAAATTTTTTATTCGATTTAATTTATAAACAATTGTCTCCCAATATATCTTTTAGTTTAATTTGATAGAATTTTGTAATTTTTTCTTCAATTTTAATACATATTTTTCTAAATTAAATTGCAGTTGGATATTTTGAGCAGTCTTACAATATATTTTAGATTCTATTTAAAAAAATCCTGTGTTTTTTGTATTTTTTTTTTAAAATTAATTACTTCCATTTTATTTGTATTACTAAAAAGTGGGGATTTGGGTCGTATAATTATTAGTGTTCATTTTTGTTAATTTCAACTCTTGTAACATCTCTTTTCCACCAAGTGCAAAAATTGCACTTCAACACATTATAGTTAATATAGGTAGATGCATGACACTTGAAATTTGATCATAAAAGTGAAACAAAATCCCATAGGTCTCAAAGTTCAACATATCATTTCATTTATTAAATTACATGCTTGGGTGCATATATAATATAGGTCTATGGATAATATTGTTTTGATGAATGACGTGATACACGGAAAATTAATCACTAACGCTTTTACGTATTCAGATTGCTACATAATAAAATTATTTACATCCGATCAAGCTTATATATATATATATACACATACATACATACATACATACATATTCTTTAAATGTTAGAAACTAATATCGATTATTAAATATTGGAGGTTGACACAATTGAATAGCTATATAATAAAACTATATATTTATTTAATATATTTATTTATATATAGTTAATATAGGTAGATGCATGGCACTTGAAATTTGATCATAAAAGCGAAACAAAATCCCATAGGTCTCAAAGTTCAACATATCATTTCATTTATTAAATTACATGCTTGGGTGCATATATAATGTAGGTCTATGGATAATATGGTTTTGATGCATAACATGATACACGGGAAATTAATCACTAACTATTTTACGTACTCAGATTGCTAGTTAATAAAATTATTTATATTTGATCAAGCTTTTATATATACATACATACATATTGTTTAAATGTCAGAAACTAATATTGATTATTAAGTATTAGAGTTTGACACATTTGAATAGCTATATAATAAAACTATATATTTATTTATATATAATTGTGTCGTATACTCATTATCCACATTTTTATCTTGCCCATATTCAAACGCATGCGATTCAGATAATCTTAAAATGACTACCGACAAACCATAATTTATTTTACTAATATAGTATTTCAATATAAAATTAAAATATAGTACGTAGTATACATGGAAGGTAAAATTTAATTGTAACAATAACTTTATTCATTATAAATTTGGCTTATAGAAAATATATATAAGTTCTTGCACATGCTCACGGTCTAACAAAGGTGAGATTATGTCGTGCATTTTATGAAATTTTTTAATGTCAACATCTAGACGTTAATAAAATATTTTGTTATAAGTGATGAAATTCAAAATGAGTGTCTTTTACCTCAAAGAATATATGAGGTAAAGTTTCAAAATGTTAAACGAGCGTAGGTTATTGTTGAAATTCAAATATGAATTAGTGAAAGGAATTATGAAATAGTCAACTATAAAAACTTTTGCAATGTTATTCAATAGTGATTAAAAAAAAAATACATTATTGACGGAAAACTATTTTAACACTCTAGCTCTATTGTCTTTCATTATTTTCATGATAAACTAAATAACATATACTAACAAATTGCATAAGAAATTAGTAGATCATCCATTTCTAAATTTTTTTATCCCTAGCCAATGTTTTAGTCTTTGTAAGTTTTAGACTTTTAATTAACATCAAGTACATTAAATTTATCAAATTAATATGAATTAGTCCTACAACTTTTATTTACATATTGTATTCAAGGAAAAATTACATTTTAAACCTTCTAGGTATTGATATTTTTCTATATGGTCCCTCTCTGTTTGAGTGTTTCATT